>JAUTXW010002735.1:10000-48910 GCA_030620095.1 Kuschelorhynchus macadamiae | reverse complement strand
ATTTCTGAGGTAGATAAAATCATACATTGTTTGTGTATTTTTTCCTGGCACTCCTTGTCTTTTATTTCTTTATGGCATTTGAAACATTTTATTTCATTGCCTTCCATGGTTCCACTTCTGATATTTCACTTAAAGTTTTAACAGTAGAAACATTAAGATTTTAAGCCACTATAAAACATGCAATTTCAGTCCAATTTCTATCACAATTTTCGTTTTAATTTATACCGTCAAACACAATTATTCTTATGAAATATATATTCCAAATCATAGATTGGTTCCTAACTTATCCAGACCGAGTTAAAAAATATGGAAAACTCTTAGAATTTTCACGATGATCGTGGATTTTCCGCGAACGACCACTTTGTCAACATTAACAAATGACGAAACCTAACCATATTATATTATAATATTAATATTATGACTTTACACAATTCAGTTACCTATTCATACAGAACTAATTATACACAAAATAAAGAAATAATAATACAGTCAAGGTGTGTACTTAATACAAAATTTAAGTGGTCACCATGTCCCATTCCCTCGAGATAATATATTTTTCATTATTATGAAAATGTCAGAGGAATTAGGACGAAAAGTGACGAGCTATTAATTAGCTCCCTGTCTTGTAATTATCACTTCATTGCATTGACTGAAATGTGGCTAAATAAAGACTTTTTGGACTCTGAATTTTTTTCTGTGTGGTACACAGTTTTCGGCCAGACAGATGCTACGATGTATTGAATTGTCAGCGCGGTGTAATGGTGGCAGTTTTGAATACACTCACTTCCTCTGTGATTCCTACCGATGTAGTTCCTGGTTATCAAAATATGCTTTATTGTCTTAAGAAAAAATACATTCTCATTGACAAAGCTTAAATCTATCTAGTAATATTAAGAGTATACACAGTTCATAGATACTGTTAGGTCCATTCTAGTCGGATAATCAACATCAAAGAAGAAAAACTAATAATAAAAATCAAAAATAGCTACATAAATTGGATGCTAAATTTCCTTTTCAATAGGACATACAATTTGCATTGATTAGCTTTAATACAAACAATACAGTAAGCTCAATAGAGTTAAGCAATGAAAATACAATATTATGTAAAACAAGTTCAATAATTAAAACATGACACGGTTACTAACAAAATAAAAATAACCTAATTAAAACTTTCTTGGAAAAATCCACTTAAATCATAGAGTGATCTCACCATTAAAAGAATTTTCAATTTCTTTCTAAATTGGTCTTCATTGTTTAAGTTTCTAAAGGCCGTTTTACATGCTGCAATTTTTCTTTGCAATATGCAATAGTCTTGAACAAAGGCATGCGCAGTTTGACAAAAGGTACACATGTCTTGCCACTGCGCATGCTTTTGTTCAAGACTATTGCAACTTGCAAGAAAGAATTGCAGCATGTAAAACGTCCTTAAGTTCGATAGGTAAATGATTAAAAATTTTTTTGCTCTTGTAAATCAGCGAGCCCTGACATTGACTGGAACTTGGAATTGGCAAAGTAATACTGTAAGTCCGGCCATTTATAGTGCTTTTGAATTTTCTTTGCATTAGACAAGCTGACTCCAATATAAAAAGACACGGTAAAGTAAAATTTTTTGTTTCAGAAATAGTGGTTTGCATCGATCTCGTATTTTTGCATTACACAAATACTTTACAGCTCTCTTTTGCAGAATGAGTATATTATTGAAGAGCTGTTTTGAACAAACACCCCAAAAGCAAATTCCATATCTTAAATGGGATTCAGTTAATGCAAAGTAAGCATTTCGTGTAGGGTTCTCATCAGTTTCATTACTAATCACTCTTAATGTATAGCAGCCACAAGATAATTTTAAAGTAAGTTGATTTATGTGACCTTCAAATTTTAATTTATTGTCAATAAGAATGCCTAAAAATTTATTCTCATTTCAATTTTTTAAAATACAATTTTCGAGGGTCACGTTAGCCAAATCACATTTAAAAGACAGTACAGGTTTTGTCAACATTTAGTGTAAGTTAATTTGCAGCTCACCAGTTCCTAATTAAAACTATGTCTGTTTGAACCCATTCAGATAATTGCGAGTGGTTTCTGTGGCTTCATAAAATCGTGGCATCGTCGGCAAATAAAGTGATTTTTCCAGTAATATTGAGACAAGTCAGTTCATTTATATACACTAAAAATAATATTGGCCCTAAAACTGAACCTTGGGTCATTCCATATTTATTTCTATGACTGGAGGATGCCTTATGTTTAAAATTCATGCTTTGTTCAAGCCCCAAAAGGTATGATCTGAACTAATTCAAAGCCACACCTCTAATCCCATACATTTCCAATTTCGTTAAAAGAATGCTATACTCAACACAATCAAACGCCTTGGACAAGTTGCAAAAAATAGCCACTGCTGAGTCTTTATTATTAAGCTTCAAATATAACAATTCCAAAAAAGAAAATACAGCATCGTTTGTACTATTTTTTTGTCTGCAAACCAAATTGTGGCGTACTCAATATATAATGATTTTGAAAGAAAGTTAGTATAGTATAGATAATTTGCTGGGCAGTCAAAATCCCCTCCCTTATGTAGCGGGATTACTACCGCCGCACAGACGGGCAAAATTGAAAAAACCTGGCCATAACTTAAACGATGATATGTAGTAATAAAATTTCCTTAATGTGTTTATGAGAAATAATATTGTAAAAACTAATTAACATATTTGTCAATTGGCTACTAATCTGGTGGAAAATTTAATAATATAATAAATAAATACTTGACAAAAACATAATTATGTGTATAAAACCGAATTTAAATTGTTTTAAAAAATACTGCCTACATTTTACTGTTTTTATATTATTTAAAGTCATCAACGGCGTAAAATTAATAATTAATAAACTAATAACACCATCATTTATTCTCAGAAATAATGTCGCATAACTAATTATTGTTTTTAATCCCCGGACCCGGAGTCTGAGTCACTTGAGCTATTAATTTCTGAGTCTTCATTAGTAGTATTAGTGGCAGATCCCTCTGGACGGGGGCTAATAATAAATCTAAGACTTCTTTTTCGAATGACTTGGACTTTCGCCTTGGAAGTTTTCGCATGCTTAATATGACTGGATCAGACGATATAAACAGTCTCCAAGTTTTGTTGCCTTGAACACTTTCGGGAAAATCCTTCTCTATACTTCTTAATGTCTTTATTTAATGCCTCCTGGGCCTCGTCAGATAATTGTCCTATAGGCAATAAAAAAGATTCAATAATATCTGACGAGTTAATTAAAATTTTGTGGACCGTATTAGGCATGTTGTATCAAGGATATTTTTGTACAAGTATCCTAGCTGTTGTTAAAGCATAATCTTTAAATTTTTGTATATTTATACGGTATCCACTAGATATAGTTTGCAAAAATATTATTATTATCAGTTGTATGATAGCTCAATTGGTTAGGGCGATGCGCTAGATACGCAGAGGTGCGGGTTCGATTCCCGCTCGTACCATAACTTTTGCTACTGATCATATTTTTCTAAAAAAAATCACTATTTTCACAGTTTAACAAACTGATTAAAATACTTCTACTTAACATCTATGTTGTTGAAAGACTTGGAAGAAGCCCCACATATATAACACTTTTTCGTGGATGTCGTAGATGAAGCAGCATTGCACATTTTGCCATCTACCATTGTAAAAAGTAAGTTGTGTTCAATGTCCTTGTGCCTACACTAATGGAAGTAGGTGTAAGGTTTTCTATTTCATTCTGCATGGTATTTATTTCTTGAAGTGTTAAATCAGTGGTCTCATGTATAAATTGAATTCTGATTGGACGAAAAGCGGGGTGAGCCTGGACGTGGATTTTGCCAAACTATTTTGTTTGTAGATTTATTTGGATCGTCGCATGTTAATAGAAGTGGCACAAAGGATGTTAAAAATATACTGGCATCCGAACGTTCATCGCTGTCAAAATTTTGCTTGTATTGGCTATACCTAAGTGTCAAACAAGCAAGTTGAGGTTCTGTTAATGTTTCCAATACATCTTTTTGCACCTCCACTATACGATGGGCAGTATGGTTTAGTAAGGCTTGTAATTTTACTTCAGCTTTTTGCCCCGTGATTGTAACTGCATCCCGATTTAGGTAACAGCGCCCCTTGGCCTCCTGAATCTTCTTATACGATGGAAAACGTTTTTTATCTTCACTCCTTATGATCTGATATTGGTGTCTATTTGCTTTAACAAATACTGACAATGCTTTATCACCAGATAGCTGATCAACTTTTTCAGCTCTCTCTTTATATGCCTTTCTATAGTTCTGGGCCCTTTTTGGGGTTGAAAATTGTACATCTTTTATAACAGCTGCAGCATCTATACTTCCTTCAGCGCGCAGTCTCATTTGAGCAGCATACACAGGCTCTGAGAAACTCATTGTTGATCCAACATATTCGGTTTGTCTTCGTTTTGTTCGTTCGCTACTAGTCTGGAAATTAACAGCAGGGTGACCACCTAAACTCGCTGTAGGTGATTGCACAAAAAAATGAAATTTTAAATTTGTTTCCAACCAAGTTTTGTTTTGGGCAAAATATCTTTCTTGTATTGGGCAGTCTTATATTTTAATTTAAAATCAGAAAGAAAATGTGAAAGCTTTTGTTTAATTACATTAGATAATACTTCAGGGCAATTAGTTAGATCTTTTACATACGAATGCAAATATTCGCAATTAGCTTCAATTTTTGTTGAATTGCATGTCAGTATTACTTCAGAAAGCGTTCTCATACTTAAAACAACATGTTCATCCGGATCTACGTCCCTTGATCCTGAAATAAATAAAAATAATTAGCCCTAAACGATTTGAAAGCGATAAATTGGGGAAAATTCCAAGTGACACAAAACAAAGTTGATTAAGTTATCTCAAAAAGGCAGACAAAAGCGGAAAATATTTTTTCTCCATTTACTATTTAAAGTATTCAGCTACACAACTTTCCAGAAAGTTAAGCCCGGAAGATCCCGGAAGTTTACTAAAATATTAACAATAAAATTAAAACTATAATTTTGCACTACTCCAGAAAATTATTTCTGTATAAAATACACATAATTAAAAAATATTATTATTTTATATAAATAGTATAGCTAAAGGTACTACTTACCACCAGGAGTACAATCCATTTTACTTTGAGCACTATAATGTCTACAATATGTACACAAAAACAGCCAATATTTTTTCGCAAAAACACTTACGCGAACAACATTTAACATTTAACTATTGTCACCGTATTCAACGAAGAGCGCCATCTACGGAATTTCTAATTTTAAAAAGCCCAATGATCTATTAAAGCCCCTAGACGCGTAAAAGTGTGAAATGGCAATCTTCCCGAATTGGGGTTCTGGCCAGCTTTTTGAAGTTTTGCCCGTCTGTGCGCCGTTTTTAAAGATTCTGGAAAAAATACCATTCACAAAAGAGACCTTAATCGCCTCAGTCAACGCCAGTAATATGTCATCTGGTAATTTTTTAAATATTTGTATCGGGATTTTATCCCATCCTGATGCATTTACTTTTTTTACTTCAGAGATAATTTCTTTAAGCTCATTTACATTTACAGGGGTGAGAAAGAAAAATGAATTCACAGTTTGTATTTCCTTCAAATAATTTACAAAGTCATTAACATCTTTTGTTTTGGTTCTTATATTTGCTGCCATTGAGCAGTAGTAATCATTTAGCCTGCTGGCCGACAAGTTTGTATCAATAGTATGAGAATCTTGTTTATTGGGCTTTCCAGTTAACTCTTTAACCATTATCCAGGCTAACTTTTGTATATTAGCGCTTTTTAACAACTTATTTTGATAATTTGACTGTTTAGCCACCTTTAATGTTTGTCTATAAATAGATCTGTAATTATTAAAATGTGAAATAAAATGATTTGGCATATTTCTACTGGAAACTCTTAGTCCTTTAGTTACCCAAGGTTTTTTATTCTGGCTTTTTAACCTCTTTTCTGGAAATGATAAGTTAATTATAAGAATGCGATGAAAATTTTCTAGTGGGTTTTTTGTTAGCAAAATATTTTCCCACAGATACTGGGTACAGCTATGTGCAAACCTCTCATTATTTGCCCTAGTAAATAACCTACCCATTCTTACTGCTCTCTGGGACGCTTATTTATTTTAAATGTACAAAAAGTACCTCATGATCAGACACCCGAATTTTACACTTTACAATCAGCATCACTTGGTAAAAAATTACAGCACATATAATCCAACAGAGTGGCCGAGTACAATGTAATTTTAGTGGGATCATTGACAAACAAATCGGTTAAATGTTTCTAGCAAACTGCCTAAAGCTCGTGAATTTACATCTAGCTTAGTTAAAAAGTTTATATTCAAGTCGCCACAAAAACAATATTTCAATTGAATGGTAATTCTGACAATAGAATTTCCATTCACACACACTTTCGGACTATTAAAATAAACAAACAACAAAATAAACAACAATTCACAAAAAGACCTTGCCATATACCTAAACTTATTTTCAATAAAACAATTTTTTATGACTCGCGCCAATTTAAATTTAGATTCGCATCTATCAGCAAATTTAAGAATTCTATCCTGAGCAAATGAGGTTGCAAATGAATACTCATAATATTTCAAACATACTGTTAGAGTTGTAAATTTACCTACCCCAAATATTTCCTTAAGCTGCGACACATTATAGTCAAAGTCAAACATGCTTTATTATCAAAATATGTAGATCTCATTGACAAAGCGAAAAAACTGTATAGAAAAATTAAATTAAAACTACTGATTGTCTAATTAAGAATAAAAAACACACATACAAAAAGAAAATAAAAAAAAATAATAACTATATATACACATAAAACAAGATGCTAATTATTATATTATAAAAATTAATATATACGTACATACACACCAATTACTGTTATACAATTAAAAGGCAACACATTCAGACCATAAAAGAGAGATACAGTCTTAGTCACAAATAATGACAAGTAAATTAAAACCGACCCTCAAAATATTCTTTCACACTATGATATGACCCTTGAGATAGAAATTTTTTGTTTCGTTTTTGAATTTTGTAAAGCTTTGTATATTTTTGATATTAATAGGCAGATGATTGAACAACTTTTCCCATTGTATATAAAACTATTTTTTATTTTAGTAGTTTAGGGATTGGCAAAGGAATATTTTGAGCCTGTCTAGTGGAATATGCTCCCTCAGTAGCTAAATACTTATACTTCTTAAAAACTAGATGAACACACTCAGCAATATACAAACTTGGAAGGGCCATTATTTTCGCATTTATAAAATAAGGCTTACAAGAGTCTCCTCTTCGTATGCCATACATAAATCATAAAGCTCTTTTTTGCAACTTAACCAAAGAGTTAAACAAGTATGCACTGCAACCACCCCAGAAGCAAATTCCATACCTCAACAAGAGCGTAGTATGCCATTCTTATAGCATAAGGTTCTAGTTCATTAGCTATCGTTCTTAATGCATAACAGCTGGAAGATAGTTTTTTTTTTTAAGTGCTTTAACATGAATTTTAAAATTAAGTGACTTATCTATATTAAGCCCCAAGAAGTTTACATTATCTGTGTTGTTGATAGGTATTGAGTCTAAATCTATCTTGTCAATAGTGCATCTAAAGGTTATAACGTTTGTTTTGGCTACATTGAAAATCAACAAATTACTGTCAAACCAGATTTTGACCCTCTTCAAGTCTTCAGATATCACTCCATCTAGCCCATCTGAGCCAGACGTGTGCCACAAAATGGAAGTGTTATCCGCAAAAAGAGTGAACTTGCCTTCAATATCAAGTGCAGTCAAATCGTTACTATAAATTAAAAATAAAAGTGGTCCCAGGACAGATCTTTGTGGAACACCACAGTTCACTGTGACATTATCAGACAATGATCCATTTATATAAAGGCTCTGCGACCTCTGTGAGAAGTAGGACTTAAACAAATTCGGGGACACATCCCTGAAACCATAAACTTCCAGTTTCCTTAACAGTATTTCGTGACCGACACAATCAAATGCTTTAGTCAAGTCACAAAACACCTTCGCAGCAAGATCTTTCTCATTTAGACTAACATATAAGCAGTCCAGAAAGGTAAAAATGACATAATTTCTTCCCTTCTCGCTCTGTATATAGTACTTAGTATTTTTTAAATCTAAACATAATACAACAATCATTTTGAGTGTATAACTTCGTCTGTAAAAACATATGTTTTGCTATTTCTGATAAACTTGCATAAGGTTTTAGTAATCCCTCAATAATTAGGTTATGATTGTTCAATAATCTGGACAAAATAATTGAACAATTCCTGGCACTTTCATCTCCCAATATAAGCACTTTCCTCGCTCTGGTCTTATCTTTTACCATTTTTTTCATGTTTGCTGGTAGTGTAGGAACCTTAGACGTACTGGATTGTAAAAGATATTTTACAATCCAGACAGCTAATTCATTTGTAGTTTTCTCAACTCTGTAGCATACAATTCATTTTCTGCCATCAATGTTTCAATGCTAATCAATAGTTTGTCTTTAATATCAGTAAGATCATCCAGTTTCTTTTGTAATGATTCATTTAGGTTGTGAACTTCGCCAGTAAGAGACATAGCAAGTGCTTGTTCATGCGATAATGGACTGTGATATACACTGGAGACTACGTCTATGTTCTGTTCCTTTATTCGCTCGTTTTGAGCCATCAAAAGTGCTTGCTGTAAACGATATAATTCTTTATGTTGTATCCCAATATCACTTTCCAGTTTAGATATAGAAATTGTCAGGTTTTCATTGATACTAGATAGCTCAGTTTTATCTTTCTCCAGCTGCACATTGTCTTCTTTTTTGCTGACAATTTCATTCTCTATATCTTGGTATTTCTGCCTAAGTCAGTTCAGCTTTCTGTTTAACTCCTCTACGAAATCCTCCTGTTTTGCTGTCTTTGCAGTATGTAACTGCTATGTTTCCTGTTCAGCAATAGCTAAATATATATTTTTTATTTATTTTTATTTATTCGGTACAATTAAGCAGACCTTTGCAGGTATTAACATAGTCAAGTATAAAACAAAATACACGTAACAAAACAAACCAAACTACAAGTAACACCTTAAAAGAAATTTTAATAATTTTACCAAACAAAAAAAAATATACATGTATATACCTAAAAACTAAGTAACATCGGACACTATACAAACTATAACTTTAAATAATCTGCTACGGAATAGAATGCATTGTTAAGTAGATAGTCCTGCAGTGATTTTTAAATTTTTTTTTAAGTGAGTTCTGTGATCTGATATCTATTAAGAACTTTATTGTAAATATAGCTTCAAAAACAATGTGGACTCTTTTTGTACGTTGATGTTTTATGATTCGTAAATAAAATATTTTTCCCATTTCTCGTGCCATATTTATGTATGTTGGAAATAGTGAGAAATTTTTTTTTATATTGGAAAACATACAATACTGTCTCTAAAATAAGAATACTAGGCGGAGTCAGAATTTGTGGTTTTACACAACTCTGAGGTACCCAAAGAAAATATTTTTCTTATAATCCCCTTTTGGAGTATAAAAACCTGCTGAAGCCCAGCAACCTGTCCCCAGTAAAGGATCATGTATTTCAAATGCCTAAAAACTAGAGCATAATATACATTTAGAAGCTGTTTTGTATTAATAATATTTTTTAAGTTAATATGTATGCCAAGTTCATTTTCCCTGCTATAATGTGGGTACTGATGCTGCATTGACTGCATACTATGCTTATGTTCACGCAAAAATTAAGTATGGTGTGATTTTTTATTGAAATTCCTCAGATATACAGATAATTCTGATATTACACAAGCGGTGTCTCAGAAGTGCATTTAAAATGAAACCTAGAGAAAATTGTAAAAATGTATTTATCAATAAGAAAATTTTGACTGTCATTGGTATGTACATATTGGATGCAGTTATAATAGAGATTTGTTACTTGATTGTGACATTAAGCATGATTATGACACTAGGGTAGGTTAATTAAAAATGTAGTTTAGTATTATAAAAACTATCAATCTATAGTCTGAGAAATTTACAATGATCCGAGCGTTTTACCCTGTGTTATTTAGAGACAGGCTGAAGTTTGGGATGACCCGCTTTTTTAAAAAACTAGGTATTGAGTTATTTCCATTAACTAGAAGTTTATTTTTCAAACACCAGTCACTAAATCTGCCCAATAGAGAATTTGCTCTTTCTACCAGCGTCTCTAAAGAGGAATCCAAAAGTACTAACTTACTTAATTCTTTATTAGATTTTTTTAGAAAAACCAATAAAATAGTATAGTCATAAAAACTTATTAATATCAAAGATTATCTCTAAATTATTTTATGCTACAATTTAAAATATAAAACAATTAAAAATATAAAACAATTTTACTTTATACATAATAGAAACATTTAAACTTAAGATTACAATATTGTGATGTGATCCTCATAGAAATCATTCAGGTTATAATAGGCCCTCCGAGATGGAAATTCTTTTACTCTAGTTTTTATTTTGTTTAAGGGCAGCTCTTTAATAGTTATTGGAAACTTATTCCAGACCTTTAATATAATTGATGTAACATTTCTCTGAATGTATGTAAAATTAGTTTTTTGCCCTCTTAAGTTATTTTTAAACCTTGTGTCATACTGATGATGTCCGTGTAAATCATTAAAAAAAGTAGAAAAATTGTTAATGATAAAGCTGATACATTCCAAAATATAAAGACTGATGCGAGACTGAATGTAGGCATGGTACGCAGGGAGTGTGGCCTGCCTTCCAACTCTATAGGCAATTATTTTTAATGCAAAACTATATCTGCTCAGCCCTGTTGCCAACTGTTCTAAGTGAGGTTTCCTGCCCAATTTATGATCTAAAACACCCAAAAAAGAAACACTATTCGTTGACTTTATTTCTGTGTTCTTGTAATTTAAGGCAAAATATTTTTCTGGCTTCAGAGTGAATTGTACTAACTGTGTCTTTGTTACATTTAAAATAAGGTTGTTTGCAACAAATCAGTTTTCCAGTGCGTCCAAGGTTTCAGCTATCCTCACTTGACATGTATGCTCATCATTCTCTCCGAAGGTCAGAGAGGTGTCATCGGCGTAAAGAACCATACCACAGCCAGACACGTGAACTATGTCGTTTGTATATAAAATAAACAGCAAACGCCCAAGTATTGAGCCCTGAGGAACTCCCTTGCTAAGGTATGAAAAATTTGATCACATTTTCACCATTCAAGCTAGTTTCACTCACGCACTGCTTAGGGCCAGCCAGATGCAATTGAATCAGGTGAAGCGCCACCCCTCTGATTCCATACCTTTCAAGCTTCTGACACATTATTGAGTGGTCAACACTATCGAATGCCTTTGAAAGGCACATTGTAACTATAGTTTTGTTAGAATTTAATGATTCTATAATGTTTTGTAATGCCTGATATGTAGCTCTAATTGTTGACTTATGTTTACGAAAGCCATTTTGCTGTTCTGAAATTATAAAATGCTTTTCTAAAAAACCTTCGAGTCTTGAGTATATGAGCCTTTCAAACATTTTACTCACATTCGAAAGAAGAGTAATTTTCAAGTCTGTCCCTGTCACCCTTTTTATATTGAAGGTGTCAAGTGCGAGTACTGCATTAACAATAACATTCCCCTTTACGTTGTTTTTTTTGCTCCCTAATGGTTGCAGTGTGTGTTAATTCTAAAGATCAACTTCTAACGACTATGTGCAATCGAAGAGAAGTGCTAAAATTTCTTTCATTCATTCGAGTTAAATTAAATTCAAAAGTTAACAGTTTTGACGTAAATTTGACGTTTCAAGCGGGAGGGTCCGTATCGATATCGATTCAAGATCGATACAGGCAACGCTCGTTGCCAACGCTGCCGTCCAACATATGATATTTGGCAACGTTGCTATGAAAGGCTGATGCAACAAAAATGAGTCAAAATGACGAATGATGTCCTGCTATGTTTGCAGATCAGTATGCATACCAAAAGAAGAAAAAAACCAGCTGTTTGGTTATCCATGCGACAGCTGTGAGCGCCCCATATGTAGGCATTGTTCTGGATTAAAAACAACCACTGAACTCCGTGCTATTCTGGTGCAAAATCGTGCAAGCTTACTATGGTGTCTTAACTGTAAGGAAGCAAACTTTAAAAAACTGAAAGAGCCTGATAGTCCGTCAATTGCAACAAATTCGAGCGGCGATTCCGCAGACTCTACAGATGCTCGTCAAGTGGAAATTGAGTATCTAAAAAAGTTACTGAAAGAAGTGGAAAAAAAGAATGACCTTTCATGCAGAACCAATTCTTTGTTGGAGGAAAAACTGAGTAATGGATGGGCAAGGAATAGTGGTAATTCTGGTCAGGGAAGTTTGTATAGTGATAAATTGAAGACTGTATCACGGAAAGAAGTGTTGATAGTTAAGCCTAAGAAAAATAAAAGTGCAGATGAAATAAAAAATAATTTAATCAGAGGTATTGATCCCGTGGCACTGAACACAGATATTCAGATTGGTAAAAACATAAAAAATGGAGGATATGTGTTGGACTGTGATAAAAGTAGGCAAACAGAGGAGATCAAGAAAAAAATTGAGCGAGACTTAGGAGCGGACTATGAAATATCAATCCCAAAAAACGTTAATCCTAGAGTCAAGATTGTTGGTATCCCAGAAATAATACCCAGGGATAGGGATCTCTAAAAACAAAAAAATTATCCAGCATAGTAGGCGTATTGATGATGGAAGTGTTAACTTTTTGTTCGATGTATTCCATATTTTTCAGGTACATGGCAGCAGATTTAGCATTTTAGCTGAGGTGGATATGCAGACTTTCAGATCATTGCTTGATAGAACGGAAATTCAGCTGAGCTTATACAGGTGTAAAGTATATGAATTTATTGGATTAAGAAAGTGTTACAACTGTTATGGATTCAACCACTTAGCAAGAGAATGTACTGAAAAGAAGGCCTGCCCAAAATGTAGTGGAGAACACAGCCAACAGGACTGCAGAGAAAAACAAAATGGATGTATCAACTGTATTAGAACGAACAAAAAATATGGTTTACAGCTAAAAGTGGACCATTGCGCATGGGACCGTTTATGTCGATGTCTTTTGAAAGTTGAGGAACTTCGTAGGAATGAACCTAACAATCAGTATATTATTAGTAACCCAAAAAAATAGCAATTAAAAGTTGTGTGGCAATGTACAAAGTATTTTAAATAAATTTGATGAATTGAAACAGTTTCTAATCAAAAATAAGATTGACATAGCAATTTTTACGGAGGCCAGAATAACAGAGGACATTCAAGAATCTGAAATAAGTATTGCCCACTATATTTGCATTAGATGTGATTCAGACAGTAGACATACAGGCTCTCTGATCTGCTATGTCAGGAATAAAATTCCTTGTAATTTTTGTCCATTGTTCTCAATTGATAGAATGATGATGTGGCTTTGTAGGTTTGAAATAGAACAAGATATCTATATAGGTATATATAGATCACCATCATCTACAATAGACGATTTTATTAGCAACTTGGAAATCTTTTTGGAAGACAACATAACCCAGAAAAGGGGACACATTTTTATTGTTGGTGACCTGAATATTGATGTTTCAAAAAATTCAATGCACAAAGAACATTTATTAAACTTAATGTCTGCTTATGGTTTAAAACAAAAAGTACATGATTATACCTGAGTTACCAAGGATTCTAGAAGCATTATTGACGTTTTACTCACAAACAACGAAAATTGTCTCACATCGGTACTTAGGTCACCAAAGATAAGTGATCATGATATAGTTCAAATTCTGGTAAATAATAAGCATAAGATTACTGCTTTCAAAGTAATGTGTGATAAAACGAAAAAATATGAGATATAGAACTCAGAAATAAATTGGAATATCAAACATGGTTAGAGGGTGGAACTGATAATGACTTGACTGATAACTTATACAATAATGTCAGTAATTTGCTCGATGAATTGGCACCATTACAACAAAAACAAATTCGACCACCCAAAAACCAATAGTTTGGTGAAGAATTAAAACATGAATTGTGAGAAAGAGACAAGCTGTACCAGAGAGTAAGATATAGCGAGGATCAATATAATTGGATATTATATACACAGCAGAGAAACAGAGTGACCAATCTTCTAAGAATAAAACAATACTATGAACATGTGATTGATCAAAATAATGGTAATAGTAAAGAAATGTGAAAGAACATAAAAGAGTTAGTTCGAAATAAGAAAAAATAAAACAACAAATTGAGTCTGTGCAATATAAAAACCAAAAAATTAGCTTAAAGAAAGATATAGCAAATATTTCTAATTAAAAGCACAGACGAAATTACAGCAGCAAATCCCATGGTAAACATAGCTAGTTGTGACAACATTTGTGCTAAACAAGGAATTAGTCTATTAGATGAGTTCACACTGCTGCAAGAACAGGATATTACAAGACTAATAAAAAGGTTAAAAAAGGAATCTTTTTTTGAAATTGATCTAGGGTTATTCAAGAAAGGAGGTGCAATTCTTCTAAATAAATTCACACATATTCTGAACGCCTCCATCACAGAGGCAGTTGTTCCCGATTGTTGGAAGGTTTCTGTAGTGACTCTGAGTCCCAAGGTTGGGAATGCTACTAAAGTGGAAGATTTTAGACCAATTAACATGTTGCCCTTACTAGAGAAGATTCTGGAAATGCATATAAAGGATCACCTGTTGGAACACCTAAAAAGACTAAAATTTTAATAGAAAATCAGAGTGGATTTAGGAATAAGCACTCGTGTGAGACATCATTGCAACTTGTCATATCCAAATGGAAAGAATTGGTGGACAAAAGTGAAAGTGTGGTAGCAGTTTTTCTAGACTTTAAAAGAGCATTTGAAACTTTAGATCGGAGACAATTGGCTAAATATGGAATTAGTGGAAATGCATTTAAATGGTTTGAAAATTATTTGTGTTTAAGGTATCAACAAACAATAATATATAACGTGAGTTCTGAAAAAAGACAAGTTAAATATAGAGTATCCCAAGGAACAATATTAGGTCCAATATTGTTTCTTATATATATTAACGATATCAATGGTGTTTATGTGATAGTACTATGTTGAACTTGTTTGCAGATGATACGTGTATATCTGTGACTTCTGTAAATATTAACCTTGCTATAGACAAAATGCAAAATGAGTTGAATCATGTTGAGAGATGGTTGCTAGAAAATAGACTTTTTGTTAATGTTAAAAAAACAAATGTGATACTTTTTGATAGTAGAGAAAATGTTAATAATATAACCAAATTAAAATTGTTTGATCAGCAATTGGAATATGTAAATGAATGTAAATATTTAGGCATAATTATAGATAGAAGATTAAACTTTAAAAGCCATGCTAATTTATGTTATTAGAAAAATTAACAAAAAATTAGGCTTTTTTAAAAGAACCTGCCAATCATCGTCATTGAGGTCTCGCCTTACAGTGTATAAAGCCATTATAATCCGCATTTTGAATACTGTCCGACTGTTATGTTATATGTTAATCAAACTGAAAGGAGATTACAGGTTCTCCAGAATAAAGCAATGAGAATAATTTTAAGGGTAGACCGTTATACAAGAATTTCTGTAATGTTGGATTCTT
Organism: Kuschelorhynchus macadamiae; assembly: GCA_030620095.1. Taxonomy (NCBI): domain Eukaryota; kingdom Metazoa; phylum Arthropoda; class Insecta; order Coleoptera; family Curculionidae; genus Kuschelorhynchus; species Kuschelorhynchus macadamiae. Next base: position 33,265 of record JAUTXW010002735.1, on the reverse strand, counting down.
TGAAATTTTTGTCAGTAAATCAGAGACTGGTAATGTTAAATATTTTAATTATTTTTAAAATGGTTCGTAAAATGTTGCCAGAATACATTTCTAGGAAAATACAATTTGTAAATGATATTCATCATTATAATACAAGAACATCCTCAAGTATTCGTGTTCCTATGGCAAAAAAGAGTTGTATGCAAATTACATTGTTTTACAGGGGATTGGTGGAGTATGCGCTTCCATTGTTTATAAGGGCAACCACCAATATAAGAGAATTTAGTATAGGTTTTGTAAGAGATAAATATTAATGTTATTGTTAGATTGTTTACATTCTTGTTACTGTATTTGGTATTGTAATTTATAGGACAATGTTGCTAATAAGCATATTTCATTTCATATATTGGATTTAAAACAGCCTTTTTTAAGGCCATAGGAAAAACCCCAGAACATAAGATTTACTAAATGCGTGAAGGGACCTGCAACACAGCCTGCTACTTTCTTTAGTAAAACAACTGGTATGTCGTCATACCCAACTGATTTTATTTTTATTTTTTTAATTAAAGTCTGTGTTGCTTTTGTTTTATTCTGTGATTGATCGATAATTTCTTGAGAAGCTAGCTGTTTTGCTTTTTTTATTACTGTTTTCAGAATGTTACAATATCTCCTATAAAAATCTGTGGTCACCTGTCCTGAAATACTTTTAAGATAGAGTGTTCTCTTATTTTTGCATGATATTTTAATGCAAATATTTATCCACTTTTTTGTCTTACCTTTCTTGCTTCTAAACCTTTTCTTAGGAAAAATTAAATTTATGTTTTGAGTCATACTGTTAAGGAAGCATAAATATGCTCAGTCATCATCCCCCATCCCAAGCACACAATACCAATCCCAGTCCAAGATCTCCTGATAGAACGCTCCAATGGAGCCTTGGTAAAAGATCTAAAGAGGTGTCATCTGCATATAATATTAGCTTTTCATTTTCTCCTAGTTTAAGGTGTTGTTCGATATCATTTATGAATAGTAAAAAAAGTAAAGGAGACAGAATACTTCCCTGAGGTATACCGAGTTTTTGATATTTATACAAGACTGTTTCTCCTTAACCCTGATTTTGCGGTTGTTTAAAAATGATGCTATTAGTTCTGTAACAGTACCCCTCAGGCCAAACTCCTTAAGCTTTTGAATCTGGATCCCACCATCCACACAGTCACAGGCCCAAGTCAAGTCGAACAGAATATAGGTGACACCAAGGCTATAATCTGCCTGTATAATAGTCTTGTAAAGAGTGTCTTGGAGTACTGTTCTACTGTGGGTGCCCATCATATAAAAATAATGTGCATCACCCTATTCTGCAATTTCTGTAGCCTGGAAATTTCATTTTTATTTGCTGTATATAAAATGGAAGGGCTGTAAATTAGGTGGGACACAATTAAGGTATTATAAATGGTAAACCTTGAAAACTTAGACAAAAACGAAGCTACTCTGGAAAGATAGTTCACATTTTTAGACATTTTTTCAATTATATATAATATATGGTTTTTGAAATTCAGATTTTTATCAAAAATAAATCCTAGGTATTTCATTCAATCAACATCCTGAACTATATCATCACCTATTTTTACGTTTATATCCCTGACAATAAACTCTTTTTGATAGTTTTTATTTGTAATTAACATTTAGTTTTTTAACATTTACTTTCAAAATATTTTTGGTAAACTATGTCTAAAGTTGGAGAAGATCGTCAATCAATCAATCAAATATTTATTAGTGTCATTGTACAGTTATTGTGTACTTACACAAGTCAATGATTTAAATAATAACAATTGCAAATAATCTTCATCTTAGCATTATTCATAATACAAAATAAAGAATCAATAAAACCTTTATACACTATAAACCTAAAATAACGACAAAATGAATTGATAAGATCGACAAAATCACATTTCCTACTACTGTTAATGTTAAAATCTATATTAAAGTCTCCAGTAATTATTACATACTTAAAATATTTAGTTAAAATTTCTAAAACAACATTTATTTTTTCCATAAATACATCAAACTTACCACTAGGTGGACGGTACACTACAAGAACTAAAACGTTAACACTACACAGCTCTACAGCGGCCATTTCACAGCACATTTCCAACATTATGGTATTCAGATCCTTTCTTTGGAGACACATTGTAGGTGATTTCTCGCAACTTAATGGCCTCTTGACTCCCCTGAACATTATTACACATTTCAAAAGTTAATTGTTGGCTCTTTTCCTTATTTACCAGTAGTCCATTTTCAGTAAACCACTGATGAACCTTAGATTCAGCTATCAAAACTCTATCCGCAAGTTCAACACTACTTGAGCCACTTACAAGTACTGTTGTGTCATCCGCAAATAATGTAAATAAAGAAGATGAATCCGACTCGGTCAAGTCATTTATGTAAATAGTAAATAGGGTCGGTAACAAACTGTTGGTGATTTGACAAATATGACTTAATTAAAGATATGCTTGAATCACTAAAATTATACTATTTAAATTTATTTAATATGATGTGTGAGGCACAGTCAAAATGCTTTAGTTAAATCATATAGCATTGCTATACAAAACTGTTTTTGCCCAAATTCGTTTACTACAGTTTTGGTTAAATTATTAATGGCAAGAGAAGTTGATTTTTTCTTTCTAAAGCCAAATTGACATTTGTTAAAAAGATTATGACTATCAAAATAATCATTTATTTGATTCTTTAATATGGTTTCAAAAATTTTACTAAATGTTGGAACTAAAGATATGGGCCTGTAGTTAGATAAAGTCTCATGATCACCTTTTTTATGTATAGGTATTACTTTGGATATTTTAAGTACATCTGGAAAAACTCCTTCATTAATGCTTGTGTTTATTAGGTTTGTCAATGGTGATATTATATTTATTACTGTCTTAATTAGTTTAATATTGATATTGTAAACATCAAAACATCTTTTATTTTTAATTTTAGATACCACTTCTCGGACCTCATTATAAGTGACCTCCTAAAATGTGAATAAGTCATTGACTTTGGAGACATTCCTGTCACTCTTTTGAATTTCAGGAAATTTAGATCTCATTTCATCTGCAATACTTGTAAAAAATGTATTAAAATCAAAAGCAGCCAATAAAGATGGTATTGACTACTTTGGTTTCACCTTACAACTATTTACTACTTCCCAGCAAGCCTTTTGAATATTTGATGACCGGCCGATATATTCGTCATGATCTTTAATTTTTGTTTTTTGGAGTCTTTCGCGATATAATAAAAGGTATTTTTTTATATTTTGCTTGGTTATTAGATCTGGATTTATTTTATTTACATCAATCAAGAAAGTTAGAAAATCACGCATCATACTCAGTTCAGTATTAAATTAATATTAGTGAAAATTGCCACATCCTCACCTCATTCTCTTTCATTTTCATAATGCTAGCCAGTGCAGAGTTTCGCTCTTTCAAATTCTGCAATTCATTATTAAATTGCTTCTCTACTTCCATAGCAGTATTCTCAAATGACCTGCTACTCTGTCTTTTTTCTCTGCAAGTTCTTCCATGTGTTTTTTTGTAAGGGTTTCCTCTTCCTCTCCTTCGTGGATAGGGTAGAAACAGCAAAACAGAATATGCAGCGGTAATTTGAAAAGTCCTTGTTTTAAAGGATCGGTACATTTTCGAGCTAACAATGACACTTCAACGTCTGCAGTGCAAAAACTTACTATCGGATTATATTAAAGTACTCATGAATCAATTCACAATAACAACACAACTATTGAATTACATTGATATACGACATATACACTCAATGCAATCAATCTCAAAAAAAAAATCAAAAATTCAGAACATTTAAGAGATGACTTATTTTCTCTTCGTGTTGAATTTGAGATTATGCAAAAAACCTTTTTTTTTTAGTCATCTGTTATTTTCTGTCAGCACATAATAAGGGTCCTTTGTTCAGAACTGCTTTCGTCTGTTAATGAATTATGTTTTTTTTTTTTTGTTTTTTAGAATTTTCCATGATACACGATAACTGTCGTAAAAACTGAAATATCGTTTTGGAGTTTTTAAGTTTTTTTCTTTTTACGATCTAAATACAACTATTGGGAATCGGCGGGATCAAAGTTTGAGGAGTAAATTTTAAACCTCTTAAAAATCGAAAAATAAATGGGCTAACTTTAGAGGCATTTTGCGGGACCGAGACCTGTTCTACTTAGTCCAGGTTAGACGGGGGTTGATAGGAAATTTAATGATGATTCGAAATCAGTATAGGGAACTTGTAGCGTAAATGACGGGAAAGCCATCAAAATAAAAAAAAGATCTGATAAAACTTTCTTTTTCGAAAACAGTGTTCTGAGGCAGAAAAGTTTACTGGGCTCAAAAGTACCTCTGAAGAGTTAAAAAACTATATCGAGAAAATTACGGAATAACAATTATAATCAATAATAAAAAAATGACTCCAAATTACAACCAACTCTGATGTTTATATTTAATTAAATTTAATGCCGAAATTTTACGTAACTGTTAAAGATAAGCCCGAATAAATAAAGAATTCACATTCACATACTTGAAACTATAATAATCTGATTAGGTTTTATATCACTAGCCAAATAACTATAAATGTAATTATATAAAAAGGCAAGCAAAAAGAATATACTTCAAGGGTTTTAAATAGGTTTAATTTACAACGAAAGATCATAAAATATCATAAAATTTGCTGATTCTCCAGAACAGCTACATCAAGAAGACAGCTAGGCACTGACCCGCGTTCAAACAAATCATCAGCAAACAAAAAAAATAGCAGCGAAAAAGTTAGGTTTTTAAAAATAGGTGAAAGAAGTCTTTCACAGGTTAGCCAGAGAGTCTTCCTAGGAAAAAGACCTTTAAACTAAGGGATTCAACAAATGGCAATTATTTTACCAGAAAGGCAAAATCAAATATATTTACTCATCAGGCATTAACTAACGTGCGCTAATGCCACAAGGAACAGTAAATAGTTTAAAAATATACATTTTTAAAACAACGCTTTTACATTGCGTCTTTCGATTCCCAGAAGCCCCACGAATGCGTCCCCCTGGCCATTTGTTTTTCGAATTTGCCAGCTAATATTAGGCAAGCCATGTATAGAAAATGAGTATTTTTAAGAAATGGCATTTATACGATTCATGAAATAACATTTTAAAATGCATCTAATTGACTGTTTCTGATTTATTAGTTGCCTAATTTAAGGCAACAATCAAGCTCCAATGTTCTGAGAGTAGCGTAATAATGTCAATAACGAGTGCAAATTAAAATTCATGCTTTGTAACTAAGCTTCTAATTTTTGTCAAATATAGTTGTATAGTCGTGGTAACTTTCTGAATTTCTGAGCTAAAAATCCGGTTCTTTTTCATACCTGTTCAATAAAATATATACATTTCTACTTTGATCCATTTTCCGTCGCGCAAACACCGGGAAATTTTTAATTTCCATTTCCTAAACTCTGCTGATTTATTATATCTGGGCTCACCGTAGAAAACTAACGCCCGCCAGCTTAATTTTACGACGCGAGACGTTCCCACTGAACGAACAAAAATGCAAAAAAGTGTGATGCGCTTTCTCGTTTCTTTGAGAGGCATGTACTACGTTTAATTAATTTCGACAACTTTACATTATTTTGTACTTTTTAGTGCGTTACTAAAAAAAAGCTTGTTAAAAACAAAATTTAAACCAGTGAATGAAAATTTTACAATTTATACAATACATGACTTGCAAATAATAATATAATTAAAAAATCGGTAAATTTCCTTTACCCGAAATTTTTCTCGTTATGAATCTTTCATTTTATTAGGAATAGAGAAGTGTAAGTCAATTTAGTTCAGTGCATAGTCATTTAGCAACACATATACATACTGTCTTCTCAAACACTTTTTTCGGCGCCATTTTGTTTCCTCATATTAGATTCCTGTCAATATTTTATCATTTTCTACTTATACCACACTTGATTTTTGGGCATAATTTAAAATCAATTCAATAAGTAGTTTTTACATTGACACACATTCCCCATTTTGAACCAAAATTTTATTTGGCCGCCATATTGTTCCGCTGTCTGAAATTGTTACTACAACCTTTCCAATTTGTCTCGATATTACTCTTAATGCTTGCACAAAATTTGAAATTAACCTAATTAGTAGATTTTCAGGCTGATTTTTTAAATATTTTATTAGGCCGCCATTTTGTTTTGTTATCTTAAATTCATACCAAATGTTACTAGGAACGCTAAAACGTGAAGATATGTAAACCTAAGAGGGTAATTTTTTACAAATATTTAAAATTTAAATATTTTATTAAGCCGCCATTCTTTTCCGGTATCTTGGATTCGTACCAAAATTTTAAAAGTTGATTCCCACATAGTACTTGAATTTTGTGTAAAATTTGAGATAAATTGGATAAGCAGTTTTTTTGTAATAATTTTTTAACGTTTCACTAGGCCGCCATTTTATTTTGCCATATAGGATTTTTACCAGGTCATCCCCATATGACCCTTAATTTTTGACGAAAATTTGAATTAAATCGGGTATTTTTTTAGCTATGCCGCGAACAGTTAGACCGGCGTACGGGCAGACAGACCGACGAAATTGTGAAAACATGTTTTTTTGCATCTAGGGACCCTGAAACGTAAAGGTCTGAAAAATCTCGGAGAGTGATTTTTTCACGATTACAATTGGACGTTTTTTACATTATAAGTAGGTAATATGAGGCCCACATAACAAATTTGAATATTTTTAGACAAATCAATTAAAAGATAATGAATGAAAAAATAATTCCTGCAATTAAGGTTTTTTCGAAATTCCCGGGGATTAAAAACGCGATCTCGAAAAAATCCTTAAATTTAATAACGCGATGCAACGGAAGAAATGGTATGTGAACGTTCTCATTTACTTCGCGTATCGATTGTTCGATCGCGACTTTGTAATTTCCACAAATTGGCTTTTGTTGTCATGGGCTCCCAAAACACGTACACAATTAGTAACCAAGTTTATTTAGTTGTTTTTAAAATATGAATTAGTATAGCGTAGGCTATAGAGTATTTAGAGCTGTTTTAGCATTTGTCTTAAAGTTTTTACAAATTATTATTATATGTCGGAAACTATATAACATTTCAAAAAAACTTATTTTCTTATATCCTTAGAAAATCTAAAAAAGCTATGAGATGATTTGTAGCTTGTAATTTTGCAGTGTTTGGCAGCACACTCCATACCGCTGACTTTTCTAGAAGTGTTTATATTTTGATATTATTTTTTATAACAATATCTAAAGTCTTTCAATTTAATGTATACTTTACTTCGGCGGCCGGCGGTTTGAAGAACTAAAAACGCCGTCACTGCACACGCCTACCTCTAAAACAATAATGCCAGTCTCCGCCCGACCCAACGCTGCTATTCTCCGCCCAAATTGAGGTTATGTGATGATTTGCGCGCCGAACAAAAGTGCGGTATCAGTCTTCCGGTTCGTCTCGTCGAATGTACACCTCTGTGTTGTTAACATAAGTGGTGCCACGTGTTCGGTTTTGCTGCTTTATTTCGGGGGGAAACGGGAGACTCAACCGCTCAGTGTGGAAACTAACGACCCCGCAAGAAAGGGAGCATACGCTGTGAACGTGTGAGGCCTAGTTGTTCCTGCATTCTATCCCGTTCGTCTGCCGCAGTTCTACATAGAATATTAACGTAACGGCCGCTACGTGGCGGGAGTGGGAGGGGTAAGGGGATAGCTTGAAAGAAAGGGTCATCTCGTGATATAGTAGTACTCTTAAGGGGCCCCTAGTGGAAGCCAAGATGCATTTCAGAAATTAAAAGAGGAAAAATTAAGAAGTATTGGAAAGATTCAGGAAATCCGGGAGTTTAGAGCTCGCCATCCGGAGATTCTACCGATAACGTCTCCAAACTGGAATAAGGTGCAGGGTCGACTTCGAGGATCGCCGATTTAACGACTCTGAGCCCCGGACGGAGAGCAATCTGGCAATTGCCTTGCAGCAAAGCCAAAGTCCTGTTATGTAATAGGAAAAACTAATAACCAATAATAATAAAGTGCGGTATCTGTATTAATCTGTGGCCGAGCCACGTATCACTTCGATCACCGTTATAGTAGCGTTGACTTCGAGACTTACCCGCCGAACCAAGCCCGCTTACTATCTCTAAGACAGACTCCAGTACAGGACTAGGTAAACATTTTTAGAAAATATTTTTAACAGAATATATCTTCCGTTCTGGAGCAGGGACTACCTTTTTTTCTCTTCTCCTAGACCGATAATTTTCATTTATTTTACCGTCAGATTTATTAATTTAATTAAAACTATTTAATTATAAATATACATATAGAAGTCTTTTATTATTTAAGTCTGATTATACCGAACACATTATTTTTCGCATAAATAGTATAAATAGTTTAAATAGTATATATATATATATATATATATTTATATATATATATATTTATATATATATATATTTATATATATATATGTATATATATATATATATATATATATATATATATGTAGAATAGCAGAAATATATAATTTCTGCAGGTGCAAAACGGCCTACAAGAAGAATTGCTTTCGATTATGTCACAGGGTACCCTCCTGCGATCATGATTTCTGGGCCTTTACCCTCATCAGGCAGGCTTGTACCCAGGGAGATCTGAAATAACAGATTGCTCGATATGACAAAATCGAAAACGAAACGTCTATCGTACTGAAATAGTACTACATGCTAAGTATAACACTTAGCGCCACCTATTGGGGCTCCGGTGGTTTCCGGCTGCAAACCCATAGGAATTTGGCAAAGTATGCACTAGCACCATCATACGGAGAGTAGATACTAAAATCAATAAAAATGCGCTTTCACACACCTTTATCAAAAGTTCTTGGCCGGAAAAGATATATGTAGAATAGCAGAAATATATAATTTCTGCAGGTGCAAAACGGCCTACAAGAAGAATTGCTTTCGATTATGTCACAGGGTACCCTCCTGCGATCATGATTTCTGGGCCTTTACCCTCATCAGGCAGGCTTGTACCCAGGGAGATCTGAAATAACAGATTGCTCGATATGACAAAATCGAAAACGAAACGTCTATCGTACTGAAATAGTACTACATGCTAAGTATAACACTTAGCGCCACCTATTGGGGCTCCGGTGGTTTCCGGCTGCAAACCCATAGGAATTTGGCAAAGTATGCACTAGCACCATCATACGGAGAGTAGATACTAAAATCAATAAAAATGCGCTTTCACACACCTTTATCAAAAGTTCTTGGCCGGAAAAGATATATGTAGAATAGCAGAAATATATAATTTCTGCAGGTGCAAAACGGCCTACAAGAAGAATATATATATATATATATATATATATATATATATATATATATATATATATATATATATATATTTATGATAGTATGTTTTCATTCCACGTACACCAACGTCGTAACAAGAAAATGATCCTTGTTTGGATATATATATATATATATATATATATATATATATATATGAAATGGGAAAGAGGCTGTTCAAATTAAAAAAAAATGTCAAGGCTAGTCCTCAGCCCTCAGGTACCTTCACCTTCACACCTAGTTACATTGCTACCACAACAACAGTTTGTGCTACCGCTAGTATTGCTACTGTTACCTATTCAATCAGCGTAATTTCCAGAAATATACCAAGCACATCCGTGGTCAAGTCAAAGTCAAAAAAGTGCAATGTTTTTAGAACGACTGGAAGAGATATGTGCTACCCAACGCATTAACCAAAACCTGTTACTGCAATACATGCCCGAGTTATTACAAGGCTCAGCAGCCCTTTGGTTTCGTAACAACCGCCATTCCTGTGCAAATTGGGAAGATTTCCGAAGAGATTTTCGAAGCTCTTAGTTTCCCGTAAATTATGAGTTAGATTTAGAGGCCGAAATCCCTCGACGCCTTCAAAAAGACAATGAGCTAGCTTCCATGTATACTACCGACCTACAGGATCAGGTATCAGGGATACGGCGCCATGGAAATATAACCCGTCATCAACAACTGGGGTGGTTAAACCGTAACTTGTTACCTGAGTACCGCCAACAGATAAAACGTCAAGACTTGCGATTGCCGTGCAAGAATTTGAACAATTAAAGGAATAATTACAGATTATCAAACCCTTCACCGATTTAGAAATTCGAAGAAATCCGAATTCTACTGGCAGAAATATTCCACATAATCCGAGATATTTAAGACAATCAGATTACTCATCGCCTTCCATTGTCCAAAACAGTGCTACCCACCGAAGATTACCGAAGCACTCAAAATTATCGAACACCTCCGCCGACAAATAATATTTGTTACAGATGTGGCAAGGCTGGACATCACCATAATTAATGTTTAGGGGTCCCAAATCATTTTGCTCTAAGTGTGGCAAAAAGGCTGTGATGTCTAGAGATTGTACCTGTCCCCGTAATACGAGAACGGAAAACTAGAAAGGCGGAGTATAGAAGCGGGGCCTGTACTAGAAACCGTTGAAGCCTCGAATGATTGTGTAACATTAGAAAGCGCAGAAAGCCGCCCGGACCTTATTTTGTCTTTTAACGGCCGAAACTATCATGCTTTAGTATAGACCCGGAGCCGTTAAATCAGAGATAGGTCACCGGTTAGGGGTTGACTGCAAGAAAATGAATTATTGAAAGACAACACCAAGCGCTCCAGCTACCAGACTTGGCAATAAGACAACAGCTAACACAACCGAAGCCTACCGAAGAAAATTCAAAATTGGAAACCGCCAGTTTTGCGAAGTTTTTAACTATTTGTCAAACTTAGCTTCCGAAATAGTGTTAGGAATGGATATCCTTAGCAATTACGGATTCCAGATGAATTTCCGAATCAACACAATACTGCACCTCTCTCGCTTACTGACCTAGAATCCAGACCACCGCTCAGTTTAACGATTCAAGAAGAACATAGTTTACGAGAATTTCTAGACAAAGAATTACCGAAATTTTGAAGGGATTCAAGGAACTACCCCACTGGATGAAAAATTAACTCAGATTCACGCAAAGATGCCTACTTACTTCTGTTTATTAATGCCATCCTGGACAAGCTACGCAGATCCCGATATATCCCCAGTATTGACCTCAAACAGGGGTACTGGCAGGTTCCACTAATCAAAGAAAGTAAATGGAATGGGATTATTCCAGTTCCGAGTCGTGCCATTTGGATTGCACATCGCTCCAGCTACATTTGAGTGCTTGATGGCCAGCATTATAGGACCCGAAGTGTCAAATCTAAAACTAAATCCAGAAGTGTCAATTTGGTCGCCGATCCCTGCGATATTTGTGACACCTCAGAAGGTATCCGTACAGATCCCAAGTTTCGGCCATTCTAAAACTACGCCCTCCAACTAACTTACGAAGCTTAATTAGATTTTTTAAGTGTGGCTTCCTGATACCGACGATTTGTTCACAATTTCTCCCAAATCTCCGCTTCCCTGAATCGGCTTGTCAAAAAAAAAAGTCAGGTGGACTTGGACGGGAGAACACCAAGCAGCTTTTGAAAAACTAGACTTGTCTGACCGAAGCCTCGATATTGACTTCCTAGTCCAGATTTTTCTAAATCATTCGTATTACAGACTGATTGATGCCTCCGACAATGGGTTAGGTCCCGCTTTGATCCAATATGGACCAGATGGTGATCATGTGATTGCCTATGCAAACCGCAGCCTAAATCCCAACGAGAAAAAGTTTTCAGTAACTGAAGGAGTGTCTGGATATGGTTTATGGAATCGCGAAAATGAGGCCATATTTAGAGGGATACCTGTCCGGTGGAAGATAAGCCAGATGGAGTATATATCTTCAGCAATTTGATTGCGAAATAAAATACCGGCAAGGAGTCTTGAATAAGGTAGGTGATGTTCTGTCCCAAGACCCAATAAAATCTAACAAATTGAATCCGACTCTTAAACCATTGTGTTATATGAGATGAGAAAAATTGTCAATGGTACAACAACAAAATCACCGAAGTGCAAAATACTCCAGAGGGATTTCCTGAGTATTGCATTAAGAATGAGAGATTATACCATCATGTTTAAGATCCGAGTGATCTAACCGATATCATCCTGGCTGAGCCCCGGAAACTCTGCGTTCCAAAAGACAACAGAGTTCCGGAAAATCATGACGTACCCATGGTAGGGCACATGGGCATAGCAAAAACTACGATACGCATAGCCTTACTATACTACTGGCCAGGAATGTTTAGAGACGTAGCCTAAGTATGTTCGAAGTTGTAAATCTTGTATGAGCTACAAGTCCGTCCAACAGTCGCCTGCTGGAAAGTGCAACCCTCTAGAAACAAAAATCCATGGGAAACTGTAAGCATGGATTTAGTAGGACCTCTGCCCCGATTTATCAAGGGAAATATATATTTACTCGTGTTCTAAGATAGATTTACGAAGTGAGTACAATGTAGAGGCCTCCGCAAAGCTACTGGAAGAGCTGTAAGCAATGTTTTATATGAAGAAGTCATAACTTGATTTGGATGTCCAAAGATCGTAATTACCGACAATGGAACTTAATTGACCAGTTCTACCTTTCAGGAACTTTTAATAGAAGTGGGTATTAACCACCGTACTACCCCCTCTGTACATCCCTCAAGCTAACCACGTAGAGCGAATGAATAAGACTTTAAAGCAGTGATCGCATAGTTCTGCGAGGGAAACCATAAGAAATAGGATTGAGTTCCCATTTGCTATTAATACCGCAAAACAAGACTCAACCGGACACTCCCCTGCTTTTTGAATTTTGGAAGAGAACCCAAAAGGCATTTATCATGAGCCAACACACGGTAATGACAACCCAGAACCTTTCGCCATTGACTAGCGTAACTGGTTAAAGTATCTCAGTTCATTGAAAGAAACGTTTGAATTAGCCCGTGTTAATCTCGCTAGAGCATTTTCTACCCAAAGCCGTCACTATAACTGTCATTTAGGAGACCGGGGGTGCGATTTTGCACTTATCATTTCGTTAGTTAACGAATCGCTAAATCACGTGATTTAGCGAAACAACTGACAAAGGTTGGAAGTAGCATCCATTTTTTAAATGGAAAATTGCATGTATTTTTTGACGTCAAGTAGGCCAGTTTTTCATTACGATTTGACAGTTACTGTTAACCTTAAAATTATTTTGTTGACGTTGAGCAAAACACGACAAGTCTGTTTGGCTTAATTAAGTATACTTTATTATTTTGGAAATAATTAAAAGGTGATGAAGAATTAAAAATCTGAGGCTTCTAAGGTCTGCCTGGAGATCCTTAATACTTTGTTTGTTATACTTCTAAAAGGGAATATACAGCAGCATTGCTGGCATCAATTGGTGATCGAATAATTATTGTACCTAATACCTACTAATATTCTAATAAAACAGAAGTTAACAAATAAGTGATGATTTCAAGAGATCTAAATTTGACTTTAATTAATCGCTACATGTGAGTGCAGTGAAAAAAGGTGAACATTTTAGTGGATATTACATTGTGCTTTTCCAGAACAGATTTTAATGTTATTATACCTTATTATAAAGGCGTAATATAATATTTTTGCGCTTGTAGGAGGTATTTCCAGATATTTTAGAGACATTAAAGAATATGATATTCTTAAAGGTACTGTCAGGTATTTCTAGGTACGAAATAACTATTTTAAGATACATAACACCTCTTTAAATAAATAGGACACTAAGCAAACTATTGTTAAAGAATCAACATTAAATTAAATTCTAATAAATTTAACAGACAATTGTTGAATACTTTAGTAAGCCATATTTTGAGATAGAGTTTAAGTTTTTTTTCTTTAATGTCTACAAATTCAATGTACTGTAGTAATAAATGCATAAATATCTTTATTAGAGTGGACTAGTTTTAGATGTACTAGTCAAAAATTTGTTATATTTATTCTGAATTAAATATTTTTTCAAAATGAAACTTCCTAATTTAATTTCTAATACATTTGTTTTCTATATTTATCTAATGAATTGGTAATAAAAATATGTTTTTATAATAACTTTCTAATATGTATTGTTTAAGACGATTTTTAATAAAATGGTAATATGGTCTAAATAAAATAAGTTACACACTTATTCTGTGTTAAAATTATTAAACTGCCCACTAGGATTTATGAAATCACTCGAAAAATAAACAAATAAAATTTAATACTTTTACCATTTAATTATAAAGTTTAAAATAAATACAAGCCCTTATTGAAGAAGGGCAACCACCAGCATTTAGACCAGTTTACAAGAGTAAAAAATGAAAAATTAACCCTTTAACATTTTTATAGAGCTTTGCATTTTAGAGTTCTTGGGGCCCATGTTTTCCCACTTCTGTCAGTCTGTCTGTACGCAGCATAGCTTAAAAAATACTTATCCAGTTGAATTTAAGTTTTCAACGGAATGGAAACATTTTGGTAAAAATCGAATATGGCGAAACACAATGGCGGCCTAATGAAATAAGATTGTATAAAACTCAGAGAACTGAGAAACAGAGACAGACTGGTAAAATTTTAGTCCGAATCTTGTATGACAAAACTAAATGACGGCCTAATAAATTATTTGAATATGCAGTAAATTGTAGTGACAATCTGTACGAGGGAAATTGATTGCTATTTAAAGTGATCCCTCTCTAATATTTTTATTATTTCTCCTATTAAAAAGTACTACATACAGTGTAATTTTTTACATGGAATGCTCTATATAAAGAAGATCTTTTAAGAAATACTCTATTTGTAACTGTTACGACTGAAATTTATATATTCAAAAATAATATGGCCATTTGTAGGCAGGTATTAATTTTTGATTTTCAAATATCATAAACAGGTATATCAGAAAATTTGGCACGAAGTTTTTTGGAAAGATATTTTTTAGCTTTTCATAGGTGTAAAAAATAGACAAGGTATTCATTTAATAAAAATACATATTTTGTCACTCTCTATATATTTCAAAGATACTGAGAATTACCATATGATTGGGAAGGAGAAAAGTTATTGTGCATTTTTTTTCATTGCATTCAAAATAATAAAATTACTACACAGTTGATCCTATACCTAACAGAGTAATTTTATCGTCTAAAAACTAAAAATTGACGTTTGGAGAGTTTATATAATAACTACCAAAAGAAACAGTTGGAACTGAAAAATAAATATTTCCACTTTCATACCTTAACTTTTGGAAATATGTTGAAAGATTCATATATAATAACTAATTAACATAATAAAAACTAATTTCATAATGGTACCAATCTCTAACTCTCTATATCCCTGTTAATCTGTATCTATAAAATGCCTAAATATAATTATTTGTCTAGATTTAAGTGTAGTCATAAATCTTTAAGATATAAAAGAAATAATTTTCCATTTTGATTATTATGAAATTGACTGGAACTTCTTAAAAATTTTTTTTAAAAGTGTTGCAATATTTTATCGTAAAAATTAATTTTATATTTGTCACTAAATAAAAAAATTTTAGAATTGGGCATTTTTTTATTGTTCAAGTTGTTACAAGCTGTAATTAGTTTCCATTGCTACTGAATTCTGGTGATACGTAAGTCCACGCCATTTTCTTTTACGAAGGGTCCAAAGGACTCACACTGTCACTTGAAATATCTAAAAATAAGAAAAAGTATTGTAAAAAAATTGCTTTTCGAAAAATCAGCTGTAAAAGAAGGATATTTTAAATGAAATAATATGCTATTGAAAAACTTCGTTATTGATAAAATAGGTATATTTCCAATTTTAGTTAAAAATTAAATGCAATACTTAAGGAGCATATTCCCCTTAACAAAATAAGAAGAATATCCCTATAAATATGGCTTTTTAAAGTTTTGTTTCTAACCAACAGCATGTATAGTACCTCCACCCAATTTTTTTTATTAAATATAACCATAACCCCTACATTAATTAATTAATTTTAGGTACTGATGTCCTATAGTAAACTACTGGACAGACGCAGTTATACATGCAAATTTGTGGACAAAATTCAAGTTTACTAATTTTCAACCAGAATTTATATATTGAGTTGTGGTTTTCGATAATGCCTAGTACTATATTTTGGATTTATCGCTTCGAAAGTGCAAAAGGCCACAAGAAATCTGTTACACAGAGTATTATCTAAGCCCTTGTCATTTTCTGAAAATGTTTATATACACACACAATGACTATTACAAAACGAAATATTATATTGTTCTTTTCTACCCAGGATAATCCATACCCGAATACCAAAAAACTTTCTTCATATTGAATAATAATAATAATAATAAAACACCAAAATGCCTCCCCTGGAAAATGTAAACGTTGTATATTTCATATATAAATTACATTTATATACCAAATGGACTATGCATGATTTTTTTTGGTTTTTTTTATCAGTTATGGTTCTGCGGGCGCCCATGCAATATCCAAAAAAAAAGACATCGCCTCCCCTATGCCCCCCTTAGTTACGCGGCTGCCAGACAGTTGAGACCAGAATATTGTCCAAAAATTTCCATGTTTAAGTTCGTCATTTATACGTCACAATCTAGTGGTATTCTAAAAATTATACTGAACAAAGCCTATAATTCGCCCATTGCGAGATGGCTACTAGGACTACACATAAATCTTATAAAACTACCTTGAGGGAAATTCCCTAAATTTTATATATGTTGTAGTTCTTGACTTTCTGAATAATAGATACCATGAACAGTTCCAAATCTTACAAAATAGAGACAGAATTGAATTTATAAAAAAAAGTTATTCTGAAGAAAAAATCGAGAAAAAAATGTTTCTTGTTACAAAATACAGTTTTCACTTTAAGTAATCTTAATTTTCATAGACTTTAGTCAGTTATACTTTATTTGATATGATTAAAAAAGGTAACATACAGATGTTTCAAGTAAATTGAAGTTTAAAAAATAAAATTTTAAACAAAACAAATTACAAATTCCTTTTTTAGTTCTATGTATGGTCTTTTTTAAGGTATTAAACTTCAGTTTATCAAATTACATATAAACCAGATGTTTTATTCTTTAATAAAACAAAATAGTCCATAATAAAAAAACAGCAGCTGCACCTTATACCACATTTTTGGGACATCCTGTATAAATATTTAATATATCCTTACAAAATGAGCTTTTAGATACCTAACAAGGTATCCCAGAATTACATAATATGGATTTGAAATAACCTCTTCTGGTCAAAAATGGTAAACACAGTAAACTTAACTTACAAAAAATAAGGTTTCTTCCTGATATAAGGTATAATGTATATGATGTATAATTTTTTCTCTAAAATTAAGTTTGGTTCACTTTTGTTCCTTTATGTATATCTATGTAGTTTTTTTTTAATTTTTAACACGTGATATTTTATACAGATTTTATGTACAGGATGTCTGGTTACATTTTAAACGTACCCCACAGTCTTTATTATGAGTTAAAATTTTAAATATAAAAGTGTTTAGGTTTGGACAATTTACAAGAAAAACAAACAAAAGGTAATTGGAAATTACAAATGGGCATCGACTTCGTTATTTTAAAAGGCACACCCTGTATAGTAGATACACCTCAAATGGTCTCTTCTTGCTGATTATTAATAATAGACTAGGTTTAAGACCTTTATTTCTAAAGATAATCAAGAAATTTAAGAAAAACCTTATCATAAGAAGCAATGTACTCCCACTGACTCCACTATATTGGAGCTTTCTCCATCTCTCTCTTAAACATTCCCTCTTATGGCAAGGTTTTTTTAAAATTTCTCTGTTATCTTTAGAGATAAAGTTTAAACCTAGTATATTTATAATCGGCAAGAATGATGATTCCGTTCAAACCCAAAAACATTGTATTTAAAGTTTTTTGATAACTCATAGAATAAGGCCTCTAGAGTACCGTTTAAAATATAACCAGGCACCCTGTACAATTTCACATAAGAATAAACAAATAAATTCCATTAAACATAATGAACTTATTAAGTCATATAATAGTTATTTTTTTAAATAGAATATTTTTATTGTGACGTGAAACTTCAAAAGCGATTCATAGATTTGAACAAAACGCTAATTTGAAAATACACATTAAAAATGGCAATTAGCAAAACCCAAGGAAAAACACACACTTCAAACAATTTGTGTCACACTGTAAGAAATTAGACAAACATAAAAAACATAACGAGGTGTCTAGCACAAAGTTTAATGAGTGACAATAAAAAAATAAGTGCAGCATTCATCAGTTGAGTTGCTATGGATTATCTTGCTGCTGTTTTCCGACAGAATATCAGTGCAAAAACCCTTAGTCAAATCAAACAAGGTTTCAAGTGTTAAATTCTGTTTGATACTGTGAACTGATTTGTTATAATAACGAACTCATAGGTATGTTTTGTAGTAGACTTTGCTAAACATAAGCTTATGAATTATACTAGCCTAACCTGTCTAAGTCTAATATTATAGTAAGTTTCTTTATAAAAAAAAACAAAATAATCACAATTAATACTTACACAGGTATATATCTTCTACAATCAAAATGGTCGAGGTCAAATTTGAATCAACAAAACAGCTTATAGAGGAATTTGTAATTGTGCTGTGCTTGCGGTGATTGTTCTTCCTTACATTGACTAAGTATGTGAAAGGTAAATGAAAATACTGGATCAAATACTGGACATTATTTCTTGTATCATTCCCTTCTTTTTAGTGTCATATTCTGCAAAAGCTGTAAAAATTTTGCTATAATCAATAAATGTGCCATACGCTACATACTGTGTGATATAATATAACTAATTATTTCCCTTCTCTAATAATTATAACATTATATAATTCCAACTGTAGATCTTTTAAAGAAAAACAAAGTATGTTTTGCAGTAGACTTTGCTAAACATAAGCTTATGAATTATACTAGCCTAATCTGTCTAAGTCTAATATTATAATAAGTTTCTTTATAAAAAAAAAACAAAATAATCACAATTAATACTTACACAGGTATATATCTTCTACAATCAAAATGGTCGAGTTCAAATTTGAATTAACAAAACAGCTTATCGAGGAATTTGTAATTGTGCTTCGGTGATTGTTCTTCCTTATATTGACTAAGTATGTGAAAGGTAAATAAAAATACTGTATCAAATACTGGACATTATTTCTTGTATCATTCCCTTCTTTTTAGTGTCATATTCTGCAAAAGCTGTAAAAATTTTGCTATAATCAATAAATGTGCCATACACCACATACTGTGTGATATAATATAACTAATTATTTTCCTTCTCTAATAATTATAACATTATATAATTCCAACTGTAGTTCTTTTAAAGAAAAACAAAGATTATTTCATTTCGCCCTCAATAGTGAAAATATATAATACCTAAGAAACTAATAGCTTACGCTATAAATTTTCTTTGAAAATACCTGTTAAGGAATACTTTTGTTTACAAGTTATACATAGACCTCGACATAGACAATGAAATATAATTTAAGCAAGTACATTCTATTTGCTAAAATATACAAATTCATGGCTACCTGCAACAGTCTTATCACTATGATAATCTAGATTCAACTGCCCTTATTGCTTCTTTAGTCTTTCCATCAATAGAAAACATTATACTTAAATTGGTTCCTAGTTACTGGAATTTATGTTCAATTTTGCAATACTTAAATACACCATTATTAAACCACTGTTATGTTTCCGCAAGTGATCCATCAGCTGTTCCATTACCTTGTTTACTGTGGATTTGTGAACTAAAAAAGTTAGGTTAGGTTACGAGACACCAAAATTAAATAAAATACTGCCGTATTCCTCAAATACCTGAATTAAAAATAATGATTCATTAAAAACTAAAAAAGGTTTCGTAATAATATGACATAGATAATATTTTTTAAACAGATTAGCTTACCTTGTTTGATTTGAAGGATTTTTTTACGAGTTTCGTATTTTCGCTGCCTATTTGGAGGTTCCATGTTTTCATGATTTTCTTGAATATTTTGGCATCTGTTGATTACTTACGGTATGATGTATATGTTAATATATCATGGCTTAGCTTTCAAGTAATCAAAACTATTTTTTATCTTACGAAATTAGACTCCAAGGCAGTAAATTTAGATATTATCAAAAACTCAAAAACTGACAGATTTGGAAAATGGCGGCTTTAGTAATAGGTTGGTTTTTAACGAACCAGGATCGGAAAATCCGATTGTCATGCCGAACAGCTCTCCGAATGGAGAAAATTTTCGTTAACCAACGAAATGATAAGTGCATAATCGCACTCCGGGTAATGAAAAGTGAACATCCGTTATCTAGCGCGGCTAAGGGATTCGCTGCTAAACTGGCTCCGAAATATCTAGGTCCATACCACGATAAGAGTGATTTCTCCCGTGGTATACGATTTAAAGAGCGAGACAGGTAAAAAGGTCGGGAAAGTCCATATAAAAGATTTGAAGTCGTATGCCCCAAAAAACGATGAAAAATGTTAGAGCCCATGAACTCGGACCGAGACCGCAGAACACTTCCGATCCTTTTTTTTACAGCTATGTTTAAGTTGTCTGTTGACAACAAGACTTGCTGGAGATGCGGAAAAGAACACCGACGCTGACGTGTTTCTGCAGACCATTACTGTTCTATTCCCGTTGCGGAACCATAGGCATTAAATCACAGGAATCTCGCACCTCATATTGAAATCTGAAGATGCAATTAAATAGACATTAGTTAGTAGGTACTTTCGTTAAATATTATAGTAATGATTATGTTTGATTAATTAGGGTTAAAAAAAAATTTGTTTGATTTTTTTTTCTGATAGTGAGGAGGGAGTGTAACGAAGCTTCTAAAACTAATTTTAAAAAGCAAAGTTGTATAGTTGTGGTAACTTTCTTAATTTCTGAGCTAAACATCCGGGTCTTTTTCGTAATATAATAAAATATATACATTTCAACTTTGTTCCATTTTCCATCTCGCAACACCGGGAAATCTTTAATTTCCATTTCCTAAACTCGTTTTTTACGACGCGAGACGTTCCCACTAAGAACGAACGTGGCCGAATACTACCGAGAAGCCGAGCCACGTATCACTTCGAAGACCGACACCAGTACAGGACTAGGTAAAAATGAAAATATTTTTAACAGAATACATCTTCCGTTTTAGCTTAAGTGTTTGAATAATTAATGTATTTAAATATTATTAAACTTAAAAATCAAATAAAAATTATTTTCGGATTTGTCGAATTTTAGAAGTTCTAAAATATTAAATACCCGAAGTCTCTTTTTGAGTTGGATGTCTAGAGATTCTGAGTTTAACTTATATTGCCTTTGGTTCGTGCTACCGCTCAATCGGTGTAAAATAGGGAGAGGTTCTGGGTTCCACTTGTAATTTGCCTTCTCACCGGTTTACTGTGCCGTCTGTATCTAGAGATTTTGACGCAGAAAGAGTAGTGAATTCTTCTACTAAAAGTAAAACCAACATAATAAGTAATAAGCCCCGAACATCTCTTTTTCGTAAGTTCAAGGCCATAGAAAACCCATATTTATTTTTTTTGTATTCTTTTAAAATAAAGCACGTTTGTAAAAGGGCAACCACCGAGGCTCAATGAAACTAAGAGTTATTGCGTTTTAAATCTGATCTAAACCATGTCATTTGCAAATATATTTTCAATGGTTCTCGCACTTCTTGCTCATTTAAATCAAATCATCCACAAGGCTTTATTTTTTTTCTTGCTTTCGCATGGCTTTTATAACTAATTGACCGCCCTCGTTACACTCCGAACCGAATAAATTTTCTTTTGAGTACAGGTATTTAGGAATACCATATTAAGATTTAAGTAAGACATTGTGTAATTCTCTATTTAAATAAGGTATTTAATTTAATAGAGAAGTGCAGTAGGGAGAAGTAGAATTCTTTTTTTTTCATTTGACATGTAAAATTCAAACTTTTTATTTAATTTAAAAAAATATATAGAACCTTATATCTTCGACTGTCGAAAGGCTACCTAGAGATATAGTGGGATCCTTACCACTTAATCCAAGGACTGGCGCCCGAATTTTTCCGAGGAAATCGAAAATAGCAAGGAACCAAAAAAGCGTCAAAGTAAGCAGAACAACCACTTACGAGCAGCGAAACGTGGCAGTTTTAATTTTCTCAAATTGACTGACTGTTAAAAATTCCAAATTAACATGGAAGAACCAATTTCGAAGTACTTAACAATACAAAGTACTTATCCTCGAAGAAATCGAAGAAATACCGATACTTCTAAAACCGCCTGCGTTGTTTTCTCTGCTTAATGAGTTAAGGGTTAAATTCCCAAGGAATCCGCTGAAAAAACACTTTCTACTAGGGCAATTTAAAAAAGAAACTGGGTTTTGCTGACGAAGATTCACACGCTCATACATTTCTTTTAATTTAAGATTTTATATTCATTCTAATTCTACATTTTGTGATTACCTATTTTTTAAACAAAACTGTTTTATAGATATACATCTCGAAGTATTAAATAAATGATTCTAATGTTAGTTTTTGCACGGTTACCTTTAAAATAGTATATAATATTATGAATATATAATAATATGAATAAATGCGCATCAGTTTAAAGAAATTTTTTTTTCCAGAGTTTTTTTGGCTTCGGACAATCTGCTGAGATAGATGTTTACTTAGATGGACAAGAAACACGGAAAACAGCTGAAGTAAAAACTGAAGATGGTAAGAAAGAAAGGCTGCTCTTATATTATGATGGAGAAACGATGTCCGGAAAGGTATTTTAAAATTATTTTTAAATATTTATTTAATTATAAGGAATTGCTTTTTTTCATTTAACTTTTACCATATTAATAAGTACACGGAACACAAACGCACACGAAACACACACAAACACACAAACAAACACACCAAGACACACAAACAAACACACCAAGACACACAAACACACCAAGACACACAAACACACCAAGACACACAAACAAACACACCAAGACACACAAACAAACACACCAAGACACACAAACAAACACACCAAGACACACAAACAAACACACCAAGATACACAAACAAACACACCAAGATACACAAACAAACACACCAAGATACACAAACAAACACACCAAGACACACAAACAAACACACCAAGATACACAAACAAACACACCAAGATATACAAACAAACATACCAAGACACACAAAAAAACACACTATCACACACAAACAAACACACTAACACACACACACCAACACACACACACACACACACACACACCAACACACACACCAACACACACACCAACACACACACACACACACAC
>JAUTXW010002735.1:0-2500 GCA_030620095.1 Kuschelorhynchus macadamiae | reverse complement strand
ATATTCAACTTTATATTTGTAATTTGACAGAATAACAGGCCACCGGCGTAATCTATTAGCTGAAAATTTATGTATTCTCTTATTTGGATTAAAAATTGCCATTAGTGGCTTATTATCTGTTACTAATATAAACTCTCTGTTATATAAATGTTGATTAAATTTGCATAAACTGAAAATTATACTCAGACCTCTTTCAATCTGACTATAATTTTTTTCAGCGCTTGCCAGGGTACGACTTGCAAATGCTATAGGTTTCTCCTGCTTATTTGGTAAAATATGACTACTCATGCAACCAATGCCATAAGGGCTTGCATCCGTAGTTAATTTAATTTCTAAATCCGGATTATAATGTGTTAATACAGGTGCAGATGTCAATAACTTTTTAATTTTTTTAAAATTAATTATTTAAATGAAATAAAAATTTTTCCTTAATAGATTATGTAACTGATGCAGTATAGTAGCAAGATCTGGAATGAATTTTCCATAATAATTTACCAAATTTACTGACTGTAATTGAGTGACATTTTCGGGTACAGGCGCATTTTGTATCGCAAGAATTTTGGCTTGAGTTGTATGTAACCCCTTTTTGTCTATTACGTAACCTAAATATTCTATTTGAGTTTGATTAAAACCACATTTTTCTGGTCTAACTCTGAGACCAGCATCTTGTACGGGGTGATCGCGTATAATGTTACCCCCCTTTAACTTTTTTGTTTCTCACTGTAGAAAAAAAAGTATTATATAAAAGTTTTAGAACTCACTGCATACTATTTGCACAACATATTTTTGTATATACAGGGTGTGTCATAAACAAATACCAAAGCAAAGTTACCTTTTTTTAAATGGAACACCCTGTATATTGTTGCATTTTTGGATTTTACAGGAAATTCTAAACACATTTCATGTATAATGTCGTATATCTAACATGAACCGTTTTCGACTTATTGCTGTTTGAAAATTAAATAATATGAGAAATAAGGTCGCGCAGGTCAAACATGTGTAATGAAACAAACTAAATAACACAAAGCAAAACTACGAACTAGAAAGCAGAAATATAAGTAGCTATACTAAATATAGAGTTGTTCGACTGGTCCTCCATTAACTTCAATACACCTTATTAAGGTTCTTCTTAATTTTTCCAAGGAGTTTCTGATCGACTCAGCATAATTAGTGTTTATTAGATTAATTTCATTTCTTATGAGTTGTTTAAGTTGTTCACGATTCTCTATGTTGTTTGCATTAATTCTATCTTTCAGTGTACCCCACAGGAAAGCATCTAAGGGTGTGAGGTCCGGACTATTAGGTGGCCATTTAATCGGACCATTCCGTCCGATCCAGTTTCCAAATATTTGAGTGAGATAGTTCGTTACTTCAACTATGTTGTGCGGCGGGGCGCCGTCTTGCTGAAACGTAAGTTGGTTTAAACGTGCTAGTGGTAAATCATCCAGAAACTCTGCTAACTCATTTTGAAGAAATTGCAAATATATATTCCCATTTAACACACCTTCAAAAAAATGTGGCCCAATGATTTTATTGTCAAGTATGCCGCACCATACATTTACAGACTGACGACCCTGATACTGGAATTCTCGGTAACTGTGGGGATTTTCTGTTGCCCAATGCCTCGTATTCTTCCTGTTTATCATTCCATTGGTGGCAAAAGTTGACTCGTCTGTCCAAAGAATTGTTTGTAGAAAGTTATTATTGTGGTTTATTATTTTCAGCATTTCACGGCAAAATTCTACTCTTTTCTCTCTTTGTGTGACGGTTAATTTTGGAGTAGGTCTAATTTTGAAAGGTTTGAAGCCAGCTAATTTAAGTGTTTTTTGAATTTTTCCATATGATGTATTTTTTGGATTATCTTGCATTTGCCTTAAGTCGGTTGAAATGGTTCTAATTGACTTATTCGGATTTTCTTGAATAGCCAGTAAAATGTTCAATTCGGTATCCTCGTCTTGTGGAATGCATCTTTTCTTTCTGTCTAAGTTTGAATCTCGTTGAAATTTAATAAATATTCTTCTAATGGTCTGTTTACAAGGAACATTCATCCGTGCATTATTTCTTCGTAGTTCTTGCTGCGCCATTTTCACATTATAATTATTTTTAATATAAGCCATTAAAATAAACTGCTTTTCTTGTTTCGAATAATCTTGTGTCACGAAGTTAACCAAGTTAACAATATTGTTATCCATGGAAACCATAAAATACATCTTGACCTGCGCGACCTTATTTCTCATATTATTTAATTTTCAAACAGCAATAAGTCGAAAACGGTTCATGTTAGATATAGACATATACATGAAATGTGTTTAGAATTTCCTGTAGAATCCAAAAATGCAATATACAGAGTGTTCCATTTAAAAAAAGGTAACTTTGCTTTGGTATTTGTTTATGACACACCCTGTATATACAAAAATATGTTGTGCAAATAGTATGCAGTGAGTTCTAAAACTTTTATATAATACTTTTTTTTCTACAGTGAGAAACAAAAAAGTTAAAG
>JAUTXW010002734.1:455000-494493 GCA_030620095.1 Kuschelorhynchus macadamiae | reverse complement strand
TATATATACACCAACACCATACCAGACCCAAACCGACATTCGTGGTTGCCAGTCTATCTATTACCACGGAGCAGCAAACAGCCACCTGTGGCGAAAATCATGACCCAAGACTAATTAAATCAAAAGTAGAAAAAGAATAGCGCGGCAAGAACTATAATATGACTATACTAATAAAGATCTTAAGTCAGAACACATGTCTACGGTTCGCCAGGTTTCATTGTGCTTTAGCGGTCATCCCAAAAAAAATCCTTTTTCTACTACATTATATAGTTCTTGCCACGTTAATCTTTGATTATATATATATATATATATATATATATATATATATATATATATATATATATTTATTGTATTTTTCGTCATTTAATCTTTTTGTTACTCTTTATTTTTTTTGACTCGCATTTTAATTTACTTGTAGTTCCTTTTTCTTGGATTTGTGACTGAGAATTGTGAGTATTTTCGATGTATTTTCATAAGTTTGTACACTATGTTCGTCAGTAGATTACCCCTCGGGAGAAAGAGGAGGGATTAAAATGGAATTCGCGGCTTTGATTTAAACGTGGAGGCAATTTACATCACTAGAAGTTAAAGGCGGAAAAGCTTCTTTTTATGTTTTTACCGGGCGATTAATGAAATGGTTACCATTTTAGCAATAAAGAATTATGTCACTGTTTTACTTTATTGCAATTAAGCAGTAAAACAGGTCACAACAATTACTGATTTCTTATTTGCGGAAAATCCAATTTCCCCACGAAGTAATTATAAAATCAGGTAAAAACAATCTCCCACTCCTAAAGAGGTGGGCGTTAATACGACACGCTCGGAAGTTATTAAGCAATTAAAAGCGTGCAAAATAGTACTAAAAATAAACCTTATATCGAGCCTCCGCAGTTACTAAACCAAACCAAAATACGGTCCGTAGGGAGCAAACACATGCGAGCCATTCGAGTAAAGGTAAGAAAATATTGAACGGAACAACCCAGGACGACTTTGAATATTAATTGCAATTAAGAATTATTACAAAAGAAGGCGACTATGAGTAAAAAGCTCGGTAAAAAGTGTATTAAACAGCAAATTAATTACAGACGGGAATTATTGTTAACTCTGAAATAAAAAATGATGAATGATTTAATTTTTAACTGACCTGAAGAATGCATTCAAATAAAGTTCAACATAAAACAAAATCGTATACCTATATACCATCGAGTAGGGATGGCAATATTACCAAAAGAACTTACGGTAACATACGGTAATATTACCCCAGCTTTTAATATTTCCGTCAAGGTAATATTCTATCTGTAATTTTACCCATAATGTTCTCCGAAACTTTCAGAGTAATGTATCCAATAATATTACCATTTAATTGTAGGCCACTATGCATGCAAAATTCCTCAGGGATGTACCTGCATCGACGCGACAGACGGGAGAGCGAAAGCGGAGCATGACAGTGGCGTGGCTACCAGAGAGCATGAATAAGCTTTGCTTAAGGGCCCAAGTCTTCAAGGGGGCGAATGTAAAATACCAGTGGGGCTTTTTTAGTCTTTTCTTTTCTTTTCCTAGTCGAAACTGAAATAACAACCTTTTCTTAGTCGAAACTGAAATAACAAGCGATTAATAAAAATTTTTTCTTCGTAATGTAAGTTTGAAAATATGGCGACTTTGCTTAGTCTGTTCTTTTGCTTAAAGCCCCAACCGAGCCCTTGCATACGCCACACACTGGAACGGTTATATGGGATCTGTTGGACATCCCAATTAACAGAAAATGTATCTTCAAAAAATTCAAAAGACAAGTGGTGATACTATGGTCACTAAGATGTATTAAATATTATAAAATTTACTTATAATAACTAACGCAAAGCATATTATACAGGGTGAATTAAATGTTAAAAGCTAAATAGCTAATAAAGTTTGAATGTGAATCAACCAAAAAACAACATTTGCGTTTTTCTAGTAGTTTAATTATGTTATATAATCATTTAACAATATATACAGAGTGAAATAATAGTGTAAACGGGTCATATTTCTTATTATATTAGTTCTAGTATATATTGAACCCTCAAATTTAAAGCACATCTAGTAAAGTTAAGAGCCTTATGAAACAAGTATGTAATTATAAAAATATACAGGGTGTCCTGGATTCAATGATAAACGAATATCCTTATTAATAAAAGAATTTTAAAAAAACTGTATTTGGGTTTGAAATGTTTGTATAGCTACAAAAATGTATGGAAGGTGGGGGATAATTTAAAAAATATATAGAGTGCTTAAAAAATGTGATAAAGTAAACAGATGATTTTTTAAATGGAACATCTCAACTAACTGTTGAAGTTAGGTATAAGTCATGCTAGAAATGTAACTATATCCAATTATAACGTTTGGAGCATCCCGTAGATTTCTTTTTTCTTAACTCCTGTACATTTTTTCTATAAAAGAGCCAATTCCTTACAAATTTTACCAATTTTGTAAGATATTTCGTTTCTATATCCTTGTCTGGAGAATACATGCGCATGATAAATAAATATAACATAATAATAAATTTTCCAATGGGGATGATAAAATCGTGATGATAGAAGTATATAAAATTTCACTTATATCAGAAGAGCGTAAATTATTAGACTACGAATATTTTGAATATTTCTTAAAAAAATATTCATGCACGAAAAACAATGTTAAGGAATAATTTACGCTTGCGTGGTGCTCGGTAAGAAAATTTTACACCAAAATTTGAAATAAAACTGTGAGTCAAACCCGACGTCGACAGAGTGATAAAAAAACCGAAAACTTTTCTGGTTGCCATGCCATAGTCAAAAAGAATCTTATTGGTTCAAAAGAGAGGGTATGACATTTTCGGAGGTAATACCACGAGTGCTTAGAACTTTCCAATAATTTTTATGAATGCGTGTTTTCTTATAATTTGGAAAGAAAATATGCATGAGTACAAAATTATCCGTTTAATTTTAAAGAATGAGCTGCAATCAAATCACAGAGCGAATATTTCACGAATTAAAAACATTACATAAACTTTATTAACAAAAAATCAAATTAAACATGTCAACCTAACAAATTGACATTTATTGTCAAATGATATTGATTAGAAAAATGAAAATACCACATTGCCTAGACAACGTGATATTTCCGCTGTAATATTTCGATAATACAACCTCTCTTATGTAACAAATTTTTTCATGGTTTGCTTAACAAAACTGAGCAATACCGTTGATTAAAGTTACTTTACCATGCACAACTATCGAAAATATTGTGTTGTATACTTGGTGGCACATGAGGGCAGGAAAACTATTAACTAAAATATTTATTAAAACATAAAGATACTACTGTCATACAAAAAAGTGCGGATGTCAGCGGAAGTTTTTTTGTAGAGTTAGGAAAAAAAAACTAAATCAATTTTGGACATGTCTTGTCTCTGTTTCATTTAACTGACTGAAACAAACTTACCTTTTCCTCAAGTGTCTAGGAAACATTGTGGCAGGTGAGAACTTTACCGGTGAAAAATATATTTTACAAAAAATTTCGTCACATAGAAATTAATAACTTTAAAATTTCGTTCTAAATAACAAAAGCTTGCAGTAAGGTTGTTCGTTCCTTCATTAGCAGAACCAAACCATACTGTATCATTAAATATGTAATAAATTAGTCTAGATAAATGTTCACCTTACCAAAAATTAAGATTGGTGATAAAATTTTGTGGCTTGAATTTATTTGTATGTCCAAGTTTTAGCATATACAGTTCCAAGGTGCGCCGCGCCACTGCGTGACCTGCGACCATTTCAAATCAACAACATATGGAAGCAAAGGAAGTTATTGACAGTTTAATTGACAATAATCTTATGTTTGTAGAAAATAAAGAAAAAAATTACTGCTATGTATAGGAAAATATGAATTTTGGGCTATCAATTTTATCTGCAACACAGGTCGAAAAGCTGGTGGAAAGAAATTTGTTTTAAGACTATATTTATACGGATTTTTACATAACAAGCGAAGAGATAAGCTCAATACAGAGAGGGTTGGGAAGTTTGGTTCAGTTCTTACCTTTGCAAAAGCCGAACTTTTGGACCTTTATCTTTGCAAATGACTAGTAGGGCTTCTAGTCGACAATATTTTAAAAATGGCCCATTTGTGCCTTCTATTTCTTCGACGTCCAGTGAAACTGAAAATTTCTCCGATTTAAACGGAAATGTTTAATGGTTTCCAAAAAATTGCTTGTTGTATCATTCTTTATTTCTATTTAGGTTTTTAAAGCTTCCTTTAGTTGTATTTTACAATATATTTTGTTTAACTTTAAACCCAAAATTAAAATTGTATAGGTTGTTATTTGTTACGTTTATTACCTACGATATTTCTTGATCGTATGATCTATTTTTTTAGAAGTTCGAAAAACAGTTTATTTTTGTTATATTTTAAAATTATTATTTCCTGAAATAAATATTTGGAAACAAAAACATCCCGGAAATATATTTAGCATGACTTCATAATAATTCATGTTCTATTTTTTAAAGGTAATTAAAAAAGAGTAACAAAAGAAACATATTTAGACTACATTGCGCATTACGCGTTTTAACTGAAAAAAAAATGTAAATAGTATTACCGAATATTACCAGGCTATTAAATTAGATTCCAAAATTATAACATAATTTTATTATGAAAATATAAAGCTTTTTTGTGAACATAATATAAGAACGTGATCCAGAAAAAGTATATTCTTACGAAAAAGAAGGTATTTGTTTCTAATATATCAATATTACGAATGTTACCGAATATTCTTACTGAAAAATAAATTACCGGTAATTTGCCATCACTAGTCCAGACCAAAGTATATCAATTTAAAAAGCACACTTCTCCATGAAAAAAAAACGCTTAAAATATTCAAAATATCCAAATATTTTTCAATAAATAAGAATTTTGTGGCGCAAACTATAAAACCACTTGCCAAAAATGTGTATCTTTTACTCTCCCCCGCAACAGCATCTATCAGAAGGTATCGACAGGATTTCTCTCAAATTTGTTTTGACATATATTCATATTTTTGCAGACTAAGGAAGGACAGAAAAAAAAGCAAAATACAATTAGCCAAGCGTGTGAATTTAATGAGAAAAGCCAATAGATTAATATATAATGTTTATTCAAACTCAGTTAGCTGACAATGATAGCAGAACTTTAGCTGGGAGAAAGACCGCCTGTAGATTCACAAAAGGCAAAACTATGAGAGAAACCTACACAAACAAGCGTTACTAGCACTAAAGAGCTTAAAACAGCCACAATGTGTATATGGGAAAGTCATAAAGCAATGGCAGATATCTCCCAAACAAATAGAAATTCTAGTTGTTTGGGTGAAAGGCGAGGTTAGAGGATATTCGCAGTTCCAGTTCAAATAATGAGTAAAATCTAGTCAAAATTGTTTTTGAACCTGCTACGTCGAATTAAAGTTGTTGCAATGGTCAGTTGTTGCAATTCATTTTAAAAACTGTGTGTTTTGTTAGAAGTTCCTCAATGTATTCTAGTACGGATATGTTAATAGTCAATAACATATCTGCCGATGTCATCTAAGAAGACTTCTTCACAATATGGAATAAGTGTACTTAGCAGAAGTACAAGCAGAAGAGACACATTTACTCTTTGATTGTCCTGATATCTTTATAAATAGAGAATCTATTCTAGGAGAATGCTGGGCTACCATCGCCCATTTAAGGGAAGTCCCCTTAGCCGATATCATCACTTATTATTGAGCCTATATTTTAAAAATAGGCAGTGTTATGACATAGGATGAGCGTGGTTTCTAGGGAGAATGTACAATGGGTCAAAACGAACCTAAAATCGAACCGAGGTGCTGTGGCAGTAATGAGCTATTCTAACCACACTAAAGAATAGCGAATAGGCATGTCTAACTAAATATGATAAATAATGGAGGACTCGCTACAACACCTTTTGTTATATCTGTTATATTATTTCTATATATGCAGTCCCAAATGATATGCAGATGATAGCAGTCTCGATAATAATACTTGTGTGGTGCCGGTTTTAACTTCAACTTTATTTAGTGATTATAAAAAAGAGCAGACAACTGCTACCATAGTTATGTCTTTTAGTTCTACCTACAAAGCATCACCTAGTAGATCTAATAACAGATTTTCTACATTTGTCGACTGAGAGATATCTGCCTCTTCAAGTCTAGATGTACATCCAAATACATAAGTATCTATCCAAACCACACTGATAAAATTACCTAAATGTGATAAATTATGAAGCCCAAAATGCTGAAAATTAAAGAAACTGTGAACATACACATGTGATGTGTTTTCATTCAATGTCTACATCCATTCACTCATTCTAAAAAGAACAATTCTGCTGTCGTTTCGCCAAAATCGCATTTGGCATTTTCGAAGATTTCGTTCCGCGTCCAAATGCAGACTTCAGTATTCAGCTACGGGCGTCTTCCACTTTTCTTCTTTTTTGGGACATTCAAAAGACTTTTATATAAGTATCATACCAGCTGTTTTGTTCTTTTATCTGGTATCGTGTGTTCATCCTCCATGATATGTTGTATTCTGTCGTTAAGTTTTTTTATTTTCCTCCTACAAAAGTCCATATCTGCCGCTATAAACATTTTTTATTAGCCCGTTGTGCTACAGCTTTTCTACCTTCGATGTTTCTATCTTCTAAAATTGTCTGGTCTACTATTCCATTGTTGTAATTTTTGTGCCCAAGTGTTTTATAAAATCTCTTTTTCAAGAAACAAATCCTGTTATTGCTTCATGCATATATATTTTGTCTTGCTCATGTTGACTTCTAATAGCCATTATTAATATTCTTCGTAATCTTAAGCAGAAACTATTTGATCATCAACAAAATACAACATGTATCTACATAATATTATTATTTAAGGATATATTCATATTAGCACATTTAAATGTTTGTTCTAAAAATATTTTAAAAAGCGTAGAAGAAACGCAGCATGCCGGTTTTAGTTCCTTAGCAATAAATATTCACTATTTTAATTAAGCATATACTAATATTCGTTTTCTCTGAGGTTTCCCTGGGTTCGGCTGGAAAGCTTTCCTCAAAGCAACGTGAAGTAAATGATATTTTTGGTTTACTGCTGCTTTCTTTTCCATTACTTATGTACTCGCTTGTGTATGTATAAACAAGTAATCTGCCCGATCTGAAATCTGCTTTCATATCTCTAAATTACTATTTGATTTTATTTCTCAAAATTTTGCCACAGATTTTGCTTAATGAGATGGTAACCTCTATAATTATCGTAGTTGTCTTCCTGTCTTTTTCTGGAAGACTTTTGTATTTAATTCGTTGTAAGTTTTTTTTGGATTCATATTTAAGTAATTTACAAATCTGCGGGAGCTGATGCTTTCATATTTTTTAGGCTCCTGCAAACAAGAACCTGCTGTAATATTTTTTGGTACATTTTCTGGGCTTTCAGCCACCTATATATGTATGCAATTGACTGAAGTTCGTTGCCCATTTTTCCATTTTTTGTAACTGATTTTTCTTCGCACATGCGTTTGGGCTTGTCGCTTTTTGTAAACAGGTATTTTTGGAATTTTCTTCATTTTTCGTCTATATCGGATGCTATATCATCATCCCACCAATATGAGTTGTTTCCATAAAAGTCTGGAGGCTCTTAGCTAAAATTATTTATTTATAAAGGTAAAATAGCGTAAATTTCCGAAATATTTAGGTGATTTAATCTTTTTCATTGCTAGGGCATGCCAAGAGATGGATAGATTAAGCTTACTATGTATAATACAACTAACGTTCAAATAATTAAAAGAAAACGAATTATGAATCTCTACAGAAAATATCCTGTCATCAAAAGCTGAAAACTGTTTGGTAACTTTTGTAGAGAAGGTGTAATGTTCAGGTGGTAGGAAAAAAGACAATGGCACAAGTGCCTTACCAAATTATACTCAATGTACCAGAAGCTATCAGTTAGAGCGGGCATAGTTCATTTATTGACTAGATATGAAGGTTGCGATCTAAGACGGTGGCTGAGGGCATATATAGAGGACTCCATTTAAAAGGCATGACAGGTCGATTACCTATCCAAGAGCAACTAGCTTTATTGAAACCTCAAGCGCTTCGTGGAATTTGCTTGAATAATTTAAGTATAGCTTAATAATCGACAAATAAATTATTTTTTTCTAATAGGAAGTATGTAGTGTTATAGTACCTAATCCAAACAAGCATCAATTATTGCATACATTAATAAAAAAAATTAATGTTTAATAATTTTATCCCATATTATTACTTCTAACGATATTTTAAAGTCAACAACAGCAACCTGTAGCAGCTGGTGATCGGGAATAAAATCCCGAACTATGCGTACTGTGTCAACATATGCAATGCAACAAACAGATGACAATGAACTACGCGACCAGCTGATTTTTATTTATAATTGCGCATGTAGGTGCACACATACAAATCCAGTCTCCAACCAGTCAATGTTATTAGGTTTTTAAACATGATCTTTAAAAATGCACTTTTGATAGGCCTAGATTAAAAAGCGGGCAAAAACTTACGGGAAAAAGTTGGTAGTTTTACCAACAAGCCTTTAGTTGACCCAGGGGAGATCTTGACAATTGCAATAGGCGCAATTTCGCAACTTTACGGAGACAAAAAGGGTCACGAACTCTCGTCGTATAAAGGTAGTCGTAGGTCGGACACACACAAACTGATAGTTTGATTAAAACAGTACAGAACGTTATCAAAAATATTCTTTTTACGTCGCGATCTGTATTGTGTTCACAACGGCAAATCAAAATACGGTCTGTCAGACACGGCACACGCGATCTAGTCGACAGGAAAGAAAATACTGAACCGCGCTACCAAACCAAGGCCGCCTTTATTTTATTTACATTTTGTTTTATCTCGGTTCATTATATAGGATAGGCAAAAATACTGTGTTTGTGTCTGACGTTCTAATTTATTGGATTTCGATGTTTGTACATTGACGTTATCCACGTTGCACCGCGACTCGGGGCCGTTGTTGCGTTTCTATCGTTTTGTTGCTGAAGATGCAATAAGCGATTGGCTAAGCCGGTTAATTAGCCTTTGATTAATTGCACTAAAGCTGCAATAACGCAGAAAATCGGATATGATTACTCAATTCTGTTTTTTGAACTGCAAATATATGGCGTGGGTTAAATGTATGTCAATGTGTAATTTTTTAACCAATCAAGGAAGGTGACTTCTCCGTCGCTCTTCCTTTTCGTTAAACTTAAATGACTAGCCTTTCATTGACTTTAATACTATGTATCCGCATAACGTTAAGGTGTTCCTATTAGTTGTTACTGCTATAGGAAGTGCATTCTAAATATACGTGTCAACCAATATCTATATTTTAAGCTAGTTTTACAATGAACTGTAACTTGTAATACAATAATATGCATATGTATACTGGAACTTAAAACATTTCACCCAAAGAAATATACAAGGTGCCATATGGTACTTTTTTATATAAACAGGGGGAAACAGTTAACTGGAATAAATTCTGTAACTTAACCGATAGTGGGGCTCTAGGGGGCCAAAAATGACCAGAATGAGACACCATTTTCTCAAAAACGGTTGAATTTGGATATAGGTAATGTTACATAAAATGAGTTCAAAACGTTCCCATAACCTAAAAAAATAACATAAGGGGTGTTGCATAGATGTATTATCATTATTATTATTATTATTTAAAATGTGTATGTCAATTTGTGTGAAATCAATTTGACAAGTAAAACAGTTTTTCCAAATATGAATAGTCTCCAAGTGAGAGGACTTATTTTATTCAGTAATAAAGCTTAAGATACTTTAAGTATTAGGATCTCTTGCCATTTATTAATACTCAGGGTGTACAAAAAGCGGGTACCTGCCCCATATCAAGCGTTATTAAATGAACCCCCTGTTTATTTTTACACTTTGACAAAGTATATTTGATTTCCAATTAAACTGCATTGAGGTTCTCCATATCTAATTGCAATTGTTTTAATTATTTACCTATATTTCTAACTTTTTTAGTTTTCCAGTAAATATGCTTTTCTCTATTTTGAACAACCAAATTAAAAAATTCGAACTTTGATATTCCTATCTAAAACATTCTTGAAACCACATGAAGCTAAAGAGAGCATGGTTCAAAGACTCGGACTTGGGCACCCTAGAGTAACAAATGCCAGAAAGAATCATAACGTACGGTAAAATCGATCTCCGCGACCAATTTTTAAGAGTCTATTTGCAGACCAATTTCAAGGCGAAGGCTTGATTCAGCCAATTTAAGATGCGGAAGAGTGTTGTAAGTACCCAGGTTTTCACGTCAATACCGGATACGGTAATAACGGGCACAAGAACACAGAAAATGACTCCCAACCATAGACTTGAATTTTTCCCAGAAATTGTTTCATTCCCAGAAGGAAAAGTCATATTTTGTTAAGGATAATGTTCAACTGTCGCACTGAGCTTGTTTCTGTACAGCAAAATATGACAGATGACAGCCGAAATATAGACAGAAATTGGTAAAAATAATTAACAACGCTTATTAGAAGATGGAAATGTTCAACGATTTGATGTTTACGGGCATGAATCCGTCCGAGCGCATGTAGGACTATGTTGGAAGAACCATACATAACAGTAATAACCCTTCTAGAACTCTTCAAAAATTAGCAACAAGCAACTCAAGAGGAGTGAAAACTCATACCCCAAAAATCAATTTATGGGTGAGTAAACTTATTGCTAGAGAATATGAGAAGGCATACAGACTATTGGTTTTTTTCTCAACCCGTTTTTTTTTTCGTTTATATTTACTGAAGAGTCTTAAAAACGTGCCTTATCTACTTATCTTAAACACTATTAATAAATGTAACCTCCAATGCAAAGAAAAGTTTGGTGGTTAGGAGAATATGTACCCTTACTGACTCCAGTCTCCTTTTTTCCGGGGCAAAGGGCCATGTCTGGGATCCCAGGGTAAACTCACCATATCTGCATACATTTTCGAGTATTCTCCTAGGGTTCCCTCCAAAAGCAATTGTGTAGAAACCTTCAGAGTCAAGGTGGTGCAAAAAGCTGTCAAGAACTAAGAGCGTAAAGGATATTCGAGCTTTTCCATATTCGATGATATTTATACACAGTGTTCTATCAAAAGAAAGTTTCTTTGGCATTTTCAATCATTTGTTTTGCGGTTTATAAATAAAAGGTATTAAGGAAATTAAAGCCCTGAAAACAAAAAGTTCTCTCTGCGTTAACCGAAATTAATATAAAACAAGTAGATGGTTCACGAAGACAAGAAAATTGCCCCACAAAAGACGACACATAAGACATGTTCTTATTTAGACAGAGGTCAAATAAAATACATTGTTTCCATATAAAATATTGCGCGTCAAATTAAATGTTATTTTACAACTACGAATAATTAACTAAACATACGCACAAAGTTTTTAGAAAAACCTATTTATTATATTATCCAAGTAAATGAAAAAACCCGTAAACAAAAAAAAATCTTATCGGTCATAGTCGATCAACGTCATTTCATTCGTTCCTATAATTCAAAACAATAACAAAGATCTCCGTCTTTAGAAATGGTTGCTTCTTATCATCTGACAAAACATATTGCCACTATTGCCTTCATTATGTACTGATAACAACGAAACATATGGTCTAAACTAAATAGTTCATAATACGCCTGACGTCAGGGACGTGTGATATGGTTCATCAATAAACGTACTAATTTAAAAAATGTGAGTTCGACGGATTTTTAAAGATTATCGATTTGAAAGCAACAGCAAAAAATTTGAGGCATATAATAACAGAATACGAGGGTCGGCCGAATATTTCACTTCAATATAGGCGTGAAATTATAAAGATCTGAACGTATAAAAAATGTGTTTATTTTACATTTAACACGTAAACATACAAAGTGTTTGTTTGAAAACTCCTTTTTTATCGCAATGCAAAGCCAAAATAGGCATATTTTACAAAGAAGCCTTACATACACTTCTTTACTATTCCCTATTTAAAGATTTCAAACGGGTTAGCGGGTCAAGCGATAACTCGTTTTAAAAGTTTTTAGATTATATTCGGCCTCGTCTCATAAATAAAGACATATGTAGTACCTCCGCCTCTGGCCAATACGTCCACAATCTTGAAAGCTAAGCAAAAAAGAATCCCTTCGTACCCTTGCCTAACTCTGCCGATAGTATTCAGTCTTCGTTTTTGTGTTGATACGTTCACGTCGCAAGTGAATCATCGAAATCGATAGTGTAAATTCAGAATTTTTTTTTTTTTTGTAGAAAAGCGTAAAAATTATGCCGAAACATAGAAAAAGAAGTCGTAGTCAGTCGGTAGAACGGTCGGGCTTTTATAAATTGTTTAAGAAGTTAAATAATAGGCTTAATAGTCTTGAAGAAAAATGCAAGGTTAAGAAAAGTCGTGGTCGTAAAATACGGGCACCTGTACGTCGTGTTATCAGTGACA
This sequence comes from Kuschelorhynchus macadamiae, assembly GCA_030620095.1. Taxonomy (NCBI): domain Eukaryota; kingdom Metazoa; phylum Arthropoda; class Insecta; order Coleoptera; family Curculionidae; genus Kuschelorhynchus; species Kuschelorhynchus macadamiae. The sequence continues at coordinate 482,016 of JAUTXW010002734.1, read as the reverse complement.
GCGAAAGTGAGATAGACCGTTCTCGGTCTCCGTCTCGATCTCGGTCTCGTTCTGTTGGTAGAGAGAGAGAGGTAGACAACTATACGTCTGTGACTTCATCGGATGAGGATAGCAAAGATGATGGTGACACCGTACAGCCTGTGAGAGTTGTTGTTGTTGATTCCGATAGGGAAATAATCAATAATCCTGGTATTATCGCGACGGCGCCTGCGTCTGCTTCAGGGATAAGTGGAACAGCTGATAATGACGGGCACAGGGAAAGTCAAAATAGTAAGTAAAATATATTTCAATTCCAATGTTTTGTGAAAAAGGATAAGTCCTAGAAGGGCGCATTGAGGGAGAAGAGTTGTTGCTACCCCCCCCCCCCAAAATTTTTTGTTTAAAAAACACCTATTTTTTGGACAACATTTTTTTTATTTTGTTTGTTGTCTAAAACCTACCTGCCTGTTTGTGATAACAGGTATAGGTACCCTCCAGTCTTTCTGTTAGTGATAACGGAATAAATAATATTTTTTTTGTATTACCTGTTTGTGATAGCAGGACACATATTTTCTGTTGTAATGATAACAGATTCCCTATTATGTGTATATCGTTGTTTTACCTGCTTGTGATAGCAGGACGCATATCCACTTGTGGAAAATGGATTATGTGGCCTTTTCTTTCCCATTACTTGATAATAGTTTTTATTGGTTGTGATATCAATGAATACATTTAAAGAGAATTTAACTAAACTGGTTCATTCTCTTGCAGATGAATCCAGAAACAATTTAAATATGGAAATTTTATCCATTTTGGGAGAGGAAGGGGTAGCCAAGAACTCGTATGGAAAACCCATCCATGCAGATATAGCTTTGCGATGGAATAATATTTGCCTCCAGAAAATTGTACCTTAATAAATCCACCTTCAATAAACCCCGAGGTAAAAATTGCTATCTCGGAAAGTATTTTACAATTACTCGCAGAGCAACCCGAGCAACAGAAGGCGCAGTCATCGCATATAGACTTTCAGGTTAGTAAACCATGCGGACGCCTGAGACATTTTGTACATAGGTGGCAGAGTTTATTTATAAATAGGACAGTGAGGTCTTATATTAATGGACTGTCAATTCCATTTACCAATAATCCCGTGCAAAAGTTCATTCCCACTGAGAATAAATGGTCTCAAAAAGAAAATTTAATTTTAAAAAAGTTATAAAGGCGCAATATCAGCTGTCAAGAAATGTAAAAAACAATTTATTTCAAAATTTTTTTTTGTACCAAAACCTGATGGGACCTATAGATTAATATTAAATTTAAAAAAAAAACTTAACTCCTTTGTGGAAAACAAACATTTTAAAATAGAAGATAATAAGGTAGTTGCCCGGCTAATAAGAAAACATTTTTTTATGTGTCGCATTGATTTAAAAGATGGTTATTATCTGGTCCCAGTACGAGAAGCACATCAAAAAATACCTAAGATTTATATTCCAGGATGTAATTTATGAATACAAGTGTCTACCTTTTGGGCTCAGCTGTGCACCTTACATTTTCACAAAAATTTTAAAACCTGTAGTTAGTATGCTAAGAAAAAGGGGGATCCTTTTAGTAGTTTATCTGGATGATTTTTTGATTTTTGGAAAATCATATAATGAATGTAGCAGAAATACAAATTTAGCAATTAAGACTCTAACATATTTAGGTTTTTTAATTAATCATACAAAATGCAGTCTAATACCTAGCAAAATATGTAAATTTTTGGGTTTTATCTATAACTCTTTTTCAATGGAACTATCATTACCAACTGAAAAGCAAGTTAGAATATCTTGTATTTGCAAAAAATTTTTAAAATTAAAAATATTTAAGATTAGAGACTTTGCAGAATTTATTGGCATACTGGTTTCAGCATGCCCAGCGATAAAATATGGGTACTTTCGTTTAAAATCCCTAGAACGTTGTAAACATATCGCTTTAAAACAGGCTAAGGGTTGCTATGATGTACAGATGAAAATACCAGAGACGTTATTTTTTGACATTAATTGGTTTATAAATAACATAAATACTTCCAATAATATTAGTTTGTCTAAATTTTGCTTAGAGATATTTTCTGATGCATCAAGATCAGGTTGGGGGGCTTTTTGCAACGGAAAGAGAACGTTGGGATATTGGTCAGATAAAGAACAGGTAGAGCACATAAATTATTTAGAGCTTTTGGCATTGTATTTTGGATTAAAGTGTTTTGTTTCAAAATTATCAAACTGCAATATTTTATGTCGTGTTGACAACACTACAGCTGTAGCCTGTATAAATAAGAAAGGGAGTGTTAGATTTAATAAATTAAATGAAATAACAAGAAAAATTTGGATGTTTTGTGAAAGTAGAAATATTTTAAATTTTGCTAGCTACATAAATACAAAGCATAATATAGAAGCCGATAAGGCCTTTCGTCAGGTGCACAAGGAGACGGAATGGTCTTTATCAGATAAAGCCTTTCAAAACATTGTAAATTGTTTTGGACAACCAGATATTGATATATTTGCTAGTAGGTTGAATAGAAAGTGTCCTATGTTTCTATCATGGTTGCGAGACCCAGAGGCACATAAAGTAGATGCCTTTACACTGGATTGGAGCAAACTAAATTTTTATGCGTTCCCACCCTTTTGTATGATTTTAAAGGTGCTTCAAAAGATAATTGAAGATCGAGCGGAAGGGATAGTAGTTGTTCCTCTCTGGGTCTCACAACCATGGTATCCTATTTTTAAGTCAATACTAGTTGGTGAACCATTAATCTTTAATCCTAAAAAATTTTTTACTTACCTTTAATAGGTTACCACACCCCCTTTGGCAGAACCTTACCCTGGTGGCGGGGAGACTATCAGGAGGGCGCTATTGTTAGGAAAGGTGCCTAGAGATTCTTTAGATATATGTTTAAGCTCAATTACACCCGCAACATTAAAGCAATATAATGCTGCCTTAAAGTTATGGTGGGAGTTTAGTATAGCAAATAATTTAAATCCCTTTAAAGTTGAAGTTCCAACTGTCCTAGAGTTTTTAACAACACATTTTAAGAGAGGGGCTTCATATGGAACTCTTAATAATTACAGATCTGCAATTGCACAAATAGCAGGGCCGGACTTGGGGCAAGATTTTAGGTTAAAAAGGTTTTTTAAGGGAGTTTTTGGGAAAAGACCAACCTTGGCTAAATATGAAAATACCTGGGACCCAGGTATTGTTATAAATTATTTAAAAAACTTTAAAAATAGTGAGATTAGTTTGGAAATGCTTACCCAAAAACTAGTAAGTCTGATGGCATTGGCAACGGGACAGCGTATTCAAACCTTAAATCTGATTGATATTGACAATATAATAATTCAAAAAGAGAGAATTGAAATAAAAATTCCAAGTCGAATAAAGACATCAGGCAGAAATAAGAGTCAGCCTTTTATAGTTTTGCCATTTTTTAATGAAAACCCAAAAATATGTGTTTCTAGGACTCTCCTAGAATATTTGGAAAAGACAAAGAAATTAAGAGGCTCTTGTAAATCCTTGTTTCTCACATATAAGAAACCATATCACAAAGCCACCTCGCAAACCATCGCAAGATGGATAAAACACATTTTGAAAAAAAGTGGTCTGGACATATCAAAATTTACAGCTCACAGCACACGGCATGCTGCAACATCAGCAGCAGCCAGAAAAGGTGTAAGTTTTGACTCCATAAGATTGGCAGCAGGTTGGACCCAAAACTCTAGGACATTTGCGAATTTTTACAATAGACCTTTGATATCCAACCAAGAGTTTGTCCAAACAATTCTTAGTTTGTAAATTAAAATAATAATTAACATAAATAATAATTTGTTCGTTGGAAAGATGTTTGTTATTTGGTTTGTCTTGTTTTTTACCAAAACCTTTATATTATATGTTATGATATTAATTTTTATGTTTTCCTTGTTGTTGTAAGATTAGTGTGTTATAAACTGTTGTGATAAATTACATATTTATTACATTATTATGCTTACATACCCATAAGAAAAATTTTCTTTTTTTTTAGACTGTTGATTTGCATATGTTTTGTTTTATGTTCCTTAATGTTGCATATTAACTTAAAAAATAATAAATATATATATATATATATTTTTTTTTGAAGTAATTAGTTGTTGCAACTTCTTTAAACATCTACATATGTCTTTATTTATGAGACGAGGCCGAATATAATCATAAGATCAAACGAACTTACCAAGTGATGTTCGATCTTGATTATATGAAGGCCTCGTCGAAATAAATAAAGTCCCAACCCAACCCAATTTTTTATATTTAAAAAAAAAAAAAAAAAAAAACCCAAATTGTGTTGCAACAACGACTTTAAACTAGACTGAATACTATCGGCAGAGTTAGGCAAGGGTACGAAGGGATTCTTTTTTGCTTAGCTTTCAAGATTGTGGACGTATTGGCCAGAGGCGGAGGTACTACATATGTCTTTATTTATTTCGACGAGGCCTTCATATAATCAAGATCGAACATCACTTGGTAAGTTCGTTTGATCTTATGATTTTATACAATTTCGTTGTAAAATGTTCGTATTTTGAAAATCTTTCAAACGCGGTATCACTTGATCCTCTTTCCTGTTTGACATTTTAAATTGGCAGGGGCCCAGGGTTGACCTAAAACTTAAGATAAAATATACCCTAACATATGTTTTATTTTTTAGCATGCATGTTTTTCTTATAATTTTAGCTTCATATTTGACCAGTTAAAAAACGTTTATAAATACATATTTTTAAGGTGTAATCCACACCTTCTAGAGAGTTATCTGCCATTTTTTTAAAATCAGAAAAAACATCGGGTAGCTTCTATTTACTAAATGAACAAACGCATAATCTATATTTTAGTTTACTGATATTTACTTTTCTGAGAGCTGTATGAAAACTGTCTCAACATTTGGAAACCACTTTTGATATACAGAACAAAATTGAATAAGAATTAAGTTAGGTACGATAAAATTAATAGATTTATTGGGTAGGTGTTCTCTGTTTTTGCAAGAAATAATGTATTTTTATATATTACAAATTAATTTATAAATTGGCAAGGAGAAAAAGTAATAAAATAATACAAAGCTTTTATAAATATAAATTGGAAAGCCATTTTTTATTTTTCACAACCTGAATCACTAATGTAATGGTAATAAACTTTGTGAGTTTGAAATTTTGTTTTAAAATATCGCATTGTACATATTTCTTTAGTAGTTCGTTCATATATGTGTTAAATTCATTAAATAATAATACATAGTTTTAATTTGTTGGAGTAAGTGGGACTAATAGTTAAACAAAACCTAAATATACATTTTCTCGAATTTAGTAGATACATTTCTCAATTGAAAACTTACATTTCTGTTTTAAACATAAGAGTTAAAATATTACTTTTTATTTAAAAAGTTTCCTAGTTTAACCGCAATGTACCGACAATGGAAAAGTCTATAACATTATTGGGGATATATAAGTCAAAAAAAGCCAAGATTCTGACTGGTGACCAGGTTGATGAATTTTTAATGGATGACCCAGACAACCAGTTTTTAATGATGAAGGTAGCCCTTATTTTTGGTGTAGCAGGGGCCTGTAGAAGTAAGGAGTTAGTTGAGTTGACGGTGGAAGATGTAACTGATTTGTATCACTCAATTATGAGTAATTTTAAGAATACCAAAAACAAAATTGATAGCAATTGCATTCTTAAAAATTCAGGTAGCAATACTATCAACTTCAACGGCAAATCTGCCGCAAATATATGGCATTAAGAAAAGCAAAGACACCTCATTTGCGATTTTTCGTTCGTTAGCAAAACAATCAATGTACTACGCAGCCAGTTGGTAAAAATACGTTTGGAAAACTACCCCAGAAAGTAGCAGCATTCTTAAATCTACCAAATCCGTCATTATATACTGGACATTGCTTTCGACGAATATCTGCCTTTTTATTAGCTGCCACTGGTGCATCTATGGATGTTTTAAAAAGGCATGGAGGATGGAAATCGATCGGGGTACGTCGAAAACTCCATAAATAATGAAAAAACTGTAGCGTTTTGGATATGGTGGTTTAAATACATTCCATGTTGTCGCATGTACTTCCACAAGCAGCTTTTTTGAACATACTGTCGACGAAACAAATCGATATTTAATATTGTAAATTGTACTAATGTAACTATTCATCTAAATATAAATAAATACATTTGATCAATTTAGCCCTTTTTACTTCCTTCGTAAAAGGGAAGTATTGTAACCGTGAAAAAATCACTCTCCGAGATTTTTTCAGGTCTTCACTTTTCAGGGTCCCTACATTACGAAAAACATGTTTCTCAATTCCGTCGGTCTGTCTGTCTCTCTGTTTGCGGCGTAGCTAAAAAACTACTTACCAGATTGACTTGAAATGTTGGTCAAAAATTAAGGGTCATATGGGGATGATCTGGTAACCTTTTGATAAAAATCCAATATAACGAAGCATAATGGCGGCGTAGTGAAATGTTAAAAAAATTATTATTAAAAAAGTACTCATCCAATTTATTTCAAATTTTGCAAAAACATAAAGTATTATATTGGAATAAACTGGTAACATTTTAGTACGAATCCAAGATGACGGAACAAAATGGCGCCTTAATAAAATATTTAAAAATTCAGCCTGAAAAAACCGCTTTGTGGTTTGATTTCAAATTGTGTGCCATAACTAATTGTGGTATAGGGATCAACTAGTAAAATAGTTGTACTAATTCAAGATGGCGGAACGCAATGGAAATGGAAAAATGTTTGTAATCGTGAAAAAAATCACCCTCTCACTTTAACTCCGTCGGTCCGTCTGTCGGTCTTTCTGTCTGTTTGTCGATCTCTCAGTTCGCGGCATAGCTTTAAAACTAATCCTATTGACTTCAAATTTTGATAAAAAATTAAAAGTCATATGGGTATGATCTGGTAATATTAATCGATCTGATAGTAAAAATCGAGTATGGCAAAACATAATGACGGCCTAGTGAAATGTTAAAAAAATATTATGAAAAAGCTACTTGTCGAATTTATTTCAAATTTTGGATAAATATCAAGTATTATGTCGGAATCAAGTGGTAAAATTTTGGTACGAATGTAAGATGGCGGAACAAAACAAAAAACTACTTAATGCATTGCAAATTGTGTGCTATAACTAATTATGGTATAGGGTACAACTAGTAGAACTGTATTATTAATTCAAGATCGCGGAACAAAATTGCGGCCAAATAAAATGTTTGTAATAGTGAAAAAATCACCCTCTTAATTTTTACATATCTTCATGTTTTAGTGTCCCTAGATGCCAAAAAACATGTTTTATCAATTCCGTCGGTCCGTCTGTCGGTCTGTCTGTTAGTTCGCGACATCTTAAATACTACTTACCCGATTGACTTCAAATTTTGACCAAAAATTAAGGGTCATATGGGGATGACCTGGTAAATATCTGCAGACCAACGGAGTAGGTAAAGACCGATAATATGTGTTTCATGTAGGATATAAAATCTATATGTCCTGATAATGCAACAATAAAGTTGCGAAACGTCGACATTTTAAAAAAGTTTTTTTACTGGATCCTAACCCCAAATAATAAACCACTTTAACATAACAACAAGAGGATCGTTAACGAAAACCAGTTAGAAACTTAATATCTGGGAAGTATTTGCAGACCAATAGAGTAGGTAAATGGGTTTCAATTTAAGATTGCGAAATAAAATGGCGGCCCAATAAAATTTTCAAAAAATCAACGTAAAAAAATCTTGGTCAGTGGTGATTTTGCAGAAAAATGAGATGTGAAATAGGATAAACTGGTACGAATTCAACATGACGTAGCAAAATGGCGGTATATGTCAATGTAAAAACTACTTATTAAATTTATTTTATTATGCCCAAAAGTCAAGTGTGATCAAGGTAGAAAGAAAATGGTAAAATATTGGTAGGAATCCAATATAATGGAACAAATGAAAATGAAAAGACAGTATATTTAACACATATATAAACTGTGACTATATACTGAACTAAATTGGGTCACACTTCACTATTCCTAACAAATGGAAAACAATCACATTGAGAGAAGTTCCGAGTAAAGAAATTTACCGATTTTTTAATTATGTGTTGCTAAGATACATTTTAGTTCCTTGGGACCAAAGACCGATTATACTTTGCATAGTACGCGTTTAGAAATATTTGAATGCGTATTTCAATTCGGAAGTGTGAGACGAATATTAAAACAACACACGTAATAAATATTTGGTTCAGTGTTGTCACAGTAGCATGATTTAGGCCTACTTGTTTACTTACTTTAAAGAGACAAATACAATTGCCCGGTAATAGTCTAAAACCGATCTCTAAACGAATTTAATCAGCAGGTTCGGAGATCGTGAGTTGCGGACTGACAACTCTGGCCGTTAAGCTACGCGGAAATCTATCCATGGATCCTAACAATATTGAATACAATATAAAGTTGAGGACTGACAACTCTGGCCGTTAAGCTACGCGGAAATCTATCCATGGATCCTAACAATATTGAATACAATATAAAGTTGAGATCCATTTAGGAGGTCCTTTATTTTCTATTTATGGAGTCGAGTCTCGAAGTAATAGGATGACTGCGACACACGCTTGCAATTCTGTGATGTCGTTAGCGAAATGATAATTGACAATCCGAATACTGCCAGATAAAATCGATCCAAAATCTACAAAAGTAATTAAAACCAATTACAATTATTAAAAAAATCGCATTTCAGCAAGATAGAGCTCCTCTGTACAATGACTAGCGTGTAAGGCGGCTCCACGTAACATTTCCGTCGTTGGACTGGTCTATTCCGTGGACAGATTTGTCTTGATTGCTTTGTCTAAAGGTATTTTTCCAAATGAATTTATTGTACACTCCTTTTCTATACTGGACAAACCGATTGTGCCGAGTACATATTTTTGGCAAACTTGCATATTCTCGATACAGTTGCAAATAATATCCCTCATTTATTTCATCGAATACTACAAAAATTTTTGAAGTGATGTCAGGAATTTTGGTGATTATTAAATTTCCCTTATCCTCTAGGTTATCAATTGCTATCTTTAAAAGCTCTTCTCTCCTACAAGCACCAGCCAACCCAAAAATAGTAGCTACTTTTATTAGAAGATAAATAAATCTTGAAACTTAATTTTTATGGAAAATTATGGATTTTTTTGGTTTGTATCCTACATTTTGCTTTTTTATAATCGATGGTAACTTGAAATATAGGCTTAAATCCAAGTTTCTTTTTATGTTAAGAACTCTTTTTAACATGGAGTACTTACTCCATAAAGTATTTGGCTGGAATGTTTTTGCAAGTCTGCAAAGTAGGCCAGAAACACCTCCCCCTTAACACTACTTGTCCCCTTATTCTGGCAATTTCAAAATATTATATTGTTTCTTCTTTTTTGTTGAGATTTCGCTGGCGATAAATTTTTTCTACAAGCGTGCGGAAAATCTAATTTTCAACACATATTTTAGTGTGGAAAATTTGTTTTTCAGCACTAGTGCGGAAAATTTTATCAACAACCTAGGGTAACATAACAACCAGGTTAAATTTGTGGTGAATAGCAACCCGTTGAATATACATCGCGACCCACAGCAATTTGGTTAAGTTGTAGCTTGCGAACGGAAGATGCATTAATTGACATTCAAATTAAAGATAACATTATTTTTTGAGCATTTTATTCTTTCTCTATGGACGCAGTCAGTATACATATTATTATAATTTTCAATTAATTTATTAATTACCTTATAAAACTTACCTATATAATTACTACCTGTGCATCCAATCAGCTATTTTGTTATTGTCAAAAATGACGATGTCAAACGTTTTCTATGTATGAGAATTCAATTTAGGTCCGAGTTTTTTTTTGTAAGGTTTATAGTCCATATCGCAAAAAAAAATGGATGTAGTTGAGACCTCAATAGGAGTCTCAGTGATTATTGAGGCCGCAAAAAATGTTAATTTGTTTTTATCTGAAAAATCGGAAAGAAGATACTACAAAGAATATGAAATATTTAGCCAATGGTGCCTACAAAAGAAAATAAGCAACTATGAAAAGGAGGAGGTAATTTTAGTTTATTTATCAAAGCGTTCAAAAACCTCCCAGCCGTCAACTCTTTGGACAAGATTTTCAATGCTGAAAACAATGTTTAAAGTTAAAAAGAACATTGATATGAGCAAATACTTCAAATTAACCTCTTTCCTAAAAAAGAAAAGCGTAGGTTTCCGCCCGAAAAAATCTAAAATTTTAACACAAGATGACATCATCAAGTTTTTAACAGAAGCTCCCGAACATGTTTACCTCTTAGTGAAAATTGCTAATAATAATCTTACGTTAGACAAAATTCAAGAACAGGATTCTATGTTTTCTTTTTAAAATCCCAGACAACAAGACAAATATGCTTCGTTACGTCCCAAAGGTACCCCTCATCAAAGATTTTTCGTTAACTACCAAAACGAGAAATGTACTGTTCATTGCATTGGTATTAAAAAATTTGGGAAAATGCCAGCAGAAGTTGCAGCATATATAAAGTTGCCTAATCCAAAACAATATACAGGGCACTGTTATAGGCGGTCATCTTACACTATATTGGCGGACGCCGGAGTGGGCATAACTAACTTGAAACACCATGGGGGATGGATGTCTACTAAAGTTCCAGAGGGATATTTAGATGAATCTGTAGAGAACAAAACAAAAACGGCGAATATAATTCTGAATCCAAAAGATGGTCCCACACCTTGTTCATCAACTTGCTCACGACCTCCAGCTACCTTTAAATCAAACACAGTTTTTCCGGAACCGTGTCCCAGCACGTCGACAGAAACCGACATTCAAACAATGGAATCTGAGGAAATTAGAATAACGCCATTTAGGGTCAATAGGTATAATATGATGCCAAGCAGAAGCAACCAGTTGAAACCGGCCATCAATGTGGTCAATGCAACTAATTGCACTTTTGTTACAAATTATTATATAAATAAGCAATAAAATGTAAAACTTTCAATACAAATTTTAATACGACCATTGGACATCGTTTATTTCTCGCTTGTAGAAATATAAATGTTCCTAACGCGTGCAGAAAATGTGTTTTCCACACAACGGCAGTCTCGGGAGGAAAAATTCATTTTCCACATTTGTTAGGAAAAATACTATTGTAGTGTTTGTTGTTTCTTGTTGACATGAAAACGGAATAAAAAATTTGATATTACGTATAAAATTCAAGCATTTATTGTTGCTTGACATTTTAATCATACTATCCTACAGGAAACTTTTTTGTTTGTTTGATTGCTACAGCTTCTCACTTCGCATAAAATAGCCTAATGTTACTAAAAGACCTATAAATCTGCCATACTTGTGAGCAGTGTTACTTTGCGCACGCCGTGCGAAAAAGTATTACTTTGCGCACGGTCGTAGAAAAAGGGATGCGAGGGAAATTGTAAAAACAGTGTATAGGCCTTTACTTAACAGCGGACTTTACGCTGGTGCAGAATCGATTTGATTAACAGACCTCTGACTACAATAAAAAGACTCGTGTCAAATTCCATCACACAGCTCAATTACATAAGGCTCCAGGCTCAAATAATATGAAACTGTACAAGTGCCGCGAATGATGATTGTGATGCATTGGCAAATGAAATGGGAGATAGAGTGCTACGCTCCCACCCCATGTGTTTTTGATTTCAGAAAGCAAATGTGGCACCAACTAAAATCAAAGCTTAGGTATGAAAATATTTCTCCGATTTTAAGTTGTATTGTTGTAAAAGAAATAAAACAATTTGTTACTGATATTCTCCGAGGTAGTCCAAAAAATTCAGTCCATCCCGTAATTATATTATATATTATATAGTAATATTTGGATCATATAATTAAACCGATTATAATTAATTTAGATGAAGATAGCGACAGCGGAATAACATTAGATGTATATATACTGAAATTGTGCGGAGCTACATGGAATTTTTTCGATGGATCCCTACTATGAGAAGACAATGCAAACTTAAACTTCGGATCAATTTAGGGGAGGTGTTTTATATGACATTGGATGGATTGTCTACACCGTGTATAATCTTTGATACTACGTATGTTCAGCGAAGCGTGACTAACTCCACTCTAATGACCAGTCTACCTTTACTGCTAACTCAGGAAGCTTAAGGGCCCTACTTGTAGTATGCTCTTAAGCTCTATAAACTTGGTTTACTGCATAGTTTTTTATTTTGATGAATAAATTCGGCTCCTTTAAACTTTCTTCTCTGCCAGCTCAGTTCTTTGTAAATTATTCTCTCTGTTCTTTTAATCTTAATTAGGACGTTAGTTTCACACTACAGGGTAATTGATAAATGTAGTTATTTCAAAACCGGAAATGTAAGTTTATTAAAAAGTAGAGATGATCGATATGTCAGAGTCGGCGACTTTGTCATTGTGATTGATAAATCTCAACCTGTGACTGAACCTTTTCAAAAACTGCCAATGGGATTATTCAACAGTCTCGTTTTTAGATATTTCGAGTCACAATCGCAAAGTCGAATAGTATGTTCAAGCATGGGGAACTAGGTCTCCCAAGCGACCTAGTAGATTTTGCCGAATTTTCGCTATCGAATATCGATTTGCGCTTGGAGAAATAAATATAAATAAATATTTTATCTTGACTAGGTCAGTTGCGAATTAGAGATAGTAAAAAACATTTACCTTCGAATGTGTACAACCAGCTATTATGCCGTGAACAATCCTAGAATATTACAAGCGGAATTTGAGTTGTGGAAAGCAAAGTGGTACTAAGAAGAAATAAAGTGTAAAACTACAACTGAGACTTTAGTGGAGCAAAATGAACAACTATTTCCTAACTCATATACTTTGTTACTCTTTCTTTCTATAGCTTCGGCTAAGCGCACATTTTTTGTTCTAAAAAGTTTGAAATCCCCTCATAGAAATAAAACCTATCCCACTAATGTCACTCGATAGAGATACACATACACATATTCCTCGATATATACATACATATAGAGGAGATATTTTATTTTATAATATAGTTTTAAGAATTGCTGTTATCCTTTAACAAAAGTTTTCATTTTCTAATAATGTTAATCAATGAACCAACTTCATTCTCAACATATATAATGTTACATAATATATGATTTGTACTACCTGTTTTTAATATTTTCTCCCCAAGGACGTAGATATAAGTCCCCTCCCTCAGGATAAATTAAATTTGCTTAATAAATATAATAAAAATAAAATTTGATATCCAACCTTTGATGGTCTAATATGGGCCTGATGATCCCCCAGAAAACTAAATACTAGAATCTACACCCTTGCTCCCCCCAATTCAATTCTTATATACGCCACTGAACTAGATTTCCGTGATTTATAGTGTTTTTTTAGCGCTTTAAACCTTGGTTAAAACACATACACCTACTATAAATTTCTTTTTATTTATGGAGCCAAATCGTTGATATTGTTTCTAAAGGAGTTATATGTTTTGATCTCTTTTAGGGTCTAAAGATCTAAGGGTCTAAAGGTCCCTAAAAGAGATCAAAACAGTGCATAAAGTATCACAGGTTCAAAAAGGTTATAAATACCTCCTAAAGTAGAAAGATGGCTATCAGTGTCATTCGGTCACTGCAATTTTTACATCACAAGAGTAATTCACACGGCGACTTAAAAATCGCATATATATTTTTTGAAGTGTCTGAATATTTAAGTCTACGCAAAGCAGGGCCCTTCTTAGGACCAGTTGTAGAGGCGGCCAAAACATGATCAAGTAAAGACAAAAAACTACTACTTGACGTCGGCATTTCAGCACAATGTATTTCCTAAAAAAACAAAGGATGTTTTAGAAAATACCTAACAATTTTGTATTTAATATCTTATCTCTGCCTTTAAGATAAGAAAGAAACAAAGAAACTATAGGATATGTATTGCGTTTGTGGTTGAACGTTGATATTATTTCAGCCAATGAGTAACAGAGCGGCTTGTATCAATTTCTTAATTTCTGACCCAACAAAAAAGTTGGGTTGTTATTCCTTTAGGATCAAAATTAAAAAACATATTTATTAATTGAATTATCTATACATATATAATATATGAAGACTGAAGAAGAAACGATACAGACTGACTCACTTATTCTGACATCATATCTCTAAAACTGTTAAAAATAATAAATTGTTTTAATTGGGCATCGACCGTCTCTGCGATGTAGATACGAGATAAGAGAGGATATTTTGAAATATGTCCCTAAGGAGTTAAAGTATGTTTCTACTTTTATTAAATATATGTTGAATTAAATGAATTTTTAAGAAGATTCCTTTGGGTTTTTTAAATTTCCACCTTTAAGAGGATATAAAGGATCGAAATGTGTTTTTATTTTGTTTTCCAATATTCATTTAACTAAATGTGATTTGATCCAACATCTTCATTAAGGGCTTTTGAAAATAATTATCTTAAAATACATTTTTTAATTTTTGAAAATTTCGTTCTTAAGGAGTTATCTACGGACAATTTCTGAATTTTTCGATTGTAAAACCTTCATTTATATTTTTTACCATATCTCGAGATCGTAAAACGATTCTTTTCTCAACAGCTTTCAAAATTTTTTGTTTAAAAAAGGCTTCCTGAATTTTTTGAAATTTCACTCTTAACGGGAAAAAATGTGCTTTCTAACAATACCTCTTTAGACAAATGATATTTTAAGATAATTCTTTCGACAATGGCTTTCAATAATAATAATCCAAAAATTGATTTCTAGATGTTTCGAAATTATGAAATGTTAATTTACATTTTTCCAATATCTCATTAACTAGGTACCTAATTAAGTTTTTAAGCCGAATTTGTCGTCAATAGTTTTTTGAAGCAAATATCTAAAAATCAATTTGCGAATTTTATCCAAATTTCACCCTGAAGAGAACAGAAACACAAGGCCATTCAAATCGAATTAATGAATTTGCATATACAAAGTTTAGGAAAACATTCTTTACTATTTTATGTTATCATGCAAATGTTATATTTTTATAATTTAATGTTTTAAGAGTTACATTTGTATTTGTAGTTTATAAATGGGAAGTATTGTAATCGAGAAAAAATCACCCTCCGTGATTTTTACGTTTCAGGGTCCCTAGATACCTAAAAACATTTTTTCTCAATTACGTCAGTATGTCTGTCTGTCTGTTCGCGGAATGGCTATAAAACTAATTACCCGATTGACTTTAAATTTTAGTTAAAAACTTAAGGGACATATGAGGATGACATGGTAAAATTTTGGTAAAAATCTAATATGGCAAAACAAAATGGCGGCCTAGTGAAATGTTAAAAAAAATTAATACTACAAAACTACTTATCCAATAAAAATCAAGTATTATGTAGGAATAAAATGCTAAAATTTTGGTATAAATCCAAGACGACGGAACAAAATTGCAGCTTAATAAAATAATTAAAAATTCAGCCTGAAACACCTACTTAATGAACTGATTTCAAATTGTGTGCCATAATTAATTGTGGTATAGAGAAGAACTAGTAAAACTGTGGTACTAATTCAAGATGGTGGAATAAAATGGCGGCTTAGTAAAATATTTAAAAATTCAGGACAAAAATGTATGTGGTATAGAGAAGAACTAGTAAATCTGTGGTACTTTCAAGAGGGCGCAACAAAATGGCGGTCAAATAAAATATTTATAATCGTGAAAAAATCAACCTCTCAAGTTTTACATATGTTTAGGTTTTGGCGTCCCTAGATGCCCTGAAGCAAAACGAATCTAACCAAAGAAATATTTAATCTTTGTCTAAACTTTAGAAGTTCTTAAATAAAGGGCCTATTTTTCCCTCAGGTTAAGTATTATTATTACACCATTACGAACGCTGTCTCAGTAGTAACCACGCCAAACGGTGTACATATTCCTTGTTTATAAATATATGTCATGTTTGACAGAACTCATTTATTTATTATTATAATTACCTGCATATGGTATACAAAAATTAGGCATCAAATACTTGCTAGAACTTTACATAATTTGAACTGGATTTGTGAAATTTATTCTACTTTTGGATCTATATCATTTTTCCGCCTCTCAAAGCATTAGAGGAGATATTCGCAAATTTTGAATCCATGTCGCATTAAAAAGTCCGTTTTGCCAAAGTGCTAATTCTGACGTCGCGTCGGCAAGGCACACTAAGAAAGAGATTAATTTTCTTTAAAAACGAAACAATCACATTTCTTCACCTATTCGGTGACAGTCTAGAATTGTTTCAATTTCTGACCAATAATAGACCTGTGGTTAGACGGGCCCAACGCTCGGCCTGACTGTGCCCGACTGTGATTTTATTTGAAAATGTAAATCTAAAATATCATTTTATACTTCCAAGCTTGTTCCATTTGTTCAACGATATTAAAAAATCTTGGCATTATTATACAAAGGAAGGTATCAAATCCAGTTTTCACCTGAATTGTCAAATTAGTTTATTTACGAGTACTTAGAATTGGGAATTGGCTATTTAAAGTGTACTTACGCTTTATCATAATTTATGGCTTTATTGCAATAGCCAGATTAGGATCGTTTATTACTGTACCAACTGGCTGCGATTATGATAAAATTAGTACCTAGTTTCAGATTTTGAGCCCGGCGATTGTAAATATCTATGGGTTTTATTGCGTTTGCATAATATTATAAAAATGATTTCTTTTATTGTTTGTCTTTAAAGTTTTAGTTAGTTAAAATTTCTCCAATATGTCTGAAGAAAAAGATCTGACATGACTTGACGCAATTTTGAACAAAGTCCTCCGCTTTTGCTGTTTCTCCAAAACTCTTCTTGAACTGCCAGTTTTCTTTCCAACCGAAGTATTTCCGTAGTGACTGATGGTCATTCGTCAGCTCTCTCAAAATTAACGCCAACATTCTATATTTACATGTATGTTATAGTACTTTTACTCAAAGATTCAATTTTCAAAACCTATTTCTACGACTGAAATAGATGATAGGCGAACAGTAATGATTTCGTTTTTAACTCGGAACCTCTATAAAATCATAGAATAGGGAGCAAAAAGGCTGTGTCAATGTCAATGTCAATTTATCGCTATTAATTCAAAATTAAGTTAACTATTTCACATATTATCCCTCCAATACTCACACCATTCAGATTAATGCAAATAAAGATTCCTTGTGGGTAGGGGTTCGCAAGATCGAGACCGAGACCATACCTGGTCTCGAGATCGAGGGGTGTACAGCTGGGGTAATCTGGTGTACAGCATGGAGGTAATCAGGGGTAATCATAGGTAATCAGGGGTAATCAAGAGGTATTCCGAGGTACTCGGGGGAAATCAGAGGTAATCAAGAGATACTCGGGGGAAATCAGGGGTAATCACAGGAATTCTAGAGGTAATCTTCAGGTATAAACCATCCTTCAACACGTATTGTTAGGTCGATTTCAACTCTTTTGTGTGAAAGAAATCCTGGTATTAAAAAAAGGTGCAGAACAGCCAGTTTGTATTAAAAAAAAATGAAAATAGAGATTGTAGTCGATAATAATGAGGTAAACGTAAGGTTAGAAAGCCAAGAACTAGTCAAATTAAATTGTTACGTCAACATAAAATGCAGGGTGTTAAAAAATAAAAAAAGCAGATTTCACAAACCAAAGATTTAAAAAAATTAAATGTCTGTTCACTGTTTGAAGGCCAAACAAATTTTATGTAAGAGAGCAATCTGCAATAAAAAATCGGGACTTCCTTTAAAAAAACTGGGTTTTTTTAACCACCATAACTTTATCTCTAGTAACAATATTTGGAATTTCAGAAAATGCTGAGTAAAGGAGAATTATTAAGGGGAAACTGCACGCAGTAATATGGATCATTTGCAAGCCTTCCGCCGCTGCAATATTATGTTAAAACTATAAGAGATATGTATTAGCTTCAATGTGATTTTAATAGGGAAATATGTAAAAATCAAATCTAGAGTTATAAAATAAAAGTAAATTTGTCCATTTTCGACCATTTTTTGACAACTTTTTGACGCACATGCCTTCGCATATAATTTTTTTTCCACAAAAAGGCTCTTTACCGCCTTACATTGATCCTTTTTCTACGTAACTGCAAAATTTGAAATGGTAAATAGTACTCATCTTTGTATTTCTGCAGCGCGTGAGCCCTTTTGAAACCATTTTTAACCGAAATGTAGTTTAAATTACCTATACATAACACATTTTTTTGAGGTTGGACGTGCAGGAAGTTTTTTTTAATGCGTAGGTACCTTTTAATCTTATTTTCAACTCGACTAGACCTTCTCGCTGGTTTTTCACTTTTTGCGTGCAGTTCTCTCTTAAGATCTATTTGGTCGTAAAGTAATAAATCTGTATCTCCTAGGCGGTTTATTTCTAAACTTTCCAATACATTTAATTTAGAGTCTTTATTCTCTACATGAAGGATCTTAAAATCGTCGTTAATCTCATGATGTTCCCTGATAATATGGCCTGCTAACGTTGAGTCATATTTATTGTGAATAAAACTGCGTTTATGTTCGTTTATCCGCTTTTTAAAAGTTCTACCCGTCTGTCCAATGTATGGTTTTAGGCACGAACCACTTGTTAACTGATAGAACCTGACTTTTTATTTCTACTAGTTTTAGGTTTTGCGTATCTCAAAAACTTTCCTAGGGAATCGCTTTCAAAATAATAATTCCCTAGGAAAATTTCTGAAAAACACAAAACCTAAAAGGAATAGAAATGAAAAGCGAAAACCTATCAGTTAACACGTGGATTTTTAAAAATTAGTATGCAGTATACACCAGACGAAGGTATCTACAGTGTTAGCGAAACGCGTTGGTAAAAATTCATTATATGGAGTTTTCTAATTAATATATTCGTATTTTACTTCGCATAATTTTTCTCAGTTTACATGCACAATGCTCAATAGTCTAGATAAGTTTGTTTTTTACCATTGTTTAATTATCGTAAAAAAAATAGAACATAAACTATTATGAAATCATGCTAAATATGTTAAATACTATAACAAAAATAAACAGTTAACTCGAATTTAAAAAAAAAGAGATCATACGATCAAGAAATATTAAAGGTAACAATAAACGTAACAACTAACAATCCATAAAATTTTAACAAATATATTCGTTTTTATTTTGTTTCAAAAACTCGTGGTGTAAAAAACAACTTTGCAAATTTAAGGCATTTAAATGGAAATAAAACAAACTATTGTTTAAATCCTCGTCTAAATAGGAGAAGGTTTCAGTTTCACTGGACGACGGAGAAATAGAACACACAGTCGCCCAGAACTCGCACTAGTCATTTGCCAAAATAAAGGCCCAGAAGGTTCGAGTATTGGAACGGTAACAACTGGAATGTCAGTCAATAATATTCTGTTCGTAGAAACAAACACTTATTTCCCAGCTCTCTCTGTATTGAGTTTATTTCTAAAAAATCCATTTCGGCTAAAAGACCTCTCCGTGGTTGCGGAATTTGCTGGAAGCCCCAAAATAAAAATTTCTACAACTTTTAAATTAATCTTAAAACAAATTCACCATTTTAATATGATCAGCTTTTCGACATAGGTTCCAGACAAGATTACCTATGATTATCAATTGAACGGTCAATACACTTCATTGCTTTTACACGTTGTTGATTTGAAATGTTCGCAGGTCATGCAGTGGTGTAGCAAGACTCGGTTGGACCCTTACGCAAAAGATCGGAGAAAAAAACGTTTTTAACTGCTTGTAAATTTAGTATCGACTAAAAAAAGGTCCCCACCTTGTAGAAATTTCAATCAGGCATACCAACTATAACTGATAATAACTACAAAAGACCTCCAATGGTGGTTTGCATTGAACCCCTTGAAGATTTGAGCCCTTAAGCACTGTTTGGTAGCTATGCCACTGCCATGCAGCTCTCTCGGTTATTCCTCTATCGCGGCATCTGTCGCGTCAAATTACAAGTAAAACGCAGATACAGTATTACCCTGGCAGTAATATTACCCTCGCTAATCGTAATATTACCGTAAGTTCTTTTGATAGCATTCGCCCGTGCCACTAGATAGATCTATCGTTTTTTAATGTTCTAACATAAACTTCCTGAGAAATGTCTCCGTTTGAGTAGCATTAATCCTTAATTTTCCATTGGAATGGATGTAATTGGTAAACATAAATTAATTTTCGGAAACATTCAAGATTATTACCGCTTTTTTGGGCATCTTGTAGAGGCCAAAATCTGTGCAGATAGCAATTTTGATTTTATTGAATTAACTGGTAATACGTACTACACACTTCGCGTTTTGGGTTTCGATCTGTTATATGTTGGTATAGACTCATCTTAAGACTGCCTGTGTGTAGCGAATTTAGCCCTCAGGCACCTGTCTATTGTTTTTAGTTTCGATCTATGACTGTCAAATCGTGACTCGTCTGCAAACTTTGTGTGTGTGACAATTCAAGGCCTTCAGTATGGAATACGTTAGACAACAACCTCTTTGATAACTGCAGTGGCTACAGATTCTGCTCTGCGGAGCTACCATTCATTCTGCCTTCATTGGCCATGTTCATCAGGGAGACACAATCATAGGGATAACTATCAATGTGCGGGAAAGCGCAAAGCGCCTGGCCTACCTGTCAGGAGAGGCCTTTGTCATCTGCTTATAAAAGAAGTATACAAAGGTATAAAGAACTTTTTGGTTTATTTAGTTATCAATTATTTTCTGTACGTGCATATACGTGCGTCTCACGGCACAATCATAAAGTCATATCCACCGTCCAACTCTAATAAAGACAAAGGACCTCCCACTTTGTTCGCTCCTTTATTTTTCCGCTTCTTCTAACATCTAGTATTTAAATCCCACATGAATGAACCTTCTCTCTATTCACTTAAAGGGAAATAAAAAGAAGGCTATAGGCGATACTGATAGTTGTGGGTACAAATTTTGGCGAAAGCAAACTAGTATATTACATTTTATTATACATATGTCAACAATGCCTAAAACATATTTTGTTAATTACTATATAAGATAAAATTGATTTATGTATTTTTATTGAGTTTCATTAAATCAAATAGAATTTGCAAATGACAACGTTAAGAACAGATTATAATTAAATCTATATAAAAACATATTTTCTACTCTTAATATAAAACATTGTATGCGCGTAAAATATATAAAATAACATATTTTGATTTTAAACATTTTATCTAAACAAAACAAGTATTAGAACGGAAATCTAATAATATCACGCGTTTCAATTTTGAAATATCTATATAACGAAACAACGGAGTACTTGAGAAATTAGGTCTAGAACAGATTACACAATTTATTTATTTTATGCCTTTCCTGAGCTTGAAATCAAGAAAACAAAAGTCATCTTCCTGGTTTTATTAAAAGTATATTTATTTAATCTGAAAAAAAAACATTCCTTAAAAGAAGAGAGCCTGAACTTTCATTTTACTTCCCTCGTAAAAAGGAAGTTTTGTAATCGTGAAAAAATCACTCTCCGAGATTTTTTCAGATCTTTACGTTTTAGAGTTCGTAGATGCCGAAAAACATGTTTTCTCAATTCTGGTACGAGTCCAAGGTGGCGAAACAAAATGGTGGCTTAGTAAAATATTTAAAAAGTCAGCCTGAAAAACTACTTAAGAACCTGATTTCAAATTGTGTGCTACTATAAATAATTGTGGGACACAGATAAACTAGTAAAACTGTGGTACTAATTCAAGATGACGGAACAAAATGGCAGCTAAATAAAGTATTGGTAATCGTAAAAAAGCTCTTTCAGGTTTCATATATATTCACGTTTCTTCACGAAGTCTCTAGATGTCAAAAATATATGTTTTATCAATACCCTCGGTCAGTCTGTTGGTTTGTCTGTCAGCTCACGGCATAGCTTAAAAACTACTTATGCTATTGACTTCAAATTTTGGTCAATAATTAAGGGTTATATGGGGAGTAATAATTTGCGAAAAATTCAATATAGTAAAACAAAATGGCGGCCTAGTTGAAATGTTAAAAAAATTATTACTAAAAAACTACTTATCCAATTTATCTAAAATTTTGTACAAAAATCAAGTATTATTTGGTAGAATTTTGGTACGAATCCAAGATGACGGAACAAAATGGCGGCTTAATAAAATATTTAAAAATTCACCCTGAAAAAACTACTTAATGGACTGATTTCAAATTGTTTGCCATAATTAATTGTGTGGTACTAATTCAAGATGGCGGAACAAAATGGCGACCAAATAAAATATTTGTAATTGTGAAAAAATCACCCTCTCAGGTTTTACAAATTTTCCAGTTTTAGGGGCCCTAGATGCCAAAAAATATTTTTAGGTTTTAGATTTAGGTTTTCAGATTAAAACTACTTATCAGAGTGATTTCAAATTTTAGTCAAAAATTAAGGACCATATGGGGATGACCTGGTAATATTTTGGTAAAAATCGAATATGCCGGAACAAGATCGCGGATTAGAGAAACGTAAAAAAAATATTAATAAAAAATTAATTATTCATTTTCCTCAAATTTTGCACAATAAGCAAGTGTTATATAGAAATCAGCTGGTAATATATTAGTATGAATATAAAACAGCAAAACAAAATGGGCCTAATAAAATATTTGAAAAATCGGCCTGAAAAAACTACTCATTAGATTAATTTCAAAATGTATGCAAGCATTAAGTATGATAAAGATATATAAACTGGTAAAGTTGTAGTACAAATTCAAGATGGCGAAACAAAATGGTGGCCAAATATTTTTTTAATAAAATCAACGCAAAAAAAATCTTATTTGAATGTGATAAAGGAATAACTGGTACGAATTCAACACGAGGTAACAAAATGGCGGTGTATGTCGTGTAAACTATACTGATTGAATTTGTTTTAAATTATGCCCAAAAAATAAAGTATGGCATAGGCAGAAAGTGGTAAAATATTTTTAGGAATCCAATATGATGGTACAAAATGGCGCCCAATAAAAATGTTTGAAAAGATTTCAGATATCGCCTTGAAACTTAGGTACGTTTAATAACTTATTAAAATGCATATTTTGACAGATAATTGGATTATACATCACTTCCGGTGACCTAAACTTCAATATATTAAAGGGAACCCTGTATATTTTTTTTCATAGTCGTATTCTGTGCAAAATTCCCTTTCCAGTGATGTTTCACAAGTTATATTTTTTTTCCAAAATGGCGGCAATAAAACTGGTTTTCTGAAAAACGTTATATTCACCATATAACATATAAACCAAAGACAGTATCAAACTTCTAAGGTGACCTGATTAAAATGAAAATTTTTAGGTTAGAAAAAGCATGAAAGCATGTTATTGTGTTTTTTCCAAACATTACGCGTTTTCTAAAGAAATATAAAATGACTACTTTTAATGTAAATTTTCTGCCAAAATTTAAATTGGACCTTGCATATTTTTTTTATCCATTTAGTTTCGCGTTAAATTACTTTTCCAATAACGTGCCACAAATTATCCTTTTGTCGTTAAATAACAACATTTCGATTTTTCCTCCGAGCTACATAATTTTTTATAGGGGAAACTACTAAATCAAAATTTACCAATTTTATTAGTTAAACGATGTTAGATTTATTTACCCATCATTTTTAGTAGACAATAACTAAGTATTCTATTTAGTCTCATTATGTGTCAGATTTGTTTATAACATTTAAACTTAAATGATCAGGATTAGGTTGGCCATTTTATATCCATACCTGTATAAGCAGTATTAGCGATTCTAATACTCTAATCTCAATATTCCAGTTTATAAAAATAGCTAAACTGGCCATTTTATTTTTATAAAAACGTGACAGTTTAAGCTGCATTTACGTTGAACGATCGTAAGCAAGCATCTAGGAACAATTAAACTTAAAATTAATATAAGCGAAAGTTATTTTAAAATGCGTATATTAATCAACTGTCACGCTTTTATAAAAATAAAATGGCCAGTTTACCAATGCCTATAAACTGGAATATAGGCATTAGAATATTAGAATCGCTAACACATATAAACATTTAAAAATAATTTTTGCTTCTAGATGGTTGCTTACGATCGTTCAACGTAAATGCAGCTTAAATCGAATACTACAACTGCCAATAACCAGATAATGATGGCCGTATTATGCTATTTTGTTTTTCATAGCCTACTACTTTTTCTCAATCTATCTAGCATCTAGAAACAATTAAGCTTAAAATTAATATAAGCGAAAATTATTTAAAATGCTTATATTAATCAAATGTCACGTTTTTATAAAAATAAAATGGCCAGTTTACCAATTTCTATAAACTGGAATATAGACATTAAGAGTATTAGAATCGTTAACACTGCTTACACAGGTATGGGTATGAAATGGACAACCTAGGCTTGGTCATTTAAGTTTAAATATTATAAACAAATCTGACACATCTAACATAGTTTAACTAATAAAAATGGTAAATTTTGATTTAGTATAGTTTCCCCGATAAAAAATTATGTTGCTCGGAGAAAAAATCGAAATATTGTTGTAATTTAATGACAAAAGGATTAACTTGTGGCACATTATTGGAAACGCAATTTAACATGAAATTAAACGGATAAATAAAATATACAAGGTCCAATTGAAATTTTGGCAGTAATTTTACATTAAAAACACAGTAATATGCTTTTATGCTTTCTCTAACCTAAAAAGTTTCATTTTAATCAGGTCACCTCAGAAGTTTGACAGTCTTTTTTTTTAATGTTATATGGTGAATATAACGTTTTTCAGAAAACCGGCTTTGTGTCGGCATTTTGGAAGAAAAATATAACTTGTGATACACCATTGGAAAGGTAAATTTACACAGAATACGACTATGAAAAAAAATATACAGGTTTCCATTTAATATATTAAGGTTTAGGTCACTTCCGGTTAAACCGGAACTGATGTATAATGCAATTATCTGTCAAAATATTCATCTTAATAAGTTACTAAACGTACCTAAGTTTCAAAGCGATATCTGGAAAGGTAAAAGAATTAGAGCGTGTACCCTATTTTCTGTGTCACCCGGTATATGTGTTATGTTATTAAATGACTGAACTAAATTTACTATTCCTAATAAAAGGAAAAATTCATAACGAGGGGAGTTTCGGGTAAAGGAAATTCACCGATTTTTTTTTACCTATTTTCTATTACTTTTTCAATGATTAATGACCAGTAAGAAAATAAAGGTGTTTTCCTAACTGACAATTTCCCGTTAAAATTCCTATTGTAAATCGCTGGCCTTAGCCGCAGAAGGATATTATTAGAGCGCCCTTAGTAAAATCTCAAAAGTGCAAATGTACAAAAGCACGACGCAAAAAAAAATTGAAATACGCCTTTGTGAACTAAGTCTGAATGAGTTAGTGAAATATTGTGTGAAAGATAATTATTGTTAACAAAAATGAACAAAAGGAAGTCTTATAGCAAATTATGATTTGTTACTGCTAGTTTTAGTTACAAGACTATATGTAAACTAAGATTTAAGAAAATAGAAAAAATATTGAAAAGAAGAAAAGATTTGAGATTGAAACCATACCTCGCAAAAATGTCAAAGATGGTACATAACCCATAATGTAAAAATAAATTTTTAAGAACTGCACCGAATGAAAAATATTTACTAGTTAAGATATGCTATGTCACTCAAAACTCGTACAATAAAGTTGCTTATATATATTTATTAACTTGTAGGAGGTGGTAATGATAGGATTATCGGAAACCTGCAGGCGTGATGAGCTTTGGCGGCTAACAAAAAATGACCTAAAATATTTTGTATCGGCAATATTAATGTAAATAACCAATACCAAAAGTAAAGTACCCAGGTATTTCACCTTGAAAGATACATTTTATGATATATGTAAAAAAAATACCAGTTTACACCCCCAGAATATGACCGAAGGGTGTTTTTTCTTTAATTACCAATATGGCAAATTCACATCAACAAAATTGTGTTATTAAAAACTGAAACAACGCACCATCTGCTATTTTAAAAATATTCGTAGAAAAAGCAAACTCACTCGAGTACATTTTTCTCGTTTGTATTAAGCACCTTACCATTCTGGTTATGTAACATACTATTTCAAAACTTGTTATTATATATATATATATATATATATATATATATATATATATATATATATATATATATATATATATATATATATATATATATATATATATATAATATTTGTTAATTAACTCACTTTCTTCTGACATTAATTAGGATATATTGTATTTACCTGTTTAATTACATTTTAAGGAGAAAAAATTTAGGTGGTAAACAACTGTATTTCCTTAATTTATTGTTTATTTTTAATTTTCTGTTCTTCCGTAATTATCAATCGAACATAAAAATCAGAAAACCGATTCGGTATTTTTAACTAAAGGCTCCAACTACAATGGTAAGGTTGTGTGTGCACCAGTCAATAATTTTTTGGTCAACTGATCAGATATTTGACTAAATTTTACCTTTAATGAAAATTTCTTTTTTTTTTTTCCACAATAAAATACATTAATGATCTTTGACCTTAAGATTTCAGCCCTGCCTACATGAAGCTTAAATATTACAAAAATCTCGAAATATCACACAAATTATTAAACTACTTTTTTTATGTCGACATTGAAACATTTTATTAATAATAAAAAAGAAGTTTATTATACAAAAATAACATTAATTCTAAGATGAAACACAACAACACTTAAAAAAAAAGATTATTAATTAAAAAAGCTGGCTTAGCGCATTTACAATCATTTGACAAGCTACAACCAACAATACATTTTGATCTTCGAAGTGGTCGAATCATTGAAATTAATACGACTTATTTATTTCAATGGGTCGAATTGGTTCTACAACTGACCATTCTACTGTCTTTACAGGGCAACATGAAATATACGTTTTAAAAAACTTAAAATTTGGAAATAGTTTTATTTTTTCGTAACCATATAATCCAAGAACCAGTATTTTTTCTGCTAAAGCAGATAAATGCGATATTTCCCAATGGATGTAAAAGAAAATTCGGATAATTCAAGAAAAAGGAG
>JAUTXW010002734.1:215000-450000 GCA_030620095.1 Kuschelorhynchus macadamiae | reverse complement strand
CCACAACACCTATTTTTGTATAAAGAATTTTCTTGTTGGACTTCCATTTTCATTAATATTGATTACTACACAACGTTTCGACTAGTGAATATATCTAAAGTATATTTACATCTGCGGTGCATATTTGATAAACAATGATCAGCACGCGGCCGATTCAATAGATTGCGATTTTCTATTGGCCAAGAGGCCGTAAAATGCTTGTCGTCAACATAATGTTCTAATCTAATTTTCACGTGATAATTGGTAAATTAGTTTTCCTAATATGCCTCACGGTTTTAAATATATTATAGTCGTTATTAAGTTTCAATGTGACAAGCGTCTAGACAACTGTCCCGTTAGGAAATTAATCACTTTCCAGCGGCAAATCAAGAAACAGCGTTATAAAATTGTAAGAATGTAATTAATGAAAAGAAAAATTAAATATTGTAACTAATTACATCCGAATATTTAATAAACAACCCAAATTAAATAAAATAATATATCAATGAAAGTAAATACGTTCAAATATTAATATTTACAATTTAAGAGATGAACGAGAACGCAAAAATGTTTTAAAAAGTTTGCAATGTTTAGAATACAATATTTAGAATTTATATTAATCGTGTTCGATATACTCATCGCATTGCCAGCGAGCCGGTCCGCGTCGTAGCTCGGTAAAAGAGCAGCCGCAGCACGATTCATCAATTTGCCATATATTTAGAAGAGGATATATGGCGCGAAGGCAATTGATTCAATGTAAATATTCCTATTCCCTGCCACCCGATTTTAATTTTTGGTCAAAGGAACATTTCCACAGTGCGCATGCGCCGATTTTGACGGCGATGTCAAAACTAGAAAGTTAGGGTACTTGTAAATTTTTATTTTGATTTGTACCTTAATTTGAAGTTCGGATGGTTTACATTTTTCAGTCTTCCAATTTGTTACATTGCTGCCCATATGTAACAAGTACCAAACAAATCACATTGGTTCAAACATTCTTTGCATACTAAAACGTCCTTACTAGAACCTAGCAATTAAACACGTCGCAATAGGTTGATCAAAGCTATTTTTTATAAACTTATTAACTGACAAGGATTCAAAACGAATATTAATCTATTTAATCAAAATGTTTAATTTGACAGGTTGTTAAAAGTTTGGTTAGGATTAAAAAACGCCAAAAGTTGAAAATATACCGCGATGTCGGCTTGAGAATATTGTGCTTATTCCTTCTAATTTATACAATTTCAATATAAAATAATTACAACATTGTGACTTCGTTTTTTAAAAAAATGAATTTATTTTGAAATCGAAAATGTTCAAGTTTTTAGAACGAGAGCGGACTAACAAGTGATTCAACACCGTCCCTTGCCTCTATTTATAATATATCGTTATCTCTAAATAGAAATGCAATGCTTAGCATTATAGGGGATGTAACTCGCATTCAATCTATTACCGATACCCCTATGTAACAAAACATCCATAAAAAAATTATTAAAAACTGATTCCTACTTTTGTAATAAAAATTTAGATTTGTCCTAAAATGTTATTATTATTTATATACTAAGATGTAAATCATACGAAACCAAAATCGTGCAATCGTGATCGATCGGGTACAACGAAGTGCTGTCGACCAAAAATACACGCTTTAAAAAGATCTGCAACCATTCCGGCCAATCACACCACTTTAGAGTGCGAGCGTATTTTAAATCGTGTTTTCGATGATTTGAGATGTGATTTTATGGCTTAAATTCGGTTTATAGCTTCAATGATGGTTTTACCGACGAACCTGGGCTAACCTAACGCTTACGGGGCAGATCCACCTAACAGTATAGGTTTTGTTAAAAAAATGTTTGTTTTAAACCTGAACAATCCTAACCTAACATAATCCGCATTTGTATTAGTTATAAGGTTTGTTTAAAAAAACTACAAAAAGTTATCCGCCTGAACGGGGATTCGAACAAATTTATGCGCCGCCGCATCAAAAACCGAGATCCTACGACCGAGCCAGGAAGCCCCATGCTAAACATTCAACAAAACTCATTTATACTCCGCTCAAATAAACGACGAACAACGTGTTATTTGATTTGTTACGTTATTCATATTCACACTTTCGATATTTTAAATATTAGTCCGAAATATGCAAATGATAAATTGTCAAATACCCTCGAGTGTGCCCACGGCTGTCATGACAACCGTCGAGTGTCGACTAAAAAATAGATATTTTTTAATTTCAAACCGGCCGGTGACGCTTAGTCGTGCTAAATCGCGCGTGTAACGTTTGATTACAATTAGCAATTTAAAACAATTGCTCTCATAATTTGCTTTATTTTTATCCGCTTGTTAACGATCGACGCTTGTATACGATCGATCAATGTCACCACAGCCTTACAGTTAAATTTGAAGTTTTAGCCACACTGAAAGTAGCACTATGATATTATGGCAGTAACCTCCGCTAGATGGTGCCTGTGTTTATTGAAATATCAGCAAAAAAGTGCATTACTGTCGGGAAACAAAAATATTGATTGGGCGAGGGGATAGCTTGAAAGAAAAGGTTATATCGTGATATCAATAGTACTCTCAAAGGGCAACCAGGAGACGCCTTTCAAAAAATTTAATAAATAGGACATATTAAAAAATTAATCGGCAGTAACATGACGCAGTCAGTCAGACAGAGGTGGCGAATTGTTCTTAGTATACAAAGCCAAGATTATATAAAACAAAACAAAAACATATTGATAACTTCTCTTATGAAAAAAAATATAAACCAAAGGATAGTACTTGTAATTAAAAATAAATTAAGTATGAATATACCTACGTAATTACGTGGAGTATTTCTTTCATTTTCATCTTATTGTATTTTTTTGAGTACTTAGTAGTTCATTGTTATTTAGAAATATTGTAATTCTAGTATATTCCAAGGTTTGAAACGTATACAGTTGTTGGGTTTTGCATCCCTTTTAACCTTTAAATTGCATGTTTCTAAACTTAGTTTAGGAATAAGATATATCAAATACAACTATACTATATACTGTGTATATGAATTTCGATGCACCACTATCGAAGTTTCAGAAACTAAACATGAGATACAAAATTTTTTTTTAGGTACACTTTTAAACATTTCATTTACTAGGTTGTTGCTAAAACAAAAAGCAACAATAAATATTTTTTGCGGCAATTACTGCTTTAGTGGTATTTTGTGTATTAATATGTTAATGCATTTGAAATTATCGAAAATTATAGGCCTAGAAACCACCATAAGTTCATTTTCATTGTTGTTCAACAAAAAGTGCCTGATATGAAAGTGGAACTCGGTCGATCGATCCCAACTCTACTGAAAGTCGGTAAAGTATGGAACCCATTCAGGAGTCTTTTATTTTCCATTTATTGAATGGTATATTTGGAGCATAATCTATCTTTGATCAGCAATTCAAATGCATTACTAATAAGACAGCACAAAACTGTGTATCTGTACACACATTGTCTATTAAAACTGATCGACCGTAGTTAGTTTAAGAACATTTTATAAAAGGAAAGTAATGAAATTAATTGATAACAATCGATTTTGAAGCTATCATGTCTGAGACACACAAAATCAAACAAAGCATAATGTACCAGATAGTATCTTAAAAACTATCTCATAAAATCTTTAATATGCACATCGTATACATTAAATATGTACAGCCATGTTATAAAAATCTATTTTAAAAAAGGGCAGAGTTCAAAATTAAGTAGACCTAAATTACTAAACAATACAAATATTGTAAGGCCGTAGCCTTTATAGTATATAATCGCCTATTGATCGATTGTGGTAAGTATACAAGGCGAGTTATTTGCGTATTTGGTATAAGTTGATAGAGAGCAGCAACAAACCTCTTGCATCTGTCATTATAGATTTGTCATTTTATACGTATGATGTCTGTCCAGGAATGGTAGTATTCCCTCTGATATAGATAGTCTTCGAGAGATACAAGCTATTAGTAATTCGGGATAAATCTACCAAAACAGAGACCGTATGTAATGTGTCTGGTAACTAGTAGAATTGGTTGAACGAGAAGGGTTTAGAATCGTGAGTGAGTCAGTCCATGAAGGATCGTAATAACTCTTAAGAAATAATAAATAATAAGGTAAAATAAAAAAGTACCTGTTAACGAAAAACCAAACATCATGTAATGTGTTTTATTTTTTTAATAAAAATAAATTAAAAGAACAGATAACTAATTCAAATAACAGTGACAAGAACAAATAATGTATTTACTTCTTCATGTAAATATGAGATTACCTACCAGTGTCCAACTATAGAAAATTATGTTCAGGTAGCTTGTATAGAAACTGGACTGGTGTGGAACCTTTACGGCCACCAGAAAAGATACTTTGAAGCTTTTAGCACAAAACCACTTTCAGGTAGTCTGATATTATATTTTCCAACAAAATGCCAATAACCCTTACACTAAGAAAATAAAGTTCATTTATCGAATTCATAAATTTGAAAATATTAAGACAGCGATTAAGCAACGATAATACGTTTAGTGCAATCGAAATAGTACGGGATTATCTTGGAATGTCCCTCTGAAAAAAATAATTTAGAAAACAAAACTATCCTAACGGGTTTGGCATGCCGCAGTATCTTTATGGAGTTTGAGACCAAAATACCTACATTGACTGTATCTAACGGTCATAAAATCAATGATAGCTTATAGCTCTGTAGTTTGGAAATTTTCCAAATTTTATTAGATCGTTATTTTTGTTAAAGTTGAATTCGTACAGAAAAAAAAATCACTATTTATTATGGTATGACAAAAATCGATTTTTGCAGATAAGATATACCGTTTCAGCCTAAAAAAGTGCCTAAGTATCTAACGATGCTTCAAATGTTGTATTATTTTACAAATAAATTATTTTTTTTATTTCCTTGGTTTTAATTTTTTTTTATGGTGTATCTACAGAGGTAAGCTTTTTTAAGTTGTTTTCCTTTATATCATATAATGTCAATAGACAGCATTGTTTAACTGAAATTTTAATGCGTAAAACTACAAACAATTTTAAAAAATCACGAAGTACAAAAAAATCAAATTTTTCCCTTTTATTTTTAAGAATTATTAGAAAACATATCTCTTTTTTAACACGCTTTTATTAGCTTCTTTTGTATGTAAGCAAATCTAAAAAATCGATTTTAATTTACTTCTAATTGTCTTGTCCGTTTGAAATTTCGCAAGGGTATGTAATTCGGATACCAGTACAATAATTGGGCACTGGATAATACCAAATGGTAGCGGTCGTGTTTAAACCACTTTTAATCGTCGTATTAATTTGAAATTTTTGCAACTGTATGTAATTCAGATAAAAATTCAATGATTTGGTACTATCGGATGGTACTAAATGGTACTTCTGGTACCAGCTAGTGAACCCCTCCAGTTTGGACTCATTTGGTTTGTTTTAACGAATCCAGTATATTACCAGTAATATTTTAAGAATGAAAAGTAAAAATCAAATACATTTTTAAAAAACCTACAAAACACGCTTTTGTAAGTCACGCACTAAAAAATACAAAATAACGTAATTTACTTAAAATATTTTGTTTTGCCCTTGACAATTCAATGACTATTCCAAAAAGGGTGGGGTGTTTTGCCGAAATTACTTAAAAGTACATGTTTATCAAAAAGACATAACCAAAGAGCGCCCCACGCTTTTTGGCATTGTCTATTGTAAAATATCTTAACTAAATTACATTAATTTGTAGTACGTTACTGACAAAACCGTGTTTTCTAGTTTTTATTTTATTTATATTACAACTAATAAAATTTCGGGCAAAGCAAATTTATTGATTCAGTTCGTACCAAATATTAATTTTGAGAGCCTATTCCTTTGCAGATACATAGACGATTGCCTCACTGCAAAGATCATGAAACCTTAATTTTAGAGAGATTCCATAATTACCACGAAAAACTAAAATTTACTATTGAGGTTGAGGAAAATGGTATACAACTAACTTCCTCGACATGACAATACACCACGAACAACCAACTTTATAAACCGAATGGTATACTAAAAGTGCATGGTCGGGAAGATATTTGAACTATTTTTCTAATCACCATACCCAAAAAAAAAATCTGATGTTATAGGTTTGGCTGACAAAGCAATTAAACTACCTGATCGAACTTTCCGTCAAAAAGCTAAAAATATACTAGGACAAAACGGTTATCCATCAAAATTAAGAAATAGAATATTTTACAGGTCGTAAACATTTTTAATTAAAAAAGGGAAATTAACAAAAGACAAAATAAAGAAAAAACCTACTTACATGTCCCTACCATATATACAAAATATTTCGCAAAATATGAAAAAGTATTTTATAAAACATAAAATAACTATATGTTATTGGTCTTTGTTACGTTCGGTGCACGGTATCTGATATACCGTGCACCGGTATATAAGCTCACAACTTATTTCGAAATAAAGCTCACAACTTATTTCGAAAAAATTCAGTGAATTAAAATCAAAAACACCAAAAAAAAACTCATGCCATATATCAGATACCGTGCACCGAACGTAACAAAGACCACATTGGGCAAACTGATCAATATTTGGGTAGCAGGCTAAACGGTCATAAATATGATAAAACCAATCAGACCGCTTTCACCAAACATGAAAAGTCAATTTCAACACAAGTAACTACCAGAACACCAAAATCCTGAAAACCGAACCAAATAAAAAAAGAAATTCTAGAAATGATGTATATTAAAAAAAACCACACTCGATTAATGATAAATAAAACAGACATCAAAAACCGCAGCAAAATATATACATACTAATATTCTGTAGTTCGGTAAACTATATTTTAATTTTGGGAAGACATACACCATTCTATGTTCCAAAATGATTATAATAATAATTTTTTGATTTCTGAAACCCTGATAAAGGGAAAAAAATTGTATAATATATGTATGTGCATGAAAATAATGTAACTTAAATAAAATGTAATATAATAATAATATTATCGATGCAATGAAGGAGAAACCTACAAATACCTAGGGTTCCAACAAGCTAGACTGATCCAGGATAAGCAAGGAAAGACCAAGCTGAAAGATCAGTACGTTCAAAGACGTAGATACCTATTTTTACTGCTCCACAAATCATTTCCAAAGTTGCTTCGTTGTGATGGTCGTAATTCCCAATGCTTTTCCTATATTAAACAAATGTATTTATTATTGGGATCCTTGTAATCTTTCTGGCAATATCGCTAGTTCTAGCCAATCAACCATCCTATTTTACAACAGAGCGGATGGTAAAGTTGTTGGTTACAGATGCTGCTTATTATTGTAATCATCAAAAAAATACCCTCCAAGATCTTTAAGTTTCAGCGACTCCATTTTTTCTTGTTTCTGCGGGCTTGGCTGTCTATCGGTCTGTTGTCTGCTTGTGTTCAAGGTCGATCTAAAAATAACTCACCCAGTTTACTTCCTTGACGATTAACTGATTACTTGACGACAGAACTAAACGTTGGAAACCTCATTACAGCAATTAACAACTATGCTGTGCCCGTGCTAACCTACAGTTTCGAAATCTTGAAATGGACTAACACGGAGTTAGAGGGGACTACAACGAACTACGCGTGAGATGATAACCAAGTACAAGTCACAATACTCAAGGTCATCAACTCTCCAAATCACCTTACCACGAAGATTTCTTCACCAACAAGGCACAAACATCGAGCCTCCACCGCATAGTGACCTTAAGTGATAACTCTCCACTCGATCTCGCAAGTGACAACATCATCCTAAAGTCACTTTCAGACCCCGACAAACAAGAACACTGGGTGCAAATGGCACTGCACAATGATTGGGATCAGCCACACATAGATAAATAAGCATCCAACAGGTTGCTGAAGGATGGACAACTATTCAAACAGACAGAAGGATTTGTGACGGCAATATTTGACCAAGTTATTAACACACGAAATTCATCATCAAAGACAGGTCCGTTGAATCAGATAAGTGTGGAAAATGTAGCGAGAGATCAGAGACTATACAGCATATAACATCTGGCTCCACGTACCTAGCAAACACGGACTACCTCCAGCGACGTAACCAGGTGTGTAACATCGTACACCAGAAGCTTGCCAATAAATACGGGTTCCTGTGCTCTGTTACAAATACCAACCAAATTCAATCCTTAAAAATCATACCTTCAAACTGTACTACGACCGGGCAATTATCACCGACAGACGGGTGACGAATAATCGGCCTGATGTGATACTGTTAAATAAGGAAACAAAGACAGCTTATTTGGTAAATGTCGCTGTACGCAACAATAACAACGTGTTGGATAAATATCAAGAGAAAAAGGCCAAATATGCGAAGCTGGACATCGAGATACAGCAGATGTAGCGGCTGAATAAGGTTCATGTGATACCGTCATCGTATCATCAACTGGACTAGTTCTAAAAACACTAGAACAGAACCTGAAAATCATAGGACTACATATTAACACTTCATCGACATCTAGACAGTCCAGCTCAGTATTTACCATATAGTGAGAAAATTCTTGCAGGACAACACATAGAA
Source organism: Kuschelorhynchus macadamiae (assembly GCA_030620095.1). Taxonomy (NCBI): domain Eukaryota; kingdom Metazoa; phylum Arthropoda; class Insecta; order Coleoptera; family Curculionidae; genus Kuschelorhynchus; species Kuschelorhynchus macadamiae. The sequence goes on along the minus strand of JAUTXW010002734.1, from coordinate 441,460 downwards.
CTAATAGAAACCAGCCCACTCCTTTTGATGCATGCATCCGGGATGGACTTGGAATCCAACATTTATTGAGAATTTGATTGCCAATTTCGATAATAATAATAGTACTCATAATTAAATGTTTAAAAAATTATACAAAAATAAAAGTCTTCTTCTGGGATTCGAACCCGGATGATATTTTCTGAGTGACGGCTCCGTATGCCTCTGAACCACCGCCTGGTATGATAACAGTTGTGTTAACATGTCAGGTACAACATGCTATCCATTTTTCTTGTATGTATACCAAAAATATAATCTTTAGAAGTAAGGTTACGTTTTTTTGGAAATAAACACAACTTATAACTAGCAATGTTTTGTGAAATTTAAACAATGAATGTAGTCATGTGATTGAATAATTGTGTTTTTTGTCATGTGTAATGTCTATGTTTCTGTTAAGTAAGTGATTTACTACTATGAAAAATTACTTTGAGACAATTAAATATAAAAACTGTTCTTTCTATATGTAATTTTGAAAAAGCACTAAAGTGTTTCTGTATAAAGAGTCAAAATCGACTTACAAAGTTGACCAAGACAAACAGGTAGAGTTAAATAAAAGCTTGTAAAATTAACTTTTCCAGCGTCAGTGACCATCAAGCCATAAAAATTGATTTAAACGTAGTGAAATTATGTTATCGTAGATTCTGCTAAACTCATTTAATGAACCTACTATCAATCAGAAGGTCGGAATAATGAATTATCGCCGAACTTGAAAATCGGCAAAAGTCGTGAAATTGCTAATCAACGCTCGCTTAGTTTAATTGTTTGGCCCAGTAAATTCGAATTAAAACTCGCAAATGAATTAAGCCGACGCACTCGATGCTCCGAGGGAATATGTATTGCATAGATAGGATTTTCCGGGATCCACTGCCAGCGAACAGTAAATTTTCTTTTCAACAGGATTACGGGAAACTGGGCCGTAGCAGGCCAAACATTCACGTGTTATTTATTATGTTCAGGATGCATTCACTATAGGTGATATTAAAAACAATATTTATATGATATCTAAACCCGGTTTTATCATAAAATTATACAACCAAAAGTTAATTCATATAATGATATTGAATCTTAAAATTACCATTTCTACATATCAGTCTGAAAACCTAGTTAAGAATTGGATATTAACAGGGGAGCCGGAAAACGGCAACACTTGGGCTCGCTGGGGCCCACTGCACTATACCCCAAGCGACGCCTCAGATCTGAGCACATTTTACAAGCTCCAGTTCTACCGAGAGTTCTACGTAAGTATCCCCAAAGATAGTTCCACCTTCTTCGGAGAACCGGAGGTATGAATCGTGGCAGAAGTCAATTCCAAGAGCAAGTTCCGGCCTAGTGAAAGAAGTGATTCTACCTTCACGAGCTAACCTACCCGCTTCCTCGATAATCCCAATGTCCTGATGACCAGGCTCCCAGATAAGGCTAACTGTATAGATCTCCAAGAGCCTCTCTAGAACTCTTCTGCATTCGAGTATCAACAAATTGACCCTGTTTAAACAGAGAGCCTTAATTGCCACGGATCTGTTGCCGCATATATAGATCCGCTTGGATGATACCACGTGAAACAGTTCTGCAAGCATTGCTGTTATGTCTACTAATAAACGTTTGCAAAACGTCCAATAACCTAATGATTGTTGTCCTAGGTAGTTGTCTTGTCAGAATATGAAAAAAACGCTGCGGTTTGAAAAAGAAGAGGATCTCTATCAGGAACAATGATACGAAACCTCTTACAAACTACTGACACTGGAATTACAGCATCTCTACTAGCTACGAAAGGGACATATTTGACTAGCTCAGACTCGCGTATGTCCAAAATTCTAATCTCTCTGAATCCAATAGCCAGCCTCTTCCTCTACTCTATAATTCCACTGACATACTGTAGCTCTTTTTGCGATCCTCTAAATACCTATTTAAATGTATTATATTCTTAAACGAAGCATTAGAGAAGGAAGATACATTTTTGCCCATTTTTTGAGCCATTATCAGACTATTAATTGAAAAAGTAAACCTGTTTCATCTAGAGTTAGGACTTCCGTAATGCAGATGACAAAACGCAAGTGTAGCAATACTGAGGCCCAGAGTTCGAGTCCCAACTCAAGCAGGTTAACTTTTATATTTTTAACTATGGGCTAATGCCGCAAACAATGGGTAAAACTTGTAATTAATGCGGATACAAAGGAACCTTCAATTTAGATAAACTGTATGTTTTATTAATAGCTATTTCTATTTCTTTCTATTTTGATGAAGCTTTTATTATGATCACCTCTTGGTTTGTCTACATCAAATCTTGTATAAGGGATTTTTTACCCATTATCACATTTCGATTAACAAATCTGGAATCCGTAATTCAAAATAGCCGACGACTTTTGTCATTTCTGCAAACTGAACTGAAAATCAGTATTTGGGGATATTTAACAGTTCAACTTGGTTAATAAATAGGAGGTAAATATATATAAATTTATGACAATAAATTGTGTGCTACTGAATGAAGAAATTGTTGTAAATAAGTGCCTAGAAAAAAGTCAAAACTGTGTCAGTAAAAGCCTAACATGATAAAAAGCTTAAAATAAACTTACTGCCAAGTTGCATCTGTCTAAAACTACGTACCTGAAACAAAGAAAATATTTATGATGACAGAATATTATGGGCATAATCTGTTAAACTAGGAGTAAAACAAAAATCTGCATACAGGGTTACAATGTCTTAAACAAAATTTTCAATAGTCCGTTTCGTTTTTGAGACACAAGGCGAAATTTAAAAAATTGTAATCCAGTGGTGTAGTGAGTTTCTTCTTAATAATACCCGTAATTTTTTATACATTACCCGAAGATAGATTTTTTAATTGGGCACAGTGTATATTTTGTATTTGTATTTTCACGATTACAATACCTCTCTATTTCGGGGAAACGGCAGAAGATGTATATATATATATATATATATATATATATATATATATATATATATATATATATATATATATATATAGTAGTAGTAGTAGATGGGGGGACAAGCCCAGCGACTAGGCCTGAAAGGCCCTTTTCGCTAACCGCGGGGGATGCACTTTTTTATTCAGACAACATATAGTGAAGGGCTCCTTGGCTATACCTGAGTGGTAATCAAACCTTGGCTGCCCAGTGAAGGGCGCGCGTAAAGCAAAGGAGATCAGAATCACCCTTCGAGGATGGGGGAATGAATTTTTACGTCTGGGGAATGTCAGATACAGTTTATCGAGGAGTCCGAACCTCGGCCATCCCTTCCACCTGAGAGGGTATGTGATGGCGGGGAGTGTGAAATTACTCCCAAACTCCCACGGGAACATCCGGTTCCCCCCGGCCTGGTTACTGGCGTGAATGGCAGCGTGGAAAGTGAAATTCATTTTACACTCTTCCCTGTTGGATTTTTAACCACTAATATTGGCTGCAGACTTGAAAAGTCGTGCACCCACCTAGGATTCGAACCCGGGCACCCAGACCAACTCCGGTGTAAACCCAAAGCTTTACGCTCTCGGCCACCGACTGGCTTATATATATGATATATATATATATATATATATATATATATATATATATATATATATATATATGTGTATATATATATATATATATATATGTGTATATATATATATATATATATATATATATATATATATATATATATATATATATATATATATATATGTATATATATATATGTATATATGTGTATATATATATATATATATATATATATATATATATATATATATATATATATATATATATATATATATATATATATGTATATATGTGTATATATATATATATATATATATATATATATATATGTATATATGTATATATATATATATATATATATATATATATATATGTATATATGTATATATATATATATATATATATATATATATGTATATATGTATATATATATATATATATATATATATATATATAGTAGAAAATATATTCTTTGGGATGACTGCTAAAGCAATGGAATTTGGCTAACCATAGACACGTGTTTCTGACTCAAGGTCTTCATCAGCACAGTCATATAGTGGAAAAACGAGTACAACTGGTGCCGAGATGAAAAAAAAACAAACCAGAGTCACCAACAGGAGCAAAACCGACATTTGTGATTACCAAGAGAACATCTGAAATTTTCGCCGGACTTGATACTCTATTTACCACGGAGCAGCATATAGCCACCTTTATATTATATATATATAGTATATATATATGTTTAGACAGCATTTAATGATTTTAATAATTTAATTCAATTATTTATAGTATATATATATATGCTTTTAATTTAGCATATATTATCACTGAACCAACCAGAGTAATATATATAAATGGAAATAGGTTTATCTATTTTTACAAATGTGATATTATCAGATTTCAATCATTCCTGCAAAACGAGAACTGGGGTTTGGTTTATTTATATGGCAACTGATGTGTTTTTGGAGTTTTGTATTTTTACTTTGAATAATGTTTTCAACTGATAAAGAGACCTTTTAAAAATAATTCGAAAAAAAAAATTACAACCTAATACCCGACTTAAACAGATTAAAGGAACAGGTGCCTTTGTACAGTGATAGGTGTAGAAGGGATTCCAGATATAAGACTTTAAAGTCAATATTTTATATAAAAATAAAATCCATTTACACCAATTAAACGACGAAAATATATATATATGTTCATTAATTTTAATAACTATTTTACTGTTTCAAATAGTGATGCAAATATTGATTGTATTTTTATATAGTGCAGATCTAATAACTTTTATTAATGGCCTGAAAAAATCAAATCATCTGGTTTCGATGGTATCTCTAACGTTCTTCCGAAGAAGTGTAAATATCTTTTGACGTATTGACCTTTGCAATCAATATGTCAATAGAAAATGAATTTTTTCCCGAGAGGTCAAAATTGGCTACGATAGTTCCCCTTTTTAAAGAGGGTGGTCGAAATGTTTACTCTAATTATAAGGCTTTACTTTCTAGTATTTCTAAGGGTTTCGAATTGCATTTAAGAAATTCATTATTGTCACTTTGTATAAAAAATCAGTTGCTAGCCCTGCTCAACACGGATTTATGAAATTTAAATCACTGAAACGGCGCTTTGTGATTTTCAGGTTAAAGTCGTTGATGCAATTGATAAAACATAATATGTTTTGAGATTATTTATAGAGCTTTCGTCGTGGTTGACCATGAAATTCTTGTCGCAAAATTGTTTAGATACAGAATACGAGGGAAGTCCTTAGACCTACTAGTATCTTATTTGAAAGGCCGAAGTCAATTTGTCCTATTAATAATGAAAAAAGTGATCCTTCTATTATAAAATGTGGTGTACCACAAGAGTCGATCCGTAGCCCTTTCTTATTCTTAGTTTATTCCAATGACCTTATAAATTATATACAACAATTTTCATCTAGTGTGAATGTTGTTTCTTATGCAGATTCTACCAATATTTTGGTTGTTGATCGCCATGTTGAAAAATACTAATGAACTTGTATATTCAATGGTCTGAAGAGAACCGTCTAAATTTGAATAAGGATAAAACCAAATTTATTTTATTTTCAAATCGGGGCGATCAGGAAAACCTAGTTCTTTTTGATACTTCTAATTGCCTATTATTACCATCCAGTTCAAAGACAATGTTGGGAATTACGTTAGCCGTTTGCGTTGGAGTGATCATGTAGAAAAGAGTTGCACCAAGGTCTGAGGTAATTTCTACGGATTGAAATATCTTTCTAACCATTTTGTTGATTTTATATTAATGCTAATATTCATTAACATATTCGCTATGGCATTAAAATCTGGGGTGTAAGTTCTCAAGCCTCTCGAATTTTTTATTACAGAAATATACATAAGAATGATTGCAAGTAACAGACCTAGAGATTCCTGAATACCGAATTTTAAGATTCTAACTTTAGTAAGTATATATATTCTTGAAATGTGTGTATTTGTTTTTAAAAATAGGCCCATTCATGTGACACTCGAGCGAAAGACCTATTGTTGCCAAAGTGCCACCGTTCTACCTTCTATCAAAAGAATGTTATGTACTCGGTTGTGTATAATGCTCGGTATAATGCATGCAAAATCTTTAATACTTTAAGTAGCAATATCACCGATAGAATTATTACACACTTCAAGAGTATCTCGCCATGTGTTTAGTCACATAAAAATGTCTGTTTTTAAAGCTTTTGTTTTTTGTTTGGTGTTGTATTTTTACCTGTAGTCTTCTCTATTATTGTAATTTTTATTATTTATGTTTTATTTTGACAGACTGACTTTTTCTTCAGTTATTGTATGTCAATTTGTGTTTACTTTAAAACTGAATAAATAAAACAATAAAAACTGAAAGTCAGACAGACATACCGGCGGAATTGCTAAAACATAGTTTTTGGCATCTAGGAACGCTAAAACGTGAAGATACGTAAAACTTGGGAGGGTAATTTCAGTTCATTAAATAGTTTTTCAGGCTGAATTTTTAAATAATTTATTAAGCCGACAATTTGTTCCCCATTCGTACCAAAATTGTAGCAATTGATTCCTACATAATACTTGATTTTTGTACAACATTTGAGATAAATTGAACAAGTAGTTTTTTAATAATAATTTTTTTAATATTTCACTAGGTCACTAATTTGTTTTGGCATATTGGATTTTTAACAAAATGTTACCAGATCATCCCCATATAACCCTTAATTTTTGACCAAAATTTAAAGTCAATCGACTAAGTAGTTTTTTAGCTATGCCGCGACAGACAGACCGACGAAAAAAGAAAAGATCTGAAAGAATCTCGGTGTGCGATTTTTTCACGATTACAATACCTCCCTTTTACGAAGGAAGTAAAAAGCGGGGACACTTTTTTATTTTTCATGTTTCAGTCCCACCCTAGATTCGAACGTGAAAAAATACCAAATCCTTTTTCGGCGAAACGTCAGCAAATTTCCAGTCTAGTGATGTCTCACAAGTGCATAAAAGATTTGATTATCATCGAAATTTCAAACTTTCTAAAGTTAGGTCTCAATTTTTTTCTAAGGAGGCCATGATTTATTCCTGAAATAATTAATAATTTATAAATAGGTGCCCAATTAAAAAAGGTAAGTTAAATTTAATTACCAATGACCCCACATGAAACGTTAGTTCCAAAGCTGATCTGTAGGCGTCTCTCTGCCACTTTTGAGGTTTTTCCACAGCCCAATGATGACTATTGTGCCTATTAAAAACTCCAAAATTCATAAACCTACTCTCATCGGACCACAAGACAGGATTTACAAAATCGGGATTTTCGTTACACTTCCTAGTATACCAATCACAGTTTCCTTAACTCCTTGAACTATTATGGGTTTGTATGGATCGTACTTATTCTTTTTTAACACTTTGCACCGTTGATTTTGGCACATAAATTACCTGTTCTGCTACAAGTACAGCGTTAACATGCCAAACTTTTCTTCATTTGAATAGAGAATGCCGGCCATTTTCAAGTCTCGACTATTTGTGTGTCGGATTTATGATTTTATTGAGAGAAAAGCGTACTGCTTACACAACTTTGATACTTTGAATTATTTGACGTCCAAGTCAAAGCCCACTTTTGTTACAAATAATTGTTACAAATAATCATGGCCTCCTTAGAAAAAATTGAGACCTAACTTTAGGAAGTGTGACTAGATTGGAAATTTTACGCTCTTTCCAAAAATCGAAAAACCCAATATGGCGTCCATCAGAAAAATGAAAGTTGATGCGGGTTGCGGGATAACAAATGACGATGAAGATATGTCTTACACGCTAACTTATTCACCTTAAAAAAGTGTCCGAATAATATCACATTTTGACAGCTGTCAAATTTAACATTTTGGATTTACTGGCGAAAAACAAAATCTGCCATTTTCGGTTTTCCGCCCCCAATTTCCAAAAATTTTCCCATTTAACCTTTGCTGTAAGTACAATAGGAGCCGTGGCCTCTATATAGAGAAGACAAAATAGCATTTGACTTTTTTCCACCTTCGAATCAAGAGCGCGGTGGAGACTGAAACACAGTTTTGCTCCTGTTGGTGGCTCTGGTGTGGTTTTGTGTATTAATTTTGGCGCTAGTTGTAATCATCTTTTAACTAGTTGACTGTACTGATGAAGACCTTAAGTCAGAAACACGCCTCTAAGGAGGAGAACGTGACAGTTTCAGCGCGACTTATGTCTCGCAACAATATTGATATGTTCTCTGGTATGATTAGAGATTCGCATTTACTGTGTACGTCCAACTATTATAATGTAGATGTAGCATGGAATCATTTTATTGAATCTGTTGTTTTTTGTCTGGATGTATGTTGTTCTTATCGGTCTTTTCCAGTTCCTAGAACTGGCTGATATAAAGAATTCAACTTGATAATCTTGGTTTCCTTAAGAGAATTGCACCGACTGAACAAATAGTAGTTATGTACAAAAGTATTAAAAAGTTTTATAAACAAAAAATTAAATCTGCCAAAAAAGATTTTTTATAAACCTCAGGAAATTTGGAGGATCATTAACACCAATTTAAATAAAAACAGTATAAATAACAAAAACATAAAACTAGCTATTGTTAACAACATTATTACTGAACCATCTTATGTTGCGAACGAGTTTGCAAATTATTTTAGTACGATGGCTTCAAAAAAGCTAGAAAATAAATATCATGGAGTGGATGCACCTGGTACAGTTCCTGAATAACTACCTAACTCGATGGTATTAGTAGGTGTGACAGAACGTGAAGTTTTAAATACCATTGATACCATCATAAACAAAAACTCGCGTGGTAGTGATGACCTTAACATTGGTTTGATCAAGGCAGTTAAACAATATATTTGTAACCCACTATAATATTGCCATTAATTAATCTTAGTCTTGACCATGGCATTTTTCCGATGATATTAAAGACAGCAATTGTAACTCCAATATTAAAAAGAGGCTGTAGTGAAAACATTGAAAATTACAGGCAAATTTCGATACTTGGCTCTTTTTCAAAAATTTTAGAAAAAATAATACACACCAGAATTACTGCCTTTTTATCGAAATACAACATTGTTAGTAGATGTCAGCATTGATTTTGGTCCAGCAAATCAACTGAGTCTGCATCTAGGAGTTTCTTAAATTTTGTATATTCGAAACTGGATCAGCAGGAATATGTTGTGGCTATATTCTTTGACTTGTCCATAGCTTTCGATACAATTAACAAAACTATGCTTATAACAAAACTTTTCAATATGGGCATTCGTGGTAATCTATTGCTATGGATTGAATCGTACCTATCGGATAGGGATATGAAAGTAAAATGTGGTAATACCTCGTCGATACCTAAGGAAATAAAACTTGGAGTACCACAGAGTTCACTGTTGGGTCCGTTGCTATTCCTGTTGTACGTTAATGATCTTCGGGACGCTCTTGGTGCTGATCACGTTACTATGTACGCCGATGACACGACGGTGGTAGTTTCTTCTTGCGACCCGGAGATCCTCGCTCATAAAGTAAGGCGAATATGTGTTAATATGGAGGCTTGGTGTCGGGAGAATCAGTTAATCGTAAACTTAGACAAGACCGTATTTGTTAATATATTTATTCGGAACCCTCTCTCCTTAATATTTCAAAAAGACGCAAAAATAAAATTCTCTGAAGGTACAAAGTTTTTAGGCACATGTATTGACTCAACCTTGTCTTTTGAAAAACACGTTGACCATATCGGCTCCAAATTAAATTCGGCATATTTTGCTATCTTAAATCTTAAAAATTCACTTGACAAAGCGGCTATGTTAACAGCATATTACGCAATGGTTTTCAGCCATATATCTAATAATATAGTATGCTGGGGTCACAAGGGTTGTAATCGCATATCCGTGTCTCAAAAGAGGATATTAAGATTAATATTTAATCTTAAACCGCTGGAGAGCTGTAGAACACTGTTCAGAGAAAAGAAAATATTAACTGTCCCGTGTTTATATATACTGAGATGCCTGTTGTGTGTTCAAGATTATGCTTCTGAATATGAAAGGCTAGGCGAAGCTAATTCGCATTTTACTAGAAATACTAAAATACTTAAGATGCCTAAACATAAAAAAACTTTTTTCAGAGAATCCCCTTTATACAATTGCGTGTATTTATACAATAAACTGTCACAAAGATTCAAACGGTATCAAAGTAAAATTTTTAAAAATGTTGTAAAAAATTTCTTCTAGACAAGGCTTTTTAATCTACAGCGGAGTTTATAAATAACAAGCAGTGAAAACGAAGGAGTATTTGGCAAATTTATATTTATTTTATTGAGATTTTTGTTGTCTTTTGGTGATTGTCCCTAATGATTGTCAGGCTTGGTAGAATGTTTATTGTTTATTGTTTTTTGTTTAATTTATGTCTATTTATTTATTTATTTGTTTATGTGCTATTTAAATTCTATTTATTTTGATATTGATTAGTTTGGTTATATTATTTTATTGTATTTATTCATTGACTATAATTTATTTTATTGTAAATTTCTTGACGATCCTATGTACGAAATGTATGATTTTCTGGTAATATATCCTATTCTATTCTATTCTATAGTTAGCCAAATTTCATTGCTTTAGCGGTCGTCCCAAAAAAATCGTTTTTCTACTATATACTAATCTTTTCCTACTTTCGATATATATAATATCTTATGTTTTTTTGAACCGTTATTGTATACAATATGTTACCGTATATATATATATATATATATATATATATATATATATATATATATATATATATATATATATATATATATATATATATATATATATATATATATATATATATATATATATATATATATATATATATATATATATATATATATATATATATATATATATATATATATATATATATATATATATATATATATATATATATATAATAATAATAATAATAATAATAATAATAATAGATGTTTATTTGCCAAATTAATACATTGTCACATTATTAACTTAAAATTATGTAAGACATTTTGACAAAAAGGAGACTGAAAACAATTATAAAAAGATACAAGTTCAGCCTCCTAACACTTCTTAATAATAAATTTAATGTTAAACAGTTTCAAATAGTAGTCCGTATAAAGTTTACCGTAACCATACACTCAAATCAATTACAGTAAATAAAAAATATTAAGAAAGACATTAAGACATTAAGGTGCTTAACCGAATCACTATCTCGCTCGGCACGATTCTATCAGCATTTGTTTATATTTATTTTTAAACGCCACTGTCGTTAATGCTTTTAAATTCTCGGGTATCCCATTGTAAATCGCGTAAATATTGTACGAAAAAGATCTCTCATAAAACGTCGTACAATGAGGTGGAGGTTTGCGTTCCTCGCAGTCGAGCTGCTTCGCAGTACGTGTGTTTGTTCTGTTTTGTTTTCGCTGTGTATTTTTGGTTTGGAATTTTTCATTTTCTAAATATGGCTGAATACAAGTGTGACAATTGCCGTAAAGAGTTTTCAGAGAAAGACAAATACAATAAACTTCGTTGTAGTGGCGAGTGTAAACGATCTTTTTGCATGAATTGCACGGGCCTTGATAAGGCTACCACAAAAATCTTGATATTACAAAAATCAACCCACCTCCGATTTTTCTGCGCCCTGTGCGACTCCCCTAGTTTGAAATATCTCAACGATAAAATCACAAAGGTATCTCAAAATTTGATTCCACATGAACTTTTTGATTCAGTCGCAAACCGTGTATCTCAATTGTCAAGTAGTGTACCGACAATTTCTGAAATGTATGACATTTTAGTGAAGAGTGAATCCAGGTGGGATCTCATGGAGAAAAAAATTGACGATATCCATAATCTCTCGAGGGAGTTTTCCGCTTACAAACCAGATATGTTATTAAAGTCTCTAAGGGATATGGAACAGAATATTTTCAATATTTCCCAAATCCTCTTCAACAATGCCGAAGAAGTGATAAAAATCCAAGTACAGGGCTCCTCTTCAATTGAATTAAAAGCAGGTATTGCTAACATTAAGAGCAACCTAACTTGTGTAACTGACTTGGTAAAGGAGTTATACTCCAAATATGAAAGCCAACATAAGTGTAAGCATATCAAAAATACATACCCTACCACCATACCCTTGCCTACACCAACTATGGAAACTACCTGCTCCACCGCCTCTACACAAACTGAGGTAACACCTACGGATATTCCCAGTACTACTGAAGGCTCCAGCAAGCTGGCTTGTAATAATACACAACGGTGGCACTATGTAGTCGTAAGAAATCTTCCTGCAGGGTTTACGCCTAACAACATAGTTCACTACGTTAAGGAAAAGCTTGGGACTACAGAGTTTATTCGATGCTACCACCTAATCAATCATATCTCAAATATTGATTTTAAAATTGGAACTCAGTCAAAAAAGTCAGCTGAAAAGCTTTTAGACAGCAGACACATGGCGTAGTAATAAAACGGTCAGCTGTATCCGAACTTACAGAAAAATCTACACCGAACCTCCCACCTCCCTCCACACCGAAAAAACTGCCCACCAACTCGAGCTCCGTCAGTTCACTGGTTGTCTCCTCTCCAATTTCTCCAAAGGGCACTATAATATCTTCTGACAAAGAGGCCATTGCTGCCTGCAAAGCAGATGTCTTGTTGAGCGACAACTGCTATAGTCTTTCCAAGAAAGCTCCTACTGACCAAGAACCTATTTTTGATCCAATGTCTCCCCCAACAGTGAAGCTTACGCGAACCGAAAAAAGTTCTGATAACCGTTTCCTCATGTCTAGACTAAGAGAACCAGCCATTTTAAAGGCCTTCAAGTTATATCTCGCCTTCCTGCACGACCAACCTGCGCCAATTCACTTTGAAGGGTTTACAAATACAAGCACCAGGCTGTTTTTGGCTTCTGAAGGCATTCCTATAGATTATAGAACCCTACATAAGATATATTTCGATTTTCATGCTGCTTACGGATTTAACGCAGCAAAAGTGGAAGCGGATCTTGCAGCCTATGGATCCTACATATCTTCGGAGAGATCGATTCATCTTCAGAGGACCAGAGAATGCCATAAAAATTATTTTACCAGCAATTCTCCCAAAAAAAATTTTTAGAAAACACGACGTGTCCTGAGGAACTAGATTCCTCAAAACTTCCTGTTGTTACTAGTCTTAATATGGTTCTAATTAATATTGCTTCTCTAAGAAATAAAACTGACGAGTTGTACCTATTTCTGGAAGAATTGGAGTTCCCCCAACTTGTTGCAATTACTGAGCACTGGCTGAATCTAAACGAACCCTTTTATATTGAGAGGTATACCACAGTAGCTAGATATGACAGAAAAAACTCAGCTCATGGGGGAACACTGATTCTATCCCTAAATGGAGATTTCATGTCGGTATCTAAATATGATCATTTGTTAGCGGATAGCTCTTTTGAATTCTCTATAGTATATAATCAAAACCTTGATCTTTATGTAATTTGTATTTATAGATCACCAAACTCTGATGTACAATCATTTTTAAATAGCCTGGTAAGTTTGCTAGACAGCCTACCGATTAAAGGTAAAAAAATTCTATGCGGGGACTTTAATATTGACTATGCTACTGTTTGTGCCATCCAGAAATATCTAATTTCTATATTCGACTCTTTCGGTCTTTCAATGCATGTATCCTCGCCAACTAGAATTTCAAAAAACTCTTCTTCTATCATCGATTACATGGCGTCTGATTTTTCTCCATCAGAGGTGCAATCACAGGTCTATAACTCAGGTCTTTCCGATCACGAGGCGGTAATTTCCAGGTTTAGTTTACCTATTAGGCCCTTACCAAGATCTCGCCATCGGGGCAGAATTTTCTCGGCCGCAAATTTCTCAGTATTTCATAATATTTGCTTTAACACCAATTGGAATTTTGAATCTGATAATGTCAACACAAACTTCAGAACTTTTTTAAATAAAACTTTAAGTGCTTTTAACAAGGCCTTCCCGCTTAAGAATATCAAACCTAAGCGGCATAAACCGTGGACCACGAAAGGAATACGAATTTCTGCTAAAAATATGCGCTCGCTCTCATATATAAAAAAATTCACCGACTCCTTTCTTATTCTCGACTATATCTCTAATTATAGGAGGATCTACACTACTCTTATTAAGTCAGCAAAAAAATTACACTACCGAAAACGTCTAACAAACTCTAATAACGTTTCAAAAGAAACCTGGTCCATCATCAATAACCTCAGAAACAAATCAAACCCTGTGACTCAGATCTTGCCAGGGGCTAATGATCTAAATGATTATTTTATTAATGTAAGCAAAAATGTTACCTCTAGTATCTCGCCAAGTTTGGACCCTCTTTCGTTTCTCCCTCCTTCAAAAAATTTAGCTGATAGCTTTTTCTTAAGTCCCGTTAGCAACACTGAACTATTGAGGGTAATACATAATATCAAAAGTAAATCTTCGTGTAGCACTGATGGCTTATCAATTAGAATATTCCTGAACTTGCCACTCCCAGTCATAGAGGCCCTTACAACATTAATAAATGAGTCCTTTATAAAAGGTGTGTTCCTTGAATGCCTTAAAACAGCTATAATTATTCCACTTCATAAAGGCGGCGAAAAAACTAACTCTTGCAATTATCACCCAATTGCACTACTACCAGTGCTATCAAAAATCATCGAAAGGCTACTGAAGAACCGTCTTATGCCATTTCTCCTGAAACATCAGATAATATCCCCGGAGCAGTTCGGATTTCTACCCAACAAGTGCACCAGTGACGCCATGTTCACGTTGCTTAGAGGCGTCTACTTATCTCTCAATAACAACCACCCAACTGCCTCAGTTTTTTGTGACTATGCGAAAGCCTTTGATTGTGTTAGTCATGAAATTCTGATAAACAAACTACATTTTTATGGAATTCGTGGTACTTCTTTAAATTGGTTCAAATCTTATCTTGGAAAAAGGCAACAACTTGTAAGGGCTAATGGTTCCGATTCTGATTGTAAGTTGATTACAAGTGGAGTCCCTCAAGGTTCAGTCTTGGGACCTATTCTTTTTTTGTTATACATTAATGATATCACGAACCTTAAAATTAATGGAAGAATCTCCCTTTTTGCTGATGACACAAGCATAACATGGAGTGATTTTGATTCAACGTCTTTACACTCTAGTACCTCCAAAGACTTGGTTATAATTAAGGCTTGGTCCGATTCCAATATGCTTTGTTTTAACGTCGATAAAACGGTGGCGTTATCTTATAAGGGAACTTTACAACCACTTCAGGTACATAACAGCAATATTGAATACGTAGAGTCGGTTAAATTCCTGGGTTTAAATATAAATAGCAACCTAAAATGGTCTAATCATATTGAAACCTTAACTAAAAAACTTTCTACCGCCTGCTTCGCCATTCGATCAGTTTCAAAAGAACTAGACGTTCCTTCTGCCAGACTTACTTATTTCTCTTTATTTGAATCCCACCTCCGCTATGGCCTTCCCTTTTGGGGCTGTTGTACCATCGAGCAATTTCGTAGTATTTTTATGCTTCAAAAGAGAGCCATTCGTTATTTGTTTGGTCTAAATAATAGAGCTCACTGCCAATACTATTTCAAAAAACATGAAATATTAACACTTCCTGCATTATTTATTTTGGAAACGGTATGTTTGCTGAGAAAACATATAAACACCCTCCCAGAAAGGCCACAACATGTATACCCTACCAGAAACTCTAGGCATGATATTTATCTTCCCATTCCTTCCACAAAATTAATAAAAAAATCAATTATTTACAACGCCATAAAACTTTACAACAATCTGCCAGTACATTTAAAATCTATCCCTATGCTTGCACAATTTCGAAAAAACACCAAAGCATACCTCATTGAGAGACCATTTTACAGCGTTAATGATTTTTTTTTTCAGTGAGTAAGTCTCTTTAAATTGTCACTAAACTCGCTTGTTTACTTAAATCTTTTGTGAGTCATGTCCTAACTCATAGCATAGAATTTTGTAAATCATTATATAGGGAAAAGAACTGTCGAACATTCACTTAAAACTTAATTATTTTTGTTAGGTATTGGATTAAAAACAATTTAATTCTTTTTGTATACTACATTCTACACTAGTTCAATATACCTTCTGTTTAACATCACAATTATTTGTATAAATATAATAACATAGAGTTTAAGGTCGCATAGTTGCAATTTTGATTTCAATGTCATCGAAATTATTCACCTCGTACATGTGTGTTTGTTTACTTTTATAAGGTTATCATGATTCATTTACTGTTTGCAATGTTATGCTATATTCTAACGTGTGTTTTACGATTTTGTAAATTTACATTTACATTAAAAAAAAAAAAGCACTGACCTGTCGAAATTATTTTCGATTAATGTTTTGATATGTCTTATTTTTAGGTATATTTTGCTTTGTCCATAAAATTGTAGAATTTTTCTGCGGCAATAAAGCATACTTTTGTTTGTTGTTATAGCCGCGATGTCTCAAATTGAGCATATGTACATCTGTTCTATATCGAATTTTATTAGTAAGGTACGAGGGGCGACCATTTAGAATTATGCTATGAAACAAGGTAGCAGAGTGAAGTTTCCTTCGATCTTCCATAGACAGCCAATTTGTTTCCGTTAACTTATAAGAAACAGGTTGTCGGCGACGAATACCGTAAATAAATCTCAAGCATGACTTTTGCACACGTTGAATTCTATCTTTGTCCACTTTATCCAGGCATGGACCATAAACTATATCAGAAAAATTAAAATGGCTAAGTACTAGTGAGTCTGTCAGTTTTATTTTTTGTGTTCTTGATAAAAGGTGTCTGTGCGGGAAGAGTCTTTTTAGATTTGCATAAGCAAGCTGAATACATTTATTTACATGTGGTTTAAATCTTAAAGAAGTATCAAATATTAATCCCAAATTTCGACAAATATTGGAATGAGAAATTTCACAGGCTCCAATTTTCAGTTTCATACTAGGGTATATTTTTTCTCGATTTTTCCAAATAACAAAAACGTCGATTTTGATGGATTTATTAATAGTTGGTGTTTATCAGAAAACTCAATTAATTGATTTACATCATGATTTATTCTTTCTTCAGCTGCACGAACTTCGCTTGGAAAAAATGAGAGGTACAATTGTGTATCGTCCGCGTAAAGGTGACTTTTGCAATAAGTGAGACAGCTAGTTATGTTGCTGGTATAAATAGTAAATAAAAGTGGCCCAAGTATTGATCCTTGGGACACTCCACAAAGCTGAGGTGACACGGACGACACACCCTTGTATGTTTCAACATACTGCAGCCTGTCGCTCAAGTAATTCTGCATCATAGCAATAGCATTTTGATTAAACCCTATATAGTGTAGTATTGAGAGGAGCAGCTCATGATTCAATCTATCAAATGCTTTACTATAATCCAAAAGCAACAAGGCAGACGTTTTACCTCTATCGGTTGCTTCGATTATATCATCAGTAACACCTAGAAGTGCTGTAGTACAGCTAAAACCCTGCCTAAACCCAGACTGATTTAGAGGTAATAAATTATATTTTTTGGATGTTAATTATTTTTTCTAATATTTTTGATAATACCGGAAGAATGCTTATGGGTCTTAAATCATTGTAGGTTTCCGCATTTTGTTTTTTCAGAAGAGGAAATATTTTTGATATTTTCCAATAGTCTGGGAACGTGTTCTACAAAATGCACGAGTTGATAATATTTGTAAGAAACGGTAAAATTCTGTCAAGGCAAAGCAGAATCATGTCCAAATTTATTTGATCAGACCCGATAGCTAAGGATTTTATTTCAAATAAGCAATGTTTTACTGTACTCTCAGAGATCGTGTGAAATTCAAGGAGCGTAGTCATTTCACTTTTTATATTGTTGTTATAAAATTGTAGTAGATTTGGGTCGACCGGATCGATAGCATTTAAATTTAAGAAGTGTTTATTTATTTCATTGGGTTTGTCCAAGTTAGCGGGTATGGTATTTTGCTTTCCGGCAGAATATATATTTAAGTTTTTTAATTTGCTCCAAAAAAGTCTTGAGTCGTTGATGTTACTGTTTATGGTATTTTGGAGATATTGTTTTTTCTCGTGACGTATAGCGATATTTGTTTTATTTCTAATGTCTTTGTAATAGTTCCAATTCACACCATTTCTATCCTTCTGATATTTCTTATATGCCCTATTCTTTAAATTAATCATTTTTTTTATTGTATAAGTTAGCCAAGGTGATTTTTTATTTTTTATATTTATTTGTACTCCTGGTGCCAAGATATCAAAAATATTAATTAAAAAGTTATTTAAAGCTGCAACTTTATCATTAACATTACCCAAGTAAATTATATCTTCAAACGAGGTTACTTCGAGAAAATTTTTTAGCAGATCTTTATCAATATCCTTTAAATTTCTAAATGTAAATGATTTCTGATGATCTGTTTTATTATTTGATAAAATATTACAAAACGTCAAGAAATGATCAGACAAACCCACATCTTTGACACCTGACTCGTAATTCATTACTTCGTTCGGCAACAAAATGATATCTAACAAAGATTCGCTAGTATTAGTAACTCTGGTAGGTGGTTTTATTACCTGTTGTAAATTCAATGATTCTATATAGTCGCAAAAAATATCTATGTACCGTTCACCAATATTTAGAAGATTTAAACTGATATCACCACCACAGACAATTTCGAAAGGTTGGAAGTCAGATAATCTTTTTTCAAGAACATTTAAAAACTCGGCTACACTACCCTTGGGAGGTCTATAAACAACTCCAACAATATATTTTCTATTTATAATATTTATGTTAATCCAAACTTCCTCAATAATTCCGTTTGATTCGGAGTAACTCACCGTAAACTGAATATTTCTTTTTACATAAAGTGCGACTCCGCCACCTCTTGTACACCTGTCCCGTCTTACCAGATTATACCCTTCAAGGTTCACCACATTATACGCTATCCCAGACCCTAACCACGTTTCTGACAACCCTACAATGTCGTAGTCATTTTCTTTCACCAGGTCTGTAAAATTGGAGAAATGCGGCACAAGCGATCTTATATTCAGATAAGCAACCCGTAAAAATTCCTTCATAATACAATGCTTAATCAATCTCGTATATAAACTAAAATATATAGGAAAATCTAAAAAAAAATAAATAAATCAATTATATAATGACAAAAAAAATACTTTCTTTAGTATAAAACAATGAACTTAAGAAAAAAATATTATTCAAAGGTTTGATTATACCAATTGTTAATAATTGAAAAAAAAAAAAAGTACTGTTCTCGTCAGTAGTTCCCAAATTATTGAATAGCGTTTGCAACATCTTCTTCACTTTTTAGCCAGACATTCTTATTATCAACGTTTGCAAGGACTTTGCCGCCCGCCGTCCACACCATGTTTTTGCCTAATTTTTCTTTCGCCAGAAGAAGTTCATATCTAGATTTAGCTAATTCTTCTACTATCACTATCTTGCTTCCCTTCAGTTGTTTTTTGTTTCGAAAAACAGTGTTCCTTTATATATATATATATTTATATATATATATATATATATATATACACACATATATATAAATATATATATATATATATATATATATATATATATATATATATATATATATATATATATATATATATATATATATATGCAGTTGAAGTGAAACACTCTGTACCCTCAACTAAATGCAGATAATGAAAACGTCTTAGATATAGACGACTTTTTGTAATCCGAGACTATGAAAGTTCTTGTAATTGTTTCGTGTTTTTTCTTCAAGTAAAAAAGTACTTAGTTTATAGCAATTAAAATTCTCTACAGGCAATAAAAGTAAAAGAATTCCATTCTAATAAAATAACAAGACTGAAAAAAAAACTATTCTAGTCAGTGTCCATAGGTCCGAACGAGCACAATTCAGTTTATTTTATTTCTTGAAATTTTTATCAGAAACAGAGAAAAACATTGAGAAACGCAGATAACGAAGAAGATACTGCTACTTCACGAAACACTATCGTTTCCTCTATTCATATGTCTCTGTATGCTCTTTCTCGTGTCTATATTTACCAATGTGTTATTACACATTTACAGCTTCTTTGTATTTGGTCAGAGAATTTTTGTTTGCCGTCTCATTTCCGGCAAGAATGTCATAAACAACTGAGACGGCCGTTTACGTGAGGGTGTCTGTGAGGAATGTCAAGAAATTGTTATACGTCAGACAATACGAAAGTTTTTTTTTAACAAGAGCAAAAATTTATTAAAAAGAACATAAGAGAATAGCCAGCCTCAGGAAAGTCCCTCTATTCTAAGCTTTATATAAATTTTCATTCTCCACTTTTTAAAGCTTCATCTTTGAATTTTTGACATTTCATTGAACAATAAATTGTAAATGTTTAATTCTTCAATTCATTTTCAATTATTGAAAGATTATCTTTCTTTCTTGTGACATTTTTGACCTTGGTTTTTTAAATTATATTCAGTGTTGAGGAGCTTCGTTCTACAAAAGCAACTAACACGGTAGTATTGTAAAAATTCTTAAAATTAGAAAAGGAGGGAACTAATTATTTTCCTAAAATAAACTTTTTAGTGTGCGAAACAGTTGCCTAAATGTTGAATTTCCTGATATAGTTTTTTTCGTCTTTATCTCTGACCAGGAATAAGACAAGAGTAAGATCTTTTGGACCTGTGTATCGTTTCCATCTAGTATTACTTTTTAAAATAAAATATTTTCCTGGCTATATTGCCTATTGGAATGCTGAGAGTTTATCGCCGAATAAGATCTTTTGGACCTGCGTGTCTTTTATATCCAGGTGACAATGATTAAAATTAAATGAGTATTACAGGGTATAATTATGTCACAGAATATTTTTATTTCTAATCATTAACTACACTACCTTCACTTGACACACCCAGTTCTAAAACTCGCGAAAAAAGTACACTAGAAAGGTATTAAAGGTAGAAAGGCTAGAAAGGTAACATGTAGGAAACTAACCTGCGTTAAGAAGAAAATGGTTACATAGAAACTTTAAGAGGATTAAAACCTCCACTACAACTGTAATTAGCACCTTAGATGGAGTTTTAAATCCTGTGTTAATAAACCCATTATTCTTCCCTTACGGTAAGACGGTACTCAGTACTTCGACTATCAGCTTAGTTTTGTTTGTCCATGTATAAAAAAAATATGTGTCTGATCACATCAAACAAGTTGCGAGCTATTAACATTTCATGATAACAAAAATATGTATTAGAATACTAGTAGTGAAGGGTCAATTCAATTAATGTTACCAATTTTTCCAGTTTCTCATTATAGTTAAAAATTCAGTTCACTTCTAAAAACGTAGGTATGAATAAAAATACGCAATCCTATATCATTGCCGTTCAACCCGTTGGTAAACAAAAACAGATAATAAAAATGAATGCAAATAAAATCGTTCTAATTTAAATGTTTCACACATATGCGGTAAACACGTTTTTCGCTCGTAATGGCGATAAATGTTTTCGAAAACATTGACATTGGCTTAGGTCAGTTACGTAGCGATTAAAGTTGAACAATTTAAAGATGAAGTATCAAAGCGCAAACCCATCATTGAAAATACGCTATTATGATGTGAATTTTAAAGGCTGATTCATATTCGGCCGGGTTACAGTCCGATGATTAAACTGTCCACAAATAGTATTGGTATATGTGCCATAGTTTTTACTTCCCTCCTAAAAGGGAAGTATTGTAATCGTGAAAATATCACTCTTGGAGATTTTTTCAGATCTTCACTTTTCAGGGTCCCTAGGTGACGAAAAACATGTTTCTCAATTCCGTCGGTCTGTCTGTCTATCTCACTGTTCGCGACGTAGCTAAAAAAACTACTTACCCGATTGAATTGAAATTTTGGTCAAAAATTTAGGATCATATGGGGATGACCTGATAACATTTTGGTAAAAATCTAATATGGCGAAACAAAATGGCGGCTTAGCGAAATGTTAAAAAAATTATTATTATAAAACTACTCATCCAATTTAACTCAAATTTTGTAAAAATATCAAGTATTATATTGGAATCAACTGGTAACATTTTCGTACGAATCCAAGATGGCGGAACAAAATGGCGGTTTAATAAAATATATAAAACTTCAGCATGAAAAATGATTTTAAATTGTGTGCCATAACTTATTGTGGTATAGGGATCAACTAGTAAAATCGTGGAACTAATTCAAGGTGGCCAAACAAAATAGCGGCCAAATAAAATGTAATCGTGAAAAAAATGACCCTCTCAGGTTTTACATATCTTCGAGTTTTAGCGTCCCTAGATACTAAAAATTATATTTCATCAATTCCATCGGCCCATCTGTCGGTCTGACTGTCATTTCGCGGCATAGCTTAAAAACTATCCCGATTGACTTCAAATTTTGATAAAAAAATTAAATTAAGAGTTATATAGGGATGATCTGGTAATATTTTGGTAACAATCGAGTATGTCAAAAACAAAATGGCGGCCTAGTGAAATGTTAAAATAAATATTATGAGAAAGCTAGTAGTCGAATTTATTTCAAATTTTGCATAAACATTAAACATCAAGTATTATGTTGGAATCAACTGGTAAAATTTTGGTACGAATCCAAGATGGCAGAAGAAAACAAAAAACTACTTAACGATTTCAAATTTTGGGCCATAAATAGTTGTGGTATAGGGCTCAACTAGTAAAACTAGTTACTAATTCAAGATGGCGGAACAAAATTGCGGCCAATTAAAAATTTTATAATGGTGAAAAAATCACCCTCTCAGGTTTTACATATATTCATGTTTTAGCGTCCCTAGATGCCAAAAAACATGTTTTTTTGACTTAAATACTGCTTACCAGATTGACTTCAAATTTTGACCAAAAATTAAGGGTCATATGGGGATAACGTGGTAAAACTTTGGTAATAATAATATATGGCTGAACAATACTAAAAAAAATTTTTTTAGAGTGATGTGTTATTTGGGGTTAAGATCCAGTAAAATAAAAACATGTTTTTTTTTAACTGTCGACGTATCGGAACTTAATTTGGGGATCCTCAGGACGCATATAAATCCTATATCCTGCAGGAAACCCATATTATCAGTTTTTATCTACTCGACTGGTTCGCAGATATTTACTAGATATTAGGTTTCTAAATGGTTTTTGTTAAGAAACCTCTTGTTATGTTACAGTGGTGTATTATTTGGGGTTAGGATCTAGTAAAAAAACAAGTCTATTTTTAAACAGTCGATGTTTCACAACTTTATTGTTGCATCCTCAGGGCACATATAGTTCTATGTCCTACCTGAACCCCATATTATTAGTCTTTCCTTACTCCGTTGGTGCGCAGATATTTCCCAGATATTATGTTTTTATGGTTTTCGTTAACGATCCTCTTGTGGTTATCTTAGAGTGGTGTATTATTAGGGGTTAGGGTCCAGTAAAGAAACAAAAAATATTTTTAAATTATCGACGTTTCGCAACTTTATTGTTGAATCCTCAGGACACATATAGAATCTATATCCTGCATGAAACCCATATATCAGTCTTTACCTACTACGCTGGTCCGCAGATATTTTCCATATATTAAGTTTATAAATGCTTTTCGAAAACGATCCTCTTGTTTTTATGTTAGTGTGGTGTATTTTTGGGGTTAGGATCCAGTAAAAAAAACAAAAGCCTTTTTTTTAAGTTGTCGACGTTTCTCAACTTTATTGTTGCATTCTCAGAACACATATATAAATTTTATATCCTGCATGAAACCTATATTATCAGTCTTTACCTACTCCGTTGGTTAGCAGATATTTCCCACATATTAAGTACCTAAATGGTTTTCGCTAACGATCTTCTTGTTACAGTGGTGTATTATTTGGGCTTAGGAAAAGCTGCAGACCAACGGAGTAGGTGAAGACTGATAATATGGGTTTCAATTTAAGATGTCGAAACAAAATGACGGCCAAATAAAATTTTTTAAAAATCTTGTTCAAATGATTTTGCAGAAAAATTATGTGAAAATGAGACATATTGGTACGAATTCAATATTACGTAGCAAAATGGCTGTATGTAAAAAGTACTTAATTAATTTAAGTAGAAAAGTCAATAGTTAGAAAGAAAATGGTAAAATATTGGCATGAATCAAATATAATAGAACAAATAAAAATGGAGGCATTATATGTAACACATATATACTGTGAATATATACTGAACTAAATTGGGTCACACTTCACTATTCCTAACAAATGGAAAAAATTCATAACGAGGGAAGTTCCGGGTAAAGAAATTTACCGATTTTTTAAAATTAGTTTATCTCCGTCTTTTTAAAATAAAATATTTTCCTGGCTCTATATTGAGTTATTTCCCTCCTAAGAGGCGAGTATTTTAGTCGTGGAAAAATGTCAAGTTTTTTTTCAGATATTCACCTTTCAGGAGTCTTAGTTGCGCATGTTTTACCAATTATATTTATTTATTTTATTTTATTTCTCTTTAGTTTTATTTCTTTCTTTTTCTTTACTTCATTTCATTTTTTCCTCGCCCTAGGATACTCATATACCCATTCCAAGAACTGGTAAAATCTTTACTGAGGTTTCCAGCTGAACCATGTTATATAAAAAAAAATGATGATGGATGTTCAAGTAAAAAATTCCGAAGTCAAAATACTTTTCCGTTCCGTTATGGCACTCCACCCTCGAAATGTTATTTTTGATTCACCAATATATGAGGCTATAGTAAAAACTTCAACTCTGTTCCCTACTATCTCCAATCTTGCAAGCATTATATTCTAAACGAAACCATAATAAGCCGAAAATGCAACCAATCACATTTTCTTTTCTGGATATGAACTTCTTCAATCATTCAGCATGAACGGTGGCGTTTTAGCTTACATTATATCTTGTACAATACTTTCAAATCTTGAATCGAACAGATCGGATATCCTGTGACTCAAACTAGCCCTCAGAACTCCTCCTACTAAATTTATTTGTTATATATATATATATATATATATATATATATATATATATCGCTTTCCCTCAAGAATTTCTTTTGAGTTCTTCAACTTTCTATCTGCTAAAGTAGATTTCCTAATCTCTGAATTCCCTTCCTCTAAATCATTATCCTTGGCGACTCTAACATTCATAATAAAGAATGGTTAGGGTCTACTAAACCGATCCCCAAAACAAAGCAGCAGAGGCCTGTGCAATCGGCAAATCTCGTACCAACCTCATCAAGGAATTGACTTACTTCCCAAGCACCTTCACACATAACCAAAATCCAATGAACCTCGTTCTCACCACCTACTCAGAGGCTTATCACTCTTCCGCTCCTCTGGATTCCTCTGACCACTGTCTAATTACTGTTTCTTGTCCCATATGAAATTGTAGAATCAATGCCACCTCGTACTATTTGGCACTATAATTCCGTTGACTTAGATAGACTGCGGGATTTCTACTCTTCCTGCCCTTGTAATGATGTAACGATATTTCCGAAATTTATTCACACATTTCGGATGTAATCCAATTATGTATAGAAAGATACGATACTTTATACGACATTCTATTAAGACTTCAAACCCTTCCAACAATAAACCTTGGTTTTTCAAAACCCCGCAATAATGTCAGACAGGCTAAAACTGAAGCACGAAATCATTACAATCGCATAATTCTCGACGCCAAAAATGCCTTCAACACTCATAAAAGGTCAAGTTCTTTCTTGCCAAAATGGAAGCCAATCCTTTTGGTCGCTTGACAAAAATATTAATCAAAACTTCTGCGGGAGCTCCCTTCCACAATTTCTGGTGAAGAAAATTCTATTTTAATCCCTTCTCTTTACTTTTCTTTCCACCAGCACCAACTTTGCCATACAATATGCACGAAATTACCTTCAAGGTTAAAAAGATATATAATTTCCTAAAACCTGTCTCCAAGACTAAAACTGATGATCCCTAACCGGCGACCTCGTTAACATCGTAAAATGGGGACCAAAGAACCTTGTTCAGCTTAATGTCACTAACACACAATCATTATTTTCCAATACCCACACCATTCATTTGAATAATCAAATGCTTGAAGCCAAATATTCCTTTAACCTAGTTGGTATTTTATCACAAGGATCTTCGCTGGCTTGATCACATCACCTCAACTGCCACAACAGCCGCGAAGAGATTGATTCCCTTTCTGAGCTCGAAAATACTTTTCTTCTGCCAACTTGTATAACCTTTACACTTGGCAAATCAGACCCAGACTTGAGTGTTACTCTCACATATAGTGAACAGGCTCTCTTTCGATCGTTAATATCCGTGACTCTGTCAAAAGAAGAGCTATTCGTCTGATTGCTGAGCCAAACATCACAAGGAGGCATCACTAGAGCATCGTCGAATTGTGAACAATTTCTCTCTGTTTTACAGATACTACCACGGATTCTGTTCCGATGAATTACCATCCATTACGCCCTCCTTAGTTATTCCCACCAAAAAGACACGAGCATCGAGCTACAAGCATTCCTTCATCCATCTGCAAAGACCAAGGACCTTCCACTTTATTCGCTCCTTTATTCCCAGAATGTCCCGATTATGCCCAGAATATACCAGAAAATTGCTTTCCCGTTTCTCCTAATCTACAGGTCTTTAAATCCCGCATCAATAAACCTTTCCTGTCTTCACTTACAGCACGGTTCGAAATACTTAGTCGGTTTGTCCGTCTGTTCACAACATAGCTGAAACATTACTTATTAATATAAAGAGGAAGTGATAACATTTTGATACCAGTCAACTATATTACAGGGATAAACTGGTAGAAAAAATCAGTATCCGTAACACGATTTATTTACTTTTAGTTAAACAATTCAATTTACAAAAAATAAAACAAAATGAACAACAAAACAATTATAAAATTAAAATAAATTAAAATCAGCTTAGACAACCCTCGAGTAACAAAACTATAAAAAGAAAAAAAAGTAGGTACCACATTACTCAATGTAAAGCTTCTTCTAAATTATAGATTTTTTTATTATTGGTCATCAAATCTTATTTAATTTATTTTGGTGTAAACTCAAATCAATTTGTATGTATCATTTGTGTAACTAAGTGGTTGTTTCCGAATTCCAGTGTTAATGAGTTCAAGCGCTGTTCTTTTTTTAATTTATTTCATTTTTCAGTCCCCACCTGCCTTTAGCAACAATGCAATAAGAAAATAGCGTAACAAGTAAATGATAAACTAGTACAAACAAATTATTTTGTGGTAACCTCAAAATAAATTACATAAGACTTTGACAGAAAATCTAGTATTTAAGTTAAGTTTTACATCAGGTTAAAATGTGGACACGTTAAAATGACCACGCGTTCCTTTTTGGTTCTGTGTAGTATACTATTTGATAAATGATGTTCATAATATACTTCGAACAGAAGTGCATTTCATTTACAGATGTAGAGTATGAATTTTTTTTTAGACACCTTATAAAAATTCAATAAACATCGCGTGTTCCATTTAAAAAAGTATATACTTGATTTACATATGTTTCGGAGGTATATAGCATATTGTTAACTAATACTTTCATATAAAGCATTTTTTACAATTCTTATAGTTTAATAAATAAGTTTAAATACAAGGAGCTTCCATCAACCCCTTCAGGTTGACTAACCCCAACAAAGCAAACTAATACTAATAACTACATTGGTATATATATATATATATATATATATATATATATATATATATATATATATATATATATATATATATATATATATATATATATATATATATATATATAATAAAGTTGTGAATGTGAAAAATGTTTATTTCTTTATTATGTACAAATTCTCTAAGATGGCAATATGTACATTATGTGTTTACTGAAAACCTAGACACAGTGACATTATTTTTGAGAAAGAATTAAGATTAAGAATCGGTGAATAATATACTCGAGGGACACTGATATGCCACTATCAAAGGGTGACAAATGGACCAACCAAAAACATGGTAAATAAATCTTCTTTCCTCTCAATCCAGACACTGAATAGCCCCCTAAAGTTTTACGATCTAGTTTCACGTCCTGTCTCAATTTAGATAAAAGTATTTTCCGCAGGTTTGCCAACTGGAAATTTTCCATCATAGAGACACCGGTGATCGTTTAAACGCAAGGGAAGCAAAGAACCGGAAAACCATTTGCCATTTTATGATTTTTTTTTCAATGGACCACCGTCGGATACGTTCCGAGAATAGAGGCAAGTTTGTTTCGGCTTTCGTGAAATATTTCTGTTTTTACCTCGGATTTTACATTAGATTTTTAAACTAGACCCACAGTTCAGTTAAATGGACTACGGTAATGACATAAGGGCCATTAAGAACAACATACTTTCAAAAAATGGAAATTAAAGGAAATCGTCGTTTAGATAACTCCTTTTCGGGATCGTTTCTAAAACTGTATAAAAGTATTACCCCCTTAAATAGCCAAACTAATTTGTTAAATAAAGAGAGAGATATTACCAGTTTCTTTGATAATTTTTGGCATCTTCCCCCAACGGATCAAAAGCTTCAATACAAAAAATACATAGAATCGAATAGAACAATTTGTTCCTTCATTTAATATAAGGGTAAGTACCCAATATACTTTGAGACAGATTATATAAAAATATTTACTGAAAAAAATAAGCTTTATAATCAATAAGATCATATACCATAATTTTTCTCGCTTAAGGCGTCACTTCCTTCAACAACGGTTTTTCCCAATATGTCAGTAATATGGAGTTGTAAAGTTCTAAAAATAGTAACAAATTTGTAATTATATACCAAACAAAAAGAAAACCTAACTGGGCGTTCCTCGGACCCATGAAAATGTTGTTGCTGTTAATGGAAGATACATAAATAACCTATTTGAAACATTTTTTAAAAGCGTGTATGTGGATGGTTCCACTAACGTAACTAAAATACACTTGGTAAATGCCGGTTGAAAGCCTATTATTGTTGTCACCAAAAGTTTAATAATAGACCCGACAAAAAAATTTAGATATAAAAAATAAGATACTAAGATACTTTAGCAACCGTAAAAAATACAATTATAGAACAGCATGGCTTCTTCCCAAAAAGGTCTCCCGAATCAAAGCTATTATGCTACTCTCATGATATTTGCAACGTCATGGATAGTAGAACGCAGATAGACGCTGTGAATACCGACTTCAGCAAGGCTTTTGATAAAATCAATCAAAGACGGTTACTTGAAAGACTTGCTGAGGTCGAGGTAAGTACTACAGTTGTTCCTCAAAGTAGTTATTTGGATCCCCTGTTTTTTATAGTATATATTAATGATATTAACAAGTTTTTCTTAAATAGCAACTATATTATATATGCAAATGATCGTGAGATAGGACTGTCTTAAGCTACAAGGGGATCTGCACAAACTGTTTGTTTATTGTAATAAGAACAGCTTGATTCCAAATTTGCACAAATGTCTCAATTTCCTCTTCCAAAAATATTAATTTATTTAAATACGATTATAAAATAAGCAATGGATCCCTAAAAATGTGATAATGTCAAAGATCTTGGTGTTTTTGACAGAGGCTAGGAGGATGCTTGGATTTCTTATAAGAAGTTGTAGAGTTTTTAGAAGTCGTAAAACGATTATCTCGTTGTATTTTGTGTTTGTTCACAGTAAGCTCTTGTTTGCTTCAGTGATATGGAATCCTAACTCTAAAATACACATAAATAGGTTTCCAGCGATTCACAATAAGTTTTTGAAGACTAGCCTACAAAGCAGGTTGTTCAATTGGGAATGTAGTCTATAATTGTAAAATATTACGTCTTGACATAATATGTCAAATATTGCAGATTTATGCATGACATGTAAACTTGTTCACCACCAAGTAGATTCTTTCCATCTTTTGAAATTTTTAAATTTTAATGTTCCCTTTGCAGAGCTCAGAAACCATGCGTTTTTTAATATATCCTTTCGCATAACAAATTTGGGAGGCAACACTTCATTGATAGATTCCACACTATATGTAGTGAAGTGTATTATGATAACGACTTATTTTGTGATGAGATCTCTAGATACAAAGCTAATTTAAAGAGACGTAGAAGTTTGTTGTCAGAGTAATTATTATTATTGTTTGTGAATCTTAAATACTTTATTTGCTGGTTACCAGATAAATTCTTCAATTTTTGAAACTTAGTTTTTTCTAATTTTGTCACTCTAGTTTCTGGAAATTGATCAGGGTGCGTCGCGCAGGTAAGTGATTCCATTCTGCACGGAATAATCTCAAAAACCATATTTCTTAATTTCTATTTTACCTCATACATCGAACATTTAATCAGTTCTATTTATAGAAAATAGGTATAGGTACCTGAAACTTCGTTAAAACCTACCTACAGAAATTCCTAAAAACGAATTAATGGACAATGGTCATTAATTATTTTTCAAAACTCTTATTTTGACGATAGCCGATAATAAAAAAAGGCCCTTTTTGCAGGTTACTCTTGTAGTTTATTGTTTGAATTATTTGCGGCCTTAGATAGATACTAGTGAACAACCCGGGTCTACACAATAGAAAATGGTAAAAACTACCTACTATACGATGCAAAAAAGATCTAGTTAAAGAAAATGCCTTTATTTTTATTAGTCTTTCTACAATAAAAAAAAATATAAAAAATAAGAAGCTTAAAAAAATTGTACGCTCCTGGAATGGGTTGAGTCAAATATTACTCCCCTTTATTTTGGAATATACTATAGATAATTTTCACATGATTAAACAAAGAATAAATAAATACAGGGCACCCGTAAGCCCGCGTCCAACGCACATTTAATTTTATACAATTCGAATTTTTAATTTTTAAATAATTTGCAAAAAATGAAGCACTACAACTTTCCCACTGAAGTAAACGAGATTCGATCCAACTAATATTATCAATTAAGACATTAATAATTATCATTCTTAATATCAATGAGGATTGGTGTAGAAATTTACAATATTAAAAATAGGTGCCTCTTCAAAATTTTTATTGGCCGCCATTTTATTCCACCATATTGGCTATGTACCAATATTTTACCAGTTTCTACCTATGCTGAACTTGATTTTTGAATATAACGTAAAATAAATTAAACAAGCAATTTTTTACTCTGATTTTTTTTTAATTTCATTACACCGCTATTTTGTTCCGTCATGTTGAATTCATACTAAAATTTTACCCATATAAAGTGTACAAATATATCATATCTATTTCTTGCAAACATAAAAATCCATTGATTAACAGGTTTTTTCACTTCATCTTTTAAACAGTTTACTTCGCCGCCATTTATTCCTCCATCTTGAATGGATGAAACTTGGACGAAACTTGAAATAAAATTAATAAGTAGTTTTTTAGGCTGATTTTTAGATTTTATTACTTTGGATTTGTACCAAAGTGTTACCAGTTCATTCTAATACTTGATTTTTGTGCAACATGTGAGGAAAATTGGATAATTAGGTCACCATTTTGTTCCGCCATATTGGATTTTTACCAAAATATTACCAGGTCATCCCCAATATGTCGCTAACTTTCGACAAAAGTTTGAAGTCAATCGGGTAAGTTTCCCAGCTATGTCGACAAGTGACAGACAGACAGACCGATGGAATTGAGTTTTTTCGATCTAGGGACACTAAGACGTGAAGATCCCGAGAGTGTTTTCTGGAACACAAACATTTTATTTGGCCGCCATTTTAATCCGCCATCTCGAATTCGTACCACGATTTTATCAGCATTTCTATACCAACTAACTTAATTCTAGCACAAAAATGGAAATCAATCTAGCAAGCACTTTTTTCAGGCTAATTTTTGAAATATTTTAATATGCCTCCATTTTGATTAACCCTCTTGGATTCATTCATAACATTTTACCATGTAGAAATACATGAAACTTGGTTTTTGTGCAAAATTTCAGGTAAATTGGATAACTCTTTAAGTAATAATTTTTTTAACAATTCACTAGGCCGCTATTTTGTTTCGCCGTCTTGAACTGGTACCAAAGGTTTTACGTTTTATTCCTACGTAATATTTGATTTTTGTACAACATTTAAGGTAAATTTCATAATTAGTTTTTTTAGTAATAATGTTTTTAATATTTCACTAGGCCGTCATTTGTAACACTTAAACAATGTATTAAATTTCAGTTTTTGAAATATCTGTTGTTTCATTACAAAATTAAAATCAAATATACTTGGGTGTTTCAAAAAACATGTGCCAGTGTTTAAACGGAGATTCTTTGTAAGAAAATAAAACGAAAAAGGTTCATGGGTCCGCAGATGTTTAAAATTTCAAAACAAATATGACTTTATTTAGTTATTTAGTATTTAAGAGCCATATTTTTAAAGTATTGAGCAGTTTTTACTTTAACCACGTGTAAACATTCTTGACTTTCTTTAAAAAAATGGTACGCCAATTATTTTTTAGAAAACTACTGGGTTTATCGTTTAGGGCAAGTAAAAATACATTAAAATGTCTGTTAGTATATTGTGGTCTCGTTTTCAAGAAAAAAAACAAGTTCTAATTTGATCCATGCCTCTGGCACCTCGGATCCAGTTTTATTGAAGTCACAACTGCTCAAAACTCTATAAAAGTGATTCTTTGAATTATTTCAAGCAAAAAAAATATATTAAAATGTCCGCAAATGCCATGTTTTTGAGATAAGAATGCTAAATTTTAAAAAAATCTAAATGTTAATACCCTGTATCTCAAAAATAGGGCATTTGGGCACAGAAATTTATTAAAACTTTTTTTCTTGGAATGATGAAAGGAATCACTTTTGTAGAGTTTTGAGCTATTCTAACTAAAACTGGTGCCTGGACTTTTCCTCGAAAACATATCATAAAATCATAATCATAAAATAGTAAAAGGCATTTGTGCATTTAGCATTAGCATTACCTGCCCTAAACGATCCCATATTTATATGAACTTATCGTGTTATTTTTTTAAAAAGAATTTCGCTTTAAATATGGGAGCATGATTTCTAAAAGACCCTATATATTTAAAAGTTTAAAACTTTTAAACCGTAAAAAAATAAAGCGAACAATGAAATTTAAAAAATATATGTATAAACTAAGTTCTTATATTTACATTCGATATTTAAAGGGCGCTAAAATATTTCCGGCATGGGGGTGCCTATAACCCTTGCGGGGGCCTTAAATAAATATTTTAAGGCGCTACCTCACAGCTGCCGGTAATTAACATGAAACGTAAGTAGTGATAACAGGCCCGTGGAAAGAGGGCTTTAATTATTAATAAAAAAATCCAAATCCGTCAAATTATAGATAAATATAAAGATATCTTTTAAATTAGTAGTTTTAGGTCTACCTACGTCCAAAAAGGTTAATTAAAATGTTCCTAAGGTCTTCACTTTTACAAAAAAAACTATTATAAGGTTTTAATGTTTAATTTATCTATTATATATTAAACTCATATAATAAAACCGTAATTGTGAAGTATACAATGCTTAATCCGGACCTTTCACAAAATCAACGTTGGAGTTGCACAGGGTTTCTGCACATCAATGAGCTTCTTTCTTTTACCAGCCATTACTATCGACGTCTATGCTAAAGATAGTACTATCCACTCCAACATGAAATTTCCCAAACATATTTCCAATCCTGAAATGGATAATAAGCGTAAACTAATGCCTTTTCTTTACCCAAGGACCTCCATATATAATAATCGAAAGGGGAACAAAGAACCTTCTCCGTAGCTGTCGTTGAGGATCTCTCAAATTATCGTACAAAACTCACGCCTGATAATAAATGAAAATAAAATTCTTAAAACCTGATTTCTTTAACCGATGATCACATTGCATCAATTGCCAAGGCTACCGCTAAGAAACTGAATTTTTGTCTTAGAGCTTAAATTACACGTCACAAATCAGACGAAGGCTTGAATATTCTTTCCACAAATGGGGACAGTCTCTCTTTCAATCCTTAACATTCCTAACTCTGTCCAAAGAAGCTATTCATTCACTATTCATCTGATTGACGATCAAAATATCACAAGAAAATGTTTATCTAATTGAGTGATAAAGTGCGGGACACGAAAGAAAACCGGGCGGTCCTTAAAATAAAGGTTCATAGTCTTAAGAAAGCGGAAAGTAAAATTTGTGTACGCAAATAAATTTTATGTTATTTTATGTGTGGTAATAGTTTGCCGCTCCTTCACCTATAAAGTGCGCCAGCTAAGCAGTACGGAAAATTGATCGAGGATTTAGTAAATTTCGCACGGGTCCACTTGTAATTGGGATGTGCCTAGAGTCTCCATGCACTTGCCGCTAGAAGGTTCTAGCTATTTCCAGTGGCGCCTATACATTTCGAGCATTTGTTTTCATTTCTAAATAAATGCGTTGCGTTGAATTTGAATTATTATTTCGAAGTAACGATGGCGAGCAAAAGAGAAAAAACAACTCGAAGCGGTGCACGTGAAGTTATTGCGAGCGTTATAGAGGCCTGTACTAGAGAAGCTGAAAATAATAGTTTGACTATTCCAATTCAAAATCGAACACAACACGCTGCATTTTACACTGGTGTTTCGGAAAGTAGTGTAAGAAAAATTCAAAGAGAACATAATGATCGCTCATGTTCTACTTCACCTTTAAAATCTCCTGGTAAAAAAAGACTCCGATTATCATACAAAGATAAAATTGATGATGGTGATTTTGAAGTAATTCGACGAACAATAGAGGATTTTTATACAAACTTGAGGAAGGTTTTGACCTGCAAACCCCTACTTCGTGTTGTAAGGAACAAAATAGATTTTCCGTACGGGTATAAAACCTTAAATCGGCTTTTACGATCAAATGGTTTTGTTTGGCGCAAGTGCCAAAATAAACGAAAACTGCTCATTGAGAGACCAAATATTTTTCACTGGCGGGTGAAATATCTATCAACTGTAAAGCAATATAGGTAAGAAAGACGCAATATTGTGTATCTAGACGTAACCTGGGTAGATAATGATATGACAGTGAACAAATGCTGGCAAAGTGACAGTGTTACAGGTGTTGTTCAGGGAATCTGCTCTAGTAGTCGCTTTATTATAGTTCATGCTGGTTCAGAAGCCGGATTTGTTCCAGGAGCTGCTTTAGTTTTTCGCGTGAGACTAACAATTGGAGACTATCATGGACAAATTAATAGAGATAATTTTGAAAAGTGGTTACTCGAGAAGCTTCTACATAACATTCCTCCCAAATCAGTCGTGGTAATGGATAATGCGTATTATCATTCTCACGTAGAAGATAAACTGCCAACTAAATACTCTACAAAAGCTCATATGATATCGTGGCTTAAATCGAACAATCTTGTATGTGATCCAACATGGAGAAAATATCAATTATATGAAGTAATATCAGCTAACAAGCCTAAAGAAAAAAAGCATAAAATTGACGGTCTTTTACGTAACCGCGGTCATACACCTTTAAGGCTGCCTCCATATATGTGCGACCTCAACTCTACTGAACCTGCATGGGCAGGAGTAAAAAAATATATTCGAGAGCGCAACACCGGTGAACTTTCAATTAAAGATTTAAATATAATAACATTAGAAGCGATTGACTCAATATCGGCTGAAAATTGGAAATCGTATGTTAAACATATTCGTTCTATTGATGATCAATACTGGGAAGTAGATGGCAAAATTAAAACGGTTATTGATAATTTAGTTATCACACTAGGATCTTCAAGTAGTGACGACGAAACCTCATCATTTTCAGAGGAAGACAACGATTTAGAAGGAATCGAACCATTAGAATCACAGCCGTCAACCTCAAAAATGGCTTAGCTTTTTTTCATATATTTTGTAAAATTGTTCATAAAGTAGCTGTCAATAAACTGTTTCAAATTAATTTTCTGTTCAATACCGTGTGTCAAAAAATATCTAATATTGCAATTAATAAAAATTTAATGAAAAACTACAGAACTCATTTAAGAAATCATGTTTCTTGGGATTAGACTGTGTCAAATTGGAATTACTATCCGACGTTTCGCCTTCGATTGCACGAGGCATCTTCAGGGATCTTTACTCCACGAGATCTGAACACTAAATGAGCTCGAAGAGATTCAGGCGGGCTTTTATACGCGACTTGTGCTCGCCGAACCGTGACCCTGTGTTAAGATCGATTTCCACGTGTAATGTAGACCATAACCCGTATCTCTATTGAAATTTTTTGTATGTTTAAATATTTCAATAGATTCTCTAACTTTTCGTTTATAAAAACCTGGAACCAATGCTAGAACCTTGGTTTCCTTTACATTTATGAAATGGCCAGTGTTATGTTGGTATTCAGCTACAGCAGATTGAACAATTTGTTTATTTTTAATACATCGTTCACGTTCCTTAAGTGTAGTTGATATTGAGCGTCCTGTTTCTACCACATACACTTCTCCACATGGGCAAGGAATTTTTATATACTCCTTCTGTTTGGAAAGGTACAAGATCTTTCGGGGATCGCAAGCATTGTCCAATCTTCTTATGTGTATTGAAGATTGTACGTATGTTG
Source organism: Kuschelorhynchus macadamiae (assembly GCA_030620095.1). Lineage (NCBI taxonomy): Eukaryota > Metazoa > Arthropoda > Insecta > Coleoptera > Curculionidae > Kuschelorhynchus > Kuschelorhynchus macadamiae. The sequence continues at coordinate 404,958 of JAUTXW010002734.1, read as the reverse complement.
GACCGCCGAAGTAATCGTCCTATTTTGTCTGTAGTGCCATGTATGTAGGGAAGAACAACACTACCTAATGGTGGCTCTTTATCATTCTCCTTTGACGGAGTTGGTATGTCTTTTAATTGAACGCGTAATATCTTCAGTGCAATAGCCATTCCCTCTGAGAGCTTCGATGTTAAAGAATCTTGATCAGAAATCGAAATAGATCTGAATACTAGTGAGTTAATAACCGATTTCTTTTGTGCTGGATGGTGATGAGAATTTGCGTTTAAGTATCTATTTGTATGCGTCGCTTTTCTATACACAGAATGTCCTAATGTACCATTTTCCTTCCTTTGAAAACATACATCTAGAAAGGGAATTGTTCCATTAGATTCAATTTTCATCGTGAATTTGATATTATGATGTTGCTGATTAAGGTGGTCCAGAAATATGAGGAGATTATCCTGTCCATGAGGCCAAACAACAAAAGTATCATCTACATATCTAAACCAGTGCTTCGGTTTTAGTGGAGCGGATGTTAGAGCAATATCCTCAAAGGCTTCCATAAAGATATTCGCTACCACAGGTGATAGAGGAGATCCCATAGCTGCCCCTGAAGTTTGTCCATAAAAAGTTCCTTGAAAAATTAAATAAGTAGATGTAAGACAAGCTTCCACTAGGTCTATTAAGTTCTTATTAAGATTATTGTTATCCACTATGTCTGATATAATGAAAATTGAGTCGTTGACAGGAACATTTGTGTAAAGTGATTCTATATCGAAAGTGACCAAAATATCTTCGGGATCCAACTGGATTGTCTTGAGTTTCTTACGAAATGTGCAGAGTTTTTAATAAAAGAATTTGTTTTTCCAGTTAATGGATTAAGAAAATTTGAAAGATATTTACCTCCTTGTGTCCTTGTGTATCTTCGGGAGACAGTAGAACCTGGGAGTCTTGGAGCTGCTTGGTTTTAGTGATTTTTTTTCCACTGGTGGTAGACTGGATGTGTTCATCAAATTGGTAATGCGTCTTTCTATTCTACTTGTGGGATCTGCCTGCATAACCTTATAGGTGTCGTTGTCCAAAAGTTGAGTAACCTTTTCCACATATTCTGTTCTGTCCATGACGACTGTGGCGTTGCCTTTATCTGCTGGAAGTACCAGAATGTTTGCGTCTTCGTTTAAGGTCTTCATTGATGTTTTTTCGGCTGCGGAGAGGTTCGACTTCGGTGGTCTTGAGTTTTTAATGGTCTTCGCCGTCTCATATCTGACTTCATCGGCTTGTTCCACTGGTAATCTTCTGATTGCTGCTTCAACAGAAGATACTATGTCTTCTACAGGAATGCTACTCTGTGCTACTGCGAAGTTTTGGCTCTTGGAAAGGACGGAAAGTTCTGCTTCGGATAACGGCTTCGATGACAGGTTGATAACTGTGTTCTACAGAAATTTCACTGGATTTTTTCTGTTCAGGAGGGCTTCAAACTTCTTTTGTTGCTTAAGTGTAACTTCTTGATGGATTTTTTCTGCCTGTGCGTTGGTAATGTTGTCCAAAGTTGTAAATGTAGTTCTTTCTAATCTAGAAGCTAATTTCAGATGAATTTCTAATAGTTTCCGGGCATTTTTATCTAAGAAACAGAACTTATATTTTTCCAAAATTAACATATCAATGTAGTTATAGTAGGGGAGCCAGCACTGATTCCAGTGAACAAGATTTATCAAAATTTTAACTTATGCATTTCGACTTTGGGCTATTCGTGTATGCCAAAAGTGACCGTTTGTCTCCGTCTGTCATATTACTTTATACAGGGGGCGTCCTTGTGAAGTACTATACAGGGCGTTTCCTAATTGCGTGCTAATATTAAAGGGGGTGATTCTTGGACCTTTTTTAAAAAAAAATGTTTAATATGAACCTAAGTTTTAACTTTAGAGATACAGGGTTTTAAAAAAACCATTTTTTTAAATCCTAATTTTGATGCTATTATAGATAAATAACTGTGTGAAATTTGATACACGTCTTTTATGCATAAAAGGACATTTTTTATTAACAATCAATTTTTGAAATTTCTACCAGTGGCGTGCATATGTAAGTAACCTGGGTAAATCCGTATGCTCCTTAATGCATAGAAGACGTGTATCAAATTTCATGCAGTTATCTACAATAGCATCAGAATTGGGATGAAAAAAATGTTTGTTTTTAAACTTTACCATCCCGTATCTCAAAAGTTAAGACTTTTAGGACATAAAAACGCCCCCTTTAACATCAGCACGCAATTAGGAAACGCCCTTCACAATAATGGCCCCTGTATAAAGTAATATGACAAACGGAGACAGACGGCCCCTTTTGCCGTGTAGCCCAAAGGCGAACTGCATAAATTAAAATTTTGATAAATCTCGTTCAAGGGATCTGATGCTGGCTGCCCTTGTAAAATCTGGACTTGTAAATCGTGTATACTGGGTGGTCCAATAATAGTGGACGCAAGCAGTAGTCCGGGAACCGTTTATGACCGAACTCAAGAAAAAATATATTTATAGGTAAATCGATCAAGAAAAATCAAAATTAAATCATTTTAAAACAGACAAATATATATAAGGGTTCATTAAGTATAGTTACATTTTTTAATTATCTGAAGTGCGTATAGTCAAAAAATAGTGCCATATTATTTAAAGAACGACGGGACACCACTGGTTTAAAGAGATTTCTTGGCCGACCTTTCTAAACCGATTGACTCCGCGCGGTTTTCTTTCGTGTCCCGCACTTTACTATCATAGATTCTACTCTGACAACATCATATCATCTTTGGCAATGCCTGACAGCCCAGCTACAAAAACCAGGGACTTCCCAATTTATCCTCGAATATCCTAATAGATCCTAATAAATGTCATTTAAATTATCCACGGAATCTAGTACTTATTCGTTCAACCTTGGTTCTGCTCACGGATAAAAAACTTTTAATTAAAAAAAAATATTTGTTTACAGAAGTCGGTCAAGAAATGTCATAAGTAAAATATTTTAGTGCTTTCGTGAATGTTTCTATAATTATTGATGTTTTCGTTTGATACCTAATTGAAATTTAATTAGAAGTATTATACATTATACAATTAACTTTATTTTATAAATTACCTACACGTTAAAATGACTTTTTTGTCATCAAGGCGAAGTCAAACGTACTGGAAATTCCGAAAAAGAAGCATGGTGGACGATCTAAAATAACAGTTATTAACGTAAACTTAAATTATGCCGTAATTTTATTGTATAACGACAGGAGTATTCGAACAAAACAAACGATCAATCAAGTCACGTTTTTCTCATGCCGAAAAAAAGTAAGGTTAAGGACACCGCACGGACAGCGTTTGAAATATGTACGGCTGATGCCAAGCGGATTTGCGCCTTTCGTTTACGAATGTCAGAAATATAAATTAATATAAATTCGTTAATATAAATCCAAAAGAAGGGAAATATATATATAATAATACTACGGACTTCAACTTTTCAAACCAGTTTAATTTTTGACAGTCTATATTACTAATTTTCAAGATAGCGCTTCTAATATAGTTAGAATAGGAAAGTTTTAAATGTGATGAATTCCAACACTTTATTATTAAAGTAAACGTAATAGGAACTGTGACGTAACTCAGGTTAAAAAGGATGTATGTCTTGGAAAACTTTCATCATCAACACCGTAGTGACAGTTAAGGTGCATCGCATCTTATTAAGAGGTGATCAATGCGTTTAGCAATCCATTTATTATAAATAAGTTCAGAATTGGTGTACCTTTTGTGCATTAATGTATGTATTCACTTTGCATGTATTTATGCTAATAATCATTCTGGCTATAAATTAGATCCTTTTACACTGAGCTTCATCAATAAGAATTTTTTTAGCTGAGATAATAGATAATGCCGAAAAGCTAAAATTATATTCACAACGATTTGTTAGGTAATAAATACAATAATTATTTAAATAAATTCCAAAGTATTAGAGCATAGATATAAGAAAATGGTATGCAGTCACAACAGTATAGTTAATATCAAAACAGCGCAACAAGTTCTGAAGATGAATTACTGTTATTTATTTCAACAGAATATTCTTACTACTAATTTGTCAGAAAAAAAGTTAAAACAAGTTCTAAAGGAAAAGAAATAAGAAGATGAAGGTACATACATCAATGAAATCTGTTAATCTCAAACTTTACATTAGTACCGTGAAAACATTATTTATTCAACCTATTGAAGTTTTATTGTATTTACAATTTATTAATAAAGATGTATTCTATTATATCAAAACTATTTACACATATAACTACAAATAAGAGCACTACAACAATGCACTAATTAGAGAATATGAGATACTAAGCCATACTACTTTGTATCGAATTAAAAAGAAATTGAAGGAATATATCAGAAAAAACAACGAAATACAGAACCAAAATTTCTGATTTTATGAAGAATAAAATGAATACAATTTATATGATGTATGTTTAAGAGAAATATGTTAAAATGACCAGTTTACATAAAAAGTTAATTGAATAGGAGCAGTTCGAAGAGGTCATTTTGACTATAATAAAAATGAAGTGCATTCCAAGCTTTTGTTACATCCCAGGAGTCTCTAATGATCTTATTCACGTGGGCAACATATTTCTTCTAATAGTCACTGGATATATTATTCAGTACCTTATCCCACGTTTAAGGGTAATATGTACTGATCGTATTTATCTTATATTGCGACCAAATCATTTCAATGGCATTATACTGGCAATAGCATAGTGGTAGTCTTAAAATTTTCTGTCCAAACTGTAAAATATATTCATCAAGATAACTTTTTTTCGCTATTCCTTTAGAAAGAACTAATGCCCAAATTTCGTCCTTCATCGCCTTTTCTGGGTAATCCATGTTTCTGTTTTTCAGCCATTCAATTATTTCATATTTTGGGAATTTCCTCAGAAAGGCCAGAGTGAAAACTTTCATAATGTAATAATTAAACATTTTGGAGGTAAATTTGGAATAAATTTAGTTATGAACCATGTTTCAAATTTTCTTCTATTCATGGTGTCGTGAGTCTCCCTTTTTTAGTCCCGCTTTAGGCAAGCTTGAATTTTTAATAAATCCATTCTCGTTGCCAGCGTGAATGGCGATATAACAGTGAACTTGAAAAAGAAACTTCTAATAATCTAAAATTATCCAATTATTACCCTCGGTTGTCTGTGTAGAACTGATAGAAGGATTATCATCCTGCCAACTACGTCTGAAAGCTCCTTTGCTGAATATCCATGTTTTATCTCAAAATACTGGAGTATAAGGTTTTTGCGATTCGATATTTCTTGTATATATATATATATATATGTGACATTGACGAACAGGTAAAAAAAATCACAAACGACTGTAGAAGCGACAATCATTTTATATTAAAATCTTTTATTGCCTCCGTTTTCTATAAATTAAAAAAATAAGATAAGGATGTCAAAGTGAAACCCTATTACATTTACTTTATATTAGAGACGTCCAAAATTGTAACCTAGAAATGTTTGGCAGATTTTTGTTAATAACATTTGAGGCAAATATAAATGTTATGGACTACTTAATTTATTATTATTGTGTCAGGTTTAGACCTAATAAAAATACTAGGTGTCACTAGGGTACTTAACATTTAGACACCCAATGTATTTTGTGATGTATTAATAGTAGTTTTAGTTTAACGCTGTCTGCAAAAAGTTAAACTTTTAAGATGAATTAAAATCTTAATTCCAGCATTATATTTTGTATAAACATTTTTACGCAGTAAGTAAATAAGTAAGTCTTGTCTTCCATACGAGAACTTTCTGCCTCTTCCACCGGTGGTATTACTTCATCCTTATGCCAACCAACCCCTCCAGAAATCGGCACTACTAAAGTTGCATATTAAATGCTATTATGCTGATTGAGTATACCCGTATTGGAAAGTGGGCCTCATACGACCATATGACCTTCTTCCAAAAACTCTAATCGACGCTCGGATCTCCAGGATGTAAATATTGCATACCATTATATTTATAGGATTTAAAATTATGTCTTCCCAATATACTTTGAACACAAGATTGTTTAACTCCTACACTAGTTTCAATTATTGTTTCGCATGACCTAGGATTTATGGCGATACTTGCTAAATCGCTCGTAATTTCATTGTTGTTATTGTAAATTTTGGACCGAGGTTTGATGATACATGATTAATTAGATTTATTTGATCCTATAGAATGTACATTTACCATATTCATTTTTTCCTGAACACCTACATAAGTAAATATAACCTACAAAGCTGCTGCCTCGTCAGAACTTTCATTGCTTTTGGTAAAACAAACATAATATAAATAATACAAACACTTATTTTAACTTAATATGTGTAATAGTATCATGAATAAGTGTTAACAACTATATATTTTTGAGAAGCTAAAAATAAGGCTGATGCAAATAAAGCAAATAAACAGAATGTTCCTTTAAAAAAAAGAAATAACTTTGGATAAAATATCAAAAATAACAGGTATTATCCAAAAAATTGTCTACGCCATTGAATTCTACGTCAAAAAATGTATAAGTGCCGTTTTTAACTGAGATACGTGGAGGGCAAAATGCAATATTTTCAATTTCGCCATGTATCTCAAAACGAACTGGGCTATGAAAATTTAGCTAAAGCCTCCACCCTGTAAATAGGGCAGATACGCCATAATGTCAATGAAGACTGAAACACCCTATATAAGTTAGAGCAGAGGATTTAATCTCACTTATAAGATGGCTACGGTAGGTGTGGTTTTTAGGGCCCCAGTTATGTCCAGGTAGCGAAGTCTCTGGAGCTTGTCAAGCTACCTCTGTATGTTGTCTTTAGAATCGCAGGTCTCTACACAATGCTTCATATGTGATCATTGGTCTTATCATTGTTGTGAAGCCAACCACGGGGTTTTAGATTGCAAGCATCTTCGCCTAAAAGACATGCTGTGGCCCTTCTTCTTATCTTTTCCCTTATTAGTTAGTCTAATAAGGCATTTTTTGTGGATTGGAAAAGTGTGCAGTTGGTGCTTCCTCTTTTCCATCATATCCCAGATATGCACTACTCGTAAAATAACTTAGAAATCGAGGTAGCCATGGAGGAATATATATTTTGTTAGCTTAAAAAAAACAAAAAAAAATAAAACCTACTTCAAAAATAAATACTAAATAGCATAGAGCAGAAATGTATGTATTGAGTGTTTTGACTATATGTATTTAATTTTGATATCAATGGCTTTTTTTTAGAATTTAGACTTTTAAAGACATATATTCACAGAAACAATTTCTAGTACCTCAAGTTATGTTTACTTACTTTTCTAATTCATGTGCCGACTTTCTAGGGGGAGCAAGTGCCCATCCTTGCCACACGTTCCAGCGCTCAAACTTCGCCACCTCTTCAGACGCTCAGGCTTGCCCCACCCCTTCCTGCGTCGACCATTACCCATCTCTCCAACCTTGCCCCTCTACCTGTCATCATGGTGTACATGCATAAAAAATGCATAGGGTTATCGGTTAAAAATAGAGGACATTCTTAAATGGAGTCGAAGTATGTATTGATCACTGAATACAACTGTATTAGTCGAACGAGGCCCATTTTCCAATACGGGTATACCAATCAGCATAATAGCAGATACTGGTCTCAAGAAAACCCACATCAAATACTTCCTTGGCGACAACAGGGCAGAATATATTTTAGTTCATATTAAACACAATATTCCTTTCAACCTTATTAAAGATCGGGACAACCCTATTGACCTTAAATTTAACTGAGAGTTACAGCTTTTAACATCTGAGATGGCGTGACTGGCTCCATAAAAAATGTTGTTATATCACATTTTATAGATTCATTACCGAAAGGTAGATCTTGAATTATTTTTTCAGCTATAGCAACAAAATGATCATTACATATCTTAGATTGAATATGGCTAGAGAAAATATTTTTGATTTTATTTGATTCGTAATAAACTAGTCTCCAACAGTCCTTTAATTTGTTATTCGAGTTGTTAAAATTATGAGAGTAACTTGAATGCCAACAAATATTTTAAAATTTTGCAAATAGCTTTGGCCGATCTTTTCGATGACGTACGCTCGTTTAAACGGTATATACTTCAATCAAGACGAAGCCCCTAGCCACAATTCTCAACTAATAAGGTTAATCTTGAACAGCAACTTCCCAAATCAATGGATAGGGAATAATGGCGAATACAATGGCCACCTAGGTCACCGGATTTGTCAGTCTTAGATTTTTTTAAAGCAGAATGCTAACCACTTCGAACTTTTTGCTTCGACTTAATTGCTAGTAGAATACACCTTTTTCCATGCTTTGTTAGTTTTGTTATTTTTTCTTATATTAAAATAGTATTATTACATATTTGATGAGTTAATTGTTTAAAATAAACAATTTATATTTGGTAATATTAAATCATATAAGTACTGAAACAAATAGGTGATAATAATTGATGCCAGTTATATAATGCCTACTGCAACTTTATGTATTTTATCCAAGACGGCAACTCTTATTAAAAAACAACTGATTGCGCCACTAGATTATCCATAAAAAAAGTGTGTTTTTACCATCTCGATAAGTAAAATCATTGGCTTATAAAACGGCTTATATAACTGCTTTCACTGTATTAGTAATTTCAATAAGTTTTTTTTTGTCCCTGATACGTAACAGTGACTAAAAATGCTGGTTGGGATGGCATCTACCTTTATTTTACAACATAACAAAGCATGGTTTATAACCGGATTGCACAATCGAACAATTCTGTCAAAAATGGAACGAACAAGTCGGAGTTAGACAGTCTAGAGTCTTCATGACACGCCCTTCTAGCAGCTTCGAGATTAACAGGCTTCTCAAATTTAACAGATCAATTTAGAAGCATTGCTGGAGCCCTAACAGGACACTCACTCGCTGATGAATTAACCTGCTTAAAATTGGACTTGGGAACAATCCATACTACAGCTTCTGTGCCCAGATAGACCAAACTACTGAGCATTCATCCTGTCGATGTGAGACTTTGCTTAACGATAAACTGTTTTTTAAGGGATATCTACGTGGAATTTTTGATCTTATCTTCTGGGCAAATAGCACAAGGGTCCCAGCATTAGTGTCTAATGTCTAACCAATAAGTTTGGTAATTAAAACTTCAAATAACTTTTTACTAATCTACACATCTACATATTAAATGAGAAAAAGTTCAAATTTGACATACACCTTTTTTTTGAGATGTGGTTGCGAAAACAGAGTGGATTTCTGGGAAGTCGTCTATTGAGGGTGAAATATATTTTTATTTTTTTATGACATCTCTTTAACTAAATAAGATTTTACAATAATTCTTTTGTCAATGGTTTCCAAAAATATTTATCTATAAATTACTTGTGTTCTTTTTTCGAAATTTCGTATAAAATACCTCTTCCACTAAATGAGAATTTACTTTAAGCACCAAATTCTGAATATTTTAAATTCCACTCTTAAGGGGGCAAAACATATATTTTTACTTGTTTACAATATGTCTTCAGATAAATAACGTTTTTAAAAGGTTTAAATGAATTATCAAAAAAACGATAAATAATTCAATGACAACCCTTATCCATTGCTAGAATTGAACTATGGACTATAGTCAATTGTATGTTGCCTGCACTAGAGTTACAAAAAGAAATAATGTATGTATTTTAACATCAAAAGGGCAGACTGAAAAGGTAGTTTATAGAAAATCAATCCTTATTGCTTTAGTAAACATGGTATAGCGGGTTTAGGCAAATATAGGGCGAGTTTTTAACAAAGAAATGTTTTATAGTTATTTTTTATAGTTTTATTTGTCCTACATCCGCTACCTTTAATCTATAATCACCTTTATTATAATTATAAGACAAAAAATGCAGTCTATGAGAAAATATTCATCTGTTTTTAACTTTTCATCGATTCAATAGAAATTTTCCGTCACCTTTCTATCGTTTCGTGAGCGAAAACTTCATTACAAAACTTGACTATATAAGCTTATCGATTTAGCCCATTAAAGTTTGAAACGAATAAACAACCTGAAAAGAATTAGATTCCGCTCGGTAAATGGGTAAAATGCAGAATGGAATTTTAAATCTTTTAAGGTTTTATTTAGCAAAGAGCTAAATTTGAGTTTATAAATTACTTAGTTTCCGTGAAACCTATTAGCAAATTCAATTTATTATTAAAAAACTTTATAATGTTAATGCTTATTACGATGGCAAAAATATAAAAACATGAGTCTAAAATTAAACGCAATTCTTGGAAAATCTAGTTATTACCTTTTGAAATATTTTTTACATTCTATTGATGTATTGCTTCTGTTCCTAACTCAATCATTTGACTCTAGCATTAAAAGTTTCTCTTACAAAAAAAGTATCAAAAAATCTTCCAATTCCATGTATTTTTGTCCAAATAATACAAAAGTCAATTAAATTATAAAAAAAATAAGTTTTGAGACCGAACTGCAAATTGTATTAAAGTACTCCTCCTAAAACCTCAAATGTAAATTCCTGTAACTATTATTTATGGGCAGATGTGAATGGGGCACATGGAAATGGAATGGAGAAGTTACCAGGAACATACTGCAAAAGCAAATGACAATTGCACGGCCCCTGTAACCAACCATTTATACCTTTTATTTGTGAGCAATATTTTATAAAACAGATTTTATGACAATAGTACATTTTGATTTGGCGCTAAGTTTAAATCTGTACATTAATTTTTTCAAATGTCAAAATTGATAATCTTTTGAAATGAGATAAAAAAAGTTATAGTTAAAATTCCGTTTTTTAAACAACCCTGTATATAAAAAAAATATTTATAGGTTTCTATTTTTGAAAGCATCTACTACAAAGCTATATTGCACTTTAGAAATAAAAAAATGGGAGGATATTTTTTCGGAAAACGTTTAATATAACTGATGCATTTAGTTCCGATTTAATGAAATTTACAATGATTTTATAAAATTGTGTTCAGCCACTTTTCAACAAAGGCATTATTTTGTTCGACCTCACGCACAGTTCAAAACAGTATATGCGGCAAAGAGGATTTATTTTTAAATCTGGAATCGCACCCGGTAGAAGATAAACATGTCACACACACCGATTATGCATTTGCCTCCCGTTGAAGCATATCTCGAAACTTTATCCTTTTATACTTTTCAATGCATCTGTGCCGCGACTCGCGAACAGCTCAATATTTATTGTACCGATGAATATCTTCAGGGATACTATGATGTTCATTGTGATTCCGAACATAAAGTGGAAGAATCTGTTCTTGAAGTCAATAATGTTTTAATTTCTTCAATCAATTAACTAATCAGTATTTTCTAAAATATGACAAAGAATGCAATTTGATGCCGAAGAATAACCTTATACAAATTCAAAAACGAAAATTGAAAATGTGGGTTTATTTAAAACAACAAATTACCAAGCACAGCAACCCCATATAACCTTTACAGTATGCTTTTAACGTTTACGAGATTCCAATCCAACAGTAAGAAGCAAATTTGGTTCACCCTGTATATTAAACTAAGTACTGAAATAAATAGGCTAAACTTGAATCTAACATATATTATTTAAGTTACTAATAACGGGAATGAAATAGTAAATTATATATATCACTCAATATTTAATCTAAGAATACCCAGAGGGAACAGGAAATTATGCGCCCATCAGTTATCTGCCATTGCGGTTGCAAATTCAAACATGACAGGCTAACGTTCGTAAATATGTCGATGGAGCCCGTCGTAAAATGCATCCTCTATATAAGTTTATAGGCATTCTATTTTGCATTCAGATAAACAACGTTTTTAACTATTCACGTGACCCTATTCCGACATTTGGGCCAATGGGCCGCGAGTGACGCTGTTGCATATAGAGGTGTATCGATTCGTGTACGGGGCTTCACCTAGATTGAGGGGGGACGTCACCTTATCGGACAAGAGACGTGATCCCTAGATAAATAATACAATAATATTCAAAATGTCTCACCAGGGCCGGATTTTGTACAGTGTACTCTAGGCTATAAGCTATTTTTGTAATATTGAGTCGGAACAAAAATTTAGAAACTATAAGTACTGATGGTATTCCATGTATGGCGTTCGATCTCATTTTAATGTAAAACTAATTTGTTCTTGAATATCTTCTTTTGTAATAACCTTGATAATCAACCTGCATTTTATAAGTACTTACTAAAAAATGTAAATGTGAATATATTAAACTAGCTTTTTTGGTAATATTTTTTAAAACATAAAACAGATAGGGCTATAAATATTCATTAAAAGAATCAGATTTCCATAGCCAAGGAGGCATATCTTCGGTCTCACGTTACGTTTATAGAGCTTAAAAATCGTCTCATTCATGTCTGTTTGAGGTTAAGGTGAGATCGGATATCTTGTTAGGTTGACAGGAGCTTGTTAGTGCAGATAAACACTAACTTACCAATCAACAAGTCACTTGCAATACTATGGTATCGTAACCAGTCAATGCTAAGGTACTAATGATACCACCTTTTCTTACTATCAACTTCTCCCATATTCTGTACAATACTCGTCACCGAGCTTCCCAATCTTGAACAAAACAGATTCGATATCCTTCAAACTTCCATCAAATTTATTTTTGCATCTACAGTTCTCCCTCAGACAATTCCTACAACGAGCTCTTCGAATTTCTGTTGAGGTTGATATCCTAATCTTAGAATTTTCTTCCTGTGAAGTCATTGCCTTCCAGAAGAGCATATACAGTTGGAGGCCTTTACAATCAGTCACACGCAGCCAAATCATTGGGATATTATTTGGCATTATAATTCCGTTGATAGGGATAGGTTACGGGATGTTTACTCCCCCATCCCTTGGAAATATCTTTATTCCAGAACATCAATTAACATAATCGCATAATTTCTGTCACCACAAAAGTTTTCAACATAATCATAATAAGCAAAATTCTTTAGTGCCAAAGTGGTAGTCATCGTTTTGATGGCTCATTCAAAAAATTAATCAAAACATCTGCAACAGCTCCTTGCCACCCCTTCTGGTAATTAAACCATCTCCACGTCTAAAAGCCAAACTTTTTGAAAAACAATTCACCGCAAATTCGACTTTAATTCCTCCTCCCCATTTTCACATTCAATCAGTACCGCCTCTGTTATACAATATGCACCAATTTACCTTCAGAGTCCTTACCCTATGGTATTCCTTTAAAACAATTTACTTCCGGTTCCTTTTCCAACTGAAATATTTTCCTAGTGCCCGATGGTTATTCGCCTAGCTTTCACATAATGAATGCAGGTGTCCCACAGCATTCTGCATTGATGCCTGTCTCATTTTTCCTGCAAATCAAAAATATCTTTTCAACTGGATCTTTGTTGGCATTACTACATCTCATCAATTGCAATGGCAGCCGCTAAGAAGCTGGCTTTTTCAAGACAGAAGATATTTTTTTTCTGTTAAGCATTTGCACACCGTAAATCAGAATATTATCTTAGTATATGGGGAGCAGCCACTAACATTCTTCACTTTATCCAAAGTAGCTGTGAACATAAATTATGCTATCTGTAGTCATGACTGTCAGCCAGACACGAGCAATGACCCATATGCATCCCTTTACCATTCAGTCACAAAGACCAAGAGCCTCCGACTTTCTTCGATCCTTTATACCCCGATTATGGAATCTATCATTAGCAATGGTCTTCCAATCAAATCTGAAAAACTTTAAATCCTGCATAAGTAAATCTTTCCTGACCTCAATTAATCCCTAATGTACAGCCTACTAATAAAAAATACATGGATACCCTGACTGATGAAACATTTAGAAAGTACATAGGAAACTGTTTCATCTTCCTGGACACATCTTCTCCAGAGAAGTGCAACATGGCATCATGATGTGAAGATGCGATGTAACGGGCTGCGAGGATTGTCACTATGCCGCTGAATATATGCAGCAACCAGGTCCGCAGCTCCCAATAGCTTATATTGGGGAGGTGCTTGTGTATATATACGGACAGGAAATATCTTTCCTGTTTTATTTTTATTACACAAGCTTTCGAAAATACTTTTATTTCTTCATCATGGGTCCTTAAAAGTTAAAACAATTTAATTTAGTTAGTAATATTATTAAAATATATTTTTAGACCTGCGTATAATAAAAAATTACCGTTTAAATGTAATTCTTAATTAACCAATTTTACATAAAATGTTGATATCGAATGTCAAATGACAATAAATAATTTGTTTATTTTTTGTTATTGAAGTATGCAAAAAATTGAATGTTTTAAAGGTTATAAGAATGCTTATATTTGAAAAATTATGTCATAAGAAGGGATATTGTTTAAATTTGACATAAAAACATTTACGGTATCTATAGGAAAGCAAACTATAGAAACAATCACTCATAGATTTAATCATTCTTGTTGATATTATTATTACTAGTGGAAAATTGTGTTTGCTCTAAAAATAAAATATATAAGTAAACTGAACTTCAATTTTCGATATATGTTTTTTTATTCACTGCCAAAGGTTATTTTTTAATTTCTGCCATTGCTAAAAAATTATATTCATAATTTAAGTCAATTATTAAATTTTTTAAAAATTAAAATATTCTCAAATATCTAAAAAAAAACTTAAAAACAATCGGAACGCTTTATAGTCAAACAAATGTAATTGTGTCTACAATGTGTCTTGCAATAAAAAAAATCCGTAAATTTCCTTTAAGGGGGAACTGCACGCAGTATTGCAAGCCTTCCGCCGCTGCAATATTATGTTAAAGCTGTAAGAGATATTTATTAGCTTCAAGGTGATTTAATTAGGGAAATATGTAGTTGGGCGCTAAATACGATTTTTTATGAAATAATTAAAACTAGAATTATAAAACAGAAGTCGATTTGTCCATTTTTGACCACTTTTTGACGCAAATGCCATTGCATATAATTGTTTTATCCACAAAATGGCTCTTTACCGCCTTGCACTGATCCTTTGTCTACGTAACTGCAAAATTTGAAATGGTAAATCGTACTCATGTGTTTGTATTTCTGCAGCGCGTAAACCCTTTTGAACCCATTTTTAACCGAAATGTAATTTAAATTGCCTATACATAACACATTTTTTTGAAGTCGGACGCGCAGGAAGTTTTTTTTAACGCATAGGTACCATTTCATCTTACTTTGAATTTGACTAGACCTTGTCGCTGATTTTTCACTTTTTGCGTGTAGTTCTCCCTTAACCGGAACTTCCCACGTTATGAATCTTGTCTTTTATTAGGACAAGTGTAATGTGACCCAATTTAGTTGGTTACATAGTCATTTAGTAAAACATATACTGTCTTTTCAAACGCTTTTATAGGGCGCCAATTTGTTCACCATTTTGGATTCCTTCTATATTTTACTAGTTTTGGCACACTTGATAATTTAAAATAAATTAAATTAGTAGTTTTTTCAGGATAATTTCTTAAATATTTTAAAAGACTGCCATTTTGTTTTGCTTTTCTTGGATTCAGTTCATTCCTATGTAACATTTAATTTTTGTGCAAAATTTGACAGTAATCATTTTTTAGCATTTCACATCTTGTTCCGCCATACTGGATTTTTTAAAAATATTACCCCATCCCCATAAGACCGTTAATTTTTGACCAAAATTTGAAATCAATGGGGTCAAGTAGTTTTTAAGCTATGTTGTGAACTGACAGAAAAACACACAAAACATTTTTTTGAATCTAGGGGCGTTAGAACGTGAAGATATGTGTCGGAGGGTGATTCTTTCACGATTACAAGACTTCCCTCGTAAAAGGGAAGTAAAACATATTGGGCAAACTTCAAAAAAAATTACCAAAAGTAATGCATTACATAAAAGTGGCGCAAAATTAAACAAAATATCTTGTGCACTATCAGAACGTATAGTTGATACTAGTCACACCTGTAACTTTCAACAAATTAAATATTATACGTACAAAATAATACCACCAAGGAACATTTATCTGGCACAAGTTAAAAAAGAACGATAGACAATAAATAAAAAAACAAGATATCGAAAATTTAAGTTCAATTTACTTTTATATTTTATTTCTAGATCCAACAAAATTTTCCACTAACAATAATAATAATGATAAGATTGTTTTCCTATACATAATCTTACTAATTTTACCTAAAATTTAAACAATATGACATAATTTTCCAAATATAAACATTCTCATAACCTTTAAATTTGAAACTTTCAATTTTTTGCCATGAAAGAAAACCAAATTATTTATTTTCATTTGACTTTCGACATCAAAATCGTATGTAAAAATATCTATAGTATTTATATATAAGGCATTAATTAAGTACATAGCCAAAATTGTATGGCTGATTGCTGGGCTCATTTTAAGAAAACATGTTCATATCAACTTAAGATCTAAAAAGCTCCGCTTTTGAGATACAGGCTGTTATTTTTTTTTTAAATAAAGATTTTCATTAATATTTGGAAAACCCTTAAACGGATTTTACTGAAACTTGGTATGAATAATAGCTGTTGAAAATGCTACTTTTTCCAAGTAAAAGAAAATCGACTTAATCACAAACGTGCGCATGGGCAGCCATTCCAATTTTTATTTTAGTACATTTATGGTACGTCATATGTGTATTGTGAAAACTGATCGCGTTTTCGCAATTAATATCTGAAAGTACTTAAATGTTACCTCTTCTGTTTTTTAGGTATAATGGACCGTGAAAAATAACAAAATCTGAGCACATTTGTCGTATTACACTTTTTCAAAAAAAATAAGGATTTTTCGTAATAGTAGTAAAACCCCTTATGTTTTATTGAAATTTGGTATGTAAAATAAGTGTTTAAAGTGCTTCTTTTTCTGACTAGAAGAAATTCGTCCGAGCCACTGTGCGCATGGGCAATCATTCCGATTTTTATTTTAGTAAATGTATGGTACGCCACTGTTTATTTTAAAATAAAATTACTTAACAAATCAGACATATCTGTAAGTCTGCAAATACAAGCCTCATAGAAATTTCTGATAATAATATAGTGAACCTTAATAATTAAAATTAAAAATAAGCAATAGTCTTGCTAATATATTACTTGTTTCGTTTTGTGTGTTTTTTTTTTAAATGTTTATACACAAATAATAAATGGCAGCTTGTCGACGTACTTTATATTTTGTTTGTCCAGTAAGATTTTTGTTTGTTTGTTTGTTTGTACTTTGTAGTAAGATTTCCGCAACGTCCAGTGCCTAACATGCAAACCTTTATTAATCTTCACGCACGATTATGTGATAAGGGGAGTTTTAAAAGGACACCTGATCTTACAGAGAGAGCTAGAAGAGTAAGAATTATCCAGATGTAGGAGGCCGACCTTAATGAAATAGAAAAAAATCTGGAAACAAGTACCCGTAAAATTATACATCTACTAAATATTGCCCATGTACTAGTATGGCAAATTTTAAGAAAGCAGCAAATTTATTCTTATCACATACAACGTGTTCAAGCTCGTTTGCCTTCCAAGTGAGTCTGCACGTGGATACAAAATAAAATAATTATGAGCACAGGATTTTTATCCCAGGTGTTTCTCCTATAATGCAATTATGAACTTTCACAATAATCACGTATGGGCTGAAGACATTCCTCACGCAATAATTGAAAACCACTTTCAAGAGCAATTTTCTGTAGACGTGTGGCTTGGAATTGCAGGAGGTTTTCTAATAGCGCCTCATTTTCTTTATACTGAAGATATGCTATTGGATTCACAATCATGTCCGCCTAGATCAGCTGATATGAATCCATGGGATTTCTTTGTTTGAAACGTTGTTGAAATCATTAGCGTATAAAATGCTAGTCTAAAGTGAAGAGGTATTAAGGAATAGAATGTAAGAGAGATCCTTTAAACTGGTACCTTTTATAAACAATGTTTTTTTTCTGGTTTTAACGAAACTGACTTATATGTCTTTTTAGGTTTTTTATTTACAGCATTATATGTCTTTTTAAGTTTTTTATATATAGCATGCTTGAATGTTTCAAAATCAGACACTTTTATTTTAGAACGTTTCATTCTTTAAAAAAAACGCAAGAGACAAATCTGGGGTGTTTTAGTAAATTGCTAAAAACTCTATATCAGATTTTAAAATAAATATTAGTGTATGTTAGAGGTGGCTAGTGAGTGAGTGATTCGATTCACGTGATCCGATCTTTGATTTTAATGAATGACTCGAGTCACTCATCTTAAAATCACTCGAGTCTCGAATCTCAAACGACTGCCAAGTTCACTTACTACGTACACTCTCTGACTCTGACGCGGAACAATCTGTGAACCGTTCTTTGTTCCATGCCTAGCAGTCGGTCCCGGATGAATTAAATATTATTTAAATGTGAATATTTTTACATAACTGATAGACGGAAGGGGTTTTTCATCCGCTTATTTTTTATTCCTAATACTACAAGAAACATAATTTGTTTATTTCGATGCTAATCAATAAATTGATTATAAATGAGTGTAATACATACTTGCACCCCAGACTTTCAGATAATAATAGAATAAAGTTAATACATTAAATAAAATATAATGACAATTAGAACATTACAAAATATATTTATTTAAGTATTTATAATTTACAAAAGCAAACAAAACCTATAACTTAAGGAGTTATAAGATTAAAGTATTCCCACACTACACGTTTGTTTTTGTAATCTTGACATTACTAGTTAACTTTTAATTTTCAAAATATTATCCAAGAGCACACCTTTAATAATTGCAAATAATACCAATGATTAAAATATCATATCAACTAAACACATCTACGCAGCATTCAGAATCCGGGGAATTACTAGCCTTAATAACCTAATAACCATTAACCAAACATGCATAAAATTCCAGAAATGTTCATCAAAATTCGTCATCTGCTAGTTAGAAGCAAAAATAACTTATCCGTCCGCATCTGTAAGTGCGAGTGATTCATGAGCATCCAGCGAATCGTCAGCAGTACGCCGTCGCTCGCGCCAAACAATAAATCACAGGTATGCTGTGAACTCCGCTCCGATAAATGACTAGAGTCAGTGACACGATTCATTTAATGTTGATGACTCGACTGACTTGACTCAATAAAAAGACTCGCTTTTGCCATCTCTAGTGTATGTGATTTCTGGTCCTCTACCCTCATTAGGCAGACTTGTATCCAAGGAGATCTGAAATAACAGATTGCTCGATATGACAAAATCGAAAACGAACCGTCAATCATAATGGAACAGTACTACATGCTAAGTGTAACACTTAGCGCCACATATTGGAGCTCTCTGGAAGTTCACGGCTGCAGACCCATAGATATGTTGACAAAGTATGCACTAGCACCATCATGCGGAGAGTAGATACTAAAATCGATGATGATAATAGCTAAAAATTATTCCCATATATATATATATATATATATATATATATATATATATATATATATATATATATGTAGAATAGCAGAGAATATATAATTTCTGCAGGTGCAAAACGGCCTACAAGAAGAATTGCTTTCGATTATGTCACAGGGTACCTGGTACAGGTTTCTGGGCCTTTACCCTCATCAGGCAGGCTTGTACCCAGGGAGATCTGAAATAACAGATTGCTCGATATGACAAAATCGAAAAAGAAACGTCTATCATACTGAAACAGTACTACATGGTAAGTATAACACTTAGCGCCACCTGCAGAAATTATATATTTCTGCTATTCTACATATATCTTTTCCGGCCAAGAACTTTTGATAAAGGTGTGTGAAAGCGCATTTTTATTGATTTTAGTATCTATATATATATATATATATATATATATATATATATATATATATATATATATATATATATATATATATATATATATATATAATATATCAATAAAAATGCGCTTTCACACACCTTTATCAAAAGTTCTTGGCCGGAAAAGATATATGTAGAATAGCAGAAATATATAATTTCTGCAGGTGGCGCTAAGTGTTATACTTAGCATGTAGTACTGTTTCAGTATGATAGACGTATATATATATATATATATATATATATATATATATATATATATATATATATATATATATATATATATATATATATATATATATATATATATATATATATATATATATATATATATATATATATATATATATATATATATATATATATATATATATATATATATATATATATATATATATATATATATATATATATATATATATATATATATATATATATATATATATATATATATATATATATATATATATATATATATATATATATATATATATATATAATAGTTTTTATATTGGGTATAGGGACTACAATGAAGAATTTGAAACTTCTCATTTTTAATTTGACCATCACATTCTTAAAATACTAACGTTCATTAGCCTAATAACCCATTCGTGCATTCACGTTATTAGGTCACAACTGCTGTTGCATAAATGTGTATCGATTGATAAATCGGGTGGAAAAGCTACACCTGGATTTAGAGGATTGCCGTTAAAACTGGTCCCGGGGCCAACTTAACTATGAATCAATGACAAACTAGACTAATGATGGTTTGATAGTATTAACATAAAAAATCCTAATTGTGAAATGCATTTATATAAGAACGACTATCATCAGTGTAAGCTAGCGATCTAGCCATAAAATTTTTATTACAGGTTTTAATCAGACCGCCTTCGTTACGAACCTAATAACTTCTTTCTTTCTTTCTTTCTTGTTGTAAAAGGACTTTAAATTGTCTAATAGGGGCCATCGTTGTTAGAGAAACACTTTTTGGGTTTGTTTATCGTCGCAAAAAATATAGCTAAGAATGTCTCATTGTGCGTAGTTCTAGTAGTTTTTACACCCGTTCTGGTAATTTAGCTATTTGGTTACAGATGTATAGTATTGAGTGTTTTTTTATCCCTGTGCAAATCACCGAGACTGAAAGCCTAAGAACTAGGTACGGTATTATACGTAGCTCCAGTCTCAATAATAACAAACTCCCTCACATTGAGAAGTCTACATATTCTTTGTTTATAAATATCAGTCATGCACTTTGCTGCTCCAAATAAAATAATCGAGTATCACTTATGTGAAACAAATTTGCCATATATAGGAAATGGCAGCCAATGTTCTTAAGCAGATCTTACTAAATTGGGAAAAGTATTGTGTCCAAATTGAGGCTACCTCTCTAAAAATATTCAGATTTTATCCTGTTAATTTCAGAAATACCCAAGAAATCGATTTTGAGGCCCTAAAATTAAATGCAATTTATTTAAATATATACTCATTTATCTCTGACAGGGGCAGTACATTTTACCAAAGACGGCTGACTGGATATTTTAGAGTTTTTCAGTGTATACGAAAAACGGAAAATATATTTGAGATTTTTCTTCAACTCAGATTTTTTAGTATTCTGGTACATCGTAGAAAAAACACTGTAAATTAAACCAACCAAAATAATTTTGAGGTATATAGAAAGCCGTCATCAACTGATATCGTTTTTCAATTTTTTTCTACCTCACCAATTCATTTTTCTATAGAATCTTTAAACTTACTTTGTCTAAGGATGTTTTTAACAAGGAATTAGGAATAATAAAACAAATTGTTTTAAACAATGGTTACCTTGGCTATTTCCTCAATAAATGATTTTATACATTTTTAGATAAATACTCTCTCTTATTATGTACTGCAATCAAACGGTCTACAAACAAATATGGTTGCCTAACTTATTTTGACAAAATATCTCTACAGCTAGACAATTTTATTAAAAATCCTAATCTGTCTATAGCTTTTAAAACAACTAATACTATAAAACACCACCTAATTAAATCTAAAGATAAAGCTGCAAAACTTTCAAAATCCGGAGTATACTCCTTAAGCTATGAAAATTGCTCTGCTGTTTATGTCGGCCAGTCGCAGTCGGGGAGAAAAATATCGACCAGAGTCCAGGAATTAGATCAGTTGTTGTGTACATGAATGTCCGAAGTATTGAAAATTAGAACTACTAGAAAAGATGGAGATAATCAGAGCCAAAAAAAGCTCAATTCTCTTGTGCGTTAATGACATTTTCAAAAATCTTAAACCTCGCATCATTATTTCAGTAGGACGGTAGCCGAGTGGTTTATGGTTTTGTAACGTAAATTATCAGGAAACGAAAGGTTAGAGTTCGATCCTAACCATGGACAAAAGTATTTGATATTTTTATTTATATGTTGTTGGAAGACATAACCTCACTTTAGTGTTTGTCTAATTATGTAGTTGTATGTGCCAGTTTTATATATTTTACATGTTTTTGTTGTTTTAAGGCTTTCCAATTCTTAATTTATTAAATACGTTACTTAGGTTCTTAATGCATTTTAGATCTGAGTATGCCTGTTTGTTAGGCGAAACACGTGTAATTGTAGCTTTTTCACTTTATTAATTTCTTTCTGCAATTTTTAAATTAAAAAGTGGGGGTTAATTGGTGAAAAATGGCATATTTTCCAAAAATAAATCGTGTAATACGTCATTTTGTATGTTTTCGGGTATACAGATCTTAATTATGAAATCTATTTGATATTTTAGTAAAAAATAAAGGGTAAGAGTGGAAAGAAGGGGTATGAAAAGTTAAATTTTAATAAAAAATCGAGCAATATGTCGTTTCACGAGTTGTCTAATATACAGATCCCAATTCAAGAATGTGTTGTGTGACAATTTATACAGTTACTTTAACTTATCCACTGTTTTTCATGAAAGAGTGTATTAAGTTAATTGCTATTCAGTTTATTAAATAAGAAAATGTCGATGCTTAAAATTGTTTTTTTAATATTTGCCGGTCAAAACAGAACAAATCCAAAAAATACGTCAAGCAAAACAGTACAAATCCATGTCATTCAAACAAAATCAAACAAATCCATATGAAATATCGCAAAAACTCTTGTAATATAATTTCCATTTTTTTTAAGAAAAATAGGCTTATTTTGAATCTACTTCGGTTTTGTATGAAAAAAGTAAATAAGTTCGGTTACATTCAGCTTCAAAGCAAAGGTATTATAGTTTGATTTTTACCTCCTCGAGGCATCGATATACTCTTCGACAAAACAAAATAATCTAGAAATTCAAAGGGTGCGGCTAAATTATAATATTAATGTTGGTAAGTGGAGGGCAAAATCTGAATAAAAATAAAATTTTTGAATGCAAGTAGTTTTTTTCGTGAAACTTTATCTCCAAGGTTTAAAGGCAGTTTTGTCGTTTTTATTTTTGTTTTATGTTATTTTTCAACAGAACTAATTTTTGTCGAAAATTTGAACCGTTTAGGCACCAGACCGCGTTAAATTAAACCTTCCTTTTGATATAAAAAAAATAAAAAATAAAAATTTCCATCCCTCCCATTTTAACACCATTATTACTTTCAAATAACACTCGGAAAAACGCGTTTTTCATTAAGGGGAACTGCACGCAGTATTATGGATCATTTGCAAGCCTTCCGCAGCTGCAATATTATGTTAAAACTATAAGAGATATGTATTAGCTTCAATGTGATTCGAATAGGGAAATATGTATAGTTGGGCGCTAAATGCGATTTTTATGAAAAAATCTAATCTAGAATAAAATAGAATCTAATCTAGAATAAAATAGAAGTAGATTTGTCCATTTTCGACCATTTTTCGACCACTTTTTGACGCAAATGCCGTCGCATATAATTTTTTTTCCACAAAATGGCTCTTTACAGCCTTGCGTTGATCCTTTGTCTACGTAACTGCAAAATTTGAAATGGTAAATCGTACTCATGTCTTTGTATTTCTGCAGCGCGTGAACCCTTTTGAACCCATTTTTAAAAGAAATGTAATTTAAATTGCCTATACATAACACATTTTTTTGAGGTCGGACGTGCAGGAAGTTTTTTTTAATACGTAGGTACCTTTTCATCTTACTTTGAACTAACTTGATTAGACCTTGTCGCTAGTTTTTCACTTTTTGCGTGCAGTTCTCCCTTAATAGGAAGAACTTAGCCCATTTCAAAAGTTTATCTGAAACATTCTTCGAGATACAGCTAACAAAAAGTACAAATAAATAAATAAATAACGTCTTTATTAGCAAAGTGTACATTATAAAATAAATAAACCACAAATAATAAACAATTATAAGTTTCTAATAATAAGTTGAATTAACAACTTTAACTAAATATATTAACTAGATATAACATATAAATACATACAAATTCACACTATCCAAACAGATAATTACCTTCCTAAAATGTGCTTTTGTAAAAGACTTAAGCCGAATATCTATATTGTTGTAAATATTCACTGTGCTATACGTAAAGTTCCTCCTGAAAATGGCAGTCGACTACCGAAGCATTGTTAAAGTCAAAGGAAACCTAACATTTACGTGATGCTGATTATGCGGAAATATTATTTTTTCCCTTAAATACGAGGGCTGTGTCGATGATAACAGATTATAAACAAAGTTTGTCATATTGCAGTCAAAAATCTTGTCTACTTTTAGCCATTGTAGCAGTTTAAGAATTAAGTTAGTTAATTAGAATTATTTAGAATTAGAATTAAGAAGTTAAGAAACATGGTCCAACTTGCACAGACTAAAAATAAATCGACAACAGGTGTTTTGAATTAGCTACAATCGCCTTCGTGAGGTCGAATCCAGACAAGGAAAAATTAGGACGGCATAATTTAAGACCGATAGGACCAAACTCTCACACAGTTTTTTTCAAATAAATTTAAAACGTCTTTATTAGCATACAGCAGTGGCGCTTCCAGAACTCTGGTCTGGGGACGGTAGTGGTTGGCGCCGAAGGGTAGGGGGCGAACACCCGTTTAGGCAAATTTTAAAGAAAGGTTAGGAAATTAAAGAATTATTATCAGCTGTACTTAACCTTATTTTCAAAATTCAGAAACTAAAGTAATGATAGAATTTTTGGAAATAAAATAGTAACTATTCATACTTTCAAAATTACGAGAATATATCTAGTACATAGTACATACCTTGTAAAAATTAAATGGAGACCTTGCAATTACAAATATTAGAATAGACAAAACAAAAACATTTATCGTTCCTGTCTCCCATCCCGCGTCGTGATTTTTCGTATATAAATTCTGACAGTGGCGAGGAGGGTAAGATCGCCAAACGCCTTACGTGTGCAAGACGTTGTTGCCATATCAGTCGAATGTTATTCATACAACGAAAAATTATCACAATAATATCTACCAAATTTTCCGTTAAATAATTTATAGCAAAATAATTTTCAATATTTTCAATATTAGGTATTAGGTGTCTTAGAATTATTAGAAGGTCCCCTTCTACCCCCCCTTGGAAGCGCCCTTGGCATACAAGATGAGAAGGCGCGCATATGTTTTTTGTGTTAACCCGTTGACCTGTTCCTCAAATTATCATCAATTACTAACCCGAGTATCTTTATTGATGGTAAAAAATGTAAGTGTACATGTTTAAGGAAAATGCAAATTCTGCCTAAGCACGGTTCTGTGTTTCTCACTACAAAATAATACCAT
The DNA here is from genome assembly GCA_030620095.1 of Kuschelorhynchus macadamiae. Classification (NCBI taxonomy): domain Eukaryota; kingdom Metazoa; phylum Arthropoda; class Insecta; order Coleoptera; family Curculionidae; genus Kuschelorhynchus; species Kuschelorhynchus macadamiae. The sequence goes on along the minus strand of JAUTXW010002734.1, from coordinate 379,486 downwards.
CGAAGTTTCTTTAGGGTTAAGTTTAAGGTTATGCGAATCCGAAAACTGGCGGATCTTTTCAAGATGTTGACAAAGAAACTGAGACGCCTCGTTAGCTCTTTCAGGATTAAACGTCATAACAACCTGAGTATCATCCGCTTATGATCGAAGTCTAGTATGCTGCACAACATTGAAAATGTCTGTGTAAATAATAAATATTAGTCCGAGAATTGATCTCTATGGGACTCCCGACACAACATGTTTCAACGTGGATTTAGTACTACCCATAACCACTCTCTGACATGTCATGTTAAGGTAATTGCAAAAGAAACCAACCGACATACGGTTAAATCCATAATAATTTAATTTGGCACAGAAGAGGTCGTGGTCTATAGCATCAAAAGCCTTCGAATAGTCTAAAGATTCCAAACACCGATGACTTCCCCGGATAATGTCATTCAAAAGAGATTTAATAATGTAGTTGTTGCACTATAGCCCCTTCTGAAACCTAATTGGTGTTTCGGTAGTAGGCCATTTTTCCGAAAAGTAATCCGAGATTTGCTTATGAACTATTCTTTCTAATACCTTGGGCAAGGTGGGCAAGAGACTAACGGGTCTCAAATCGCAATAGGTTTTCGGACTGCTTACTTTTGAAAGGGGATATATATGCGCCACTTTTTGCCACGGCGACATCTACACGACTAATTTCTGACCAACTAAAACTGAACCATCTGGCACCTAACTGTTGTGACACTTGTATTTTGTTATGTATCTTTCTACATATTTAATCTGAGGGTGTGACCATGTTAGCGACGAATCTGTCGAATGGCGATACTAACTAATTAGGTTAAAGGGATCTTTTACTTTCAAGGACTTAATAATTCGGTTTCAAGAATTTAATTATTCTTTTAAATGGTACAGGAATTAGAAGATAATTCGTGAGATAATGTACTCAATCAACTATTTTGTTTGTGGAAAAGGTAAAACGGGTACGGGTACTCTACGCCTACCATTCCAGATTTGGAAAAGTGTACCTTAGAGTAAAACATAGTATAGTCGCATGCGCACATTATGAATCAAATCAGAAAACACAGTGAAAACCCAAAATGTTGTGTGATTCTTTTATCGAGCTATTAAATCTCGATGGGCTATTTACAAATATACAGGGAGAAAGAAAATAGTTTTTTTATTATATTACGCAATATTATTAAGATAGCCACTTAATATCATTTTATATATTAAATGCCGAGGGACTAAATAAGAAAATTCGCTAAATATGTATTTGGTTAAAATTTTTTGGTTGTCAAAAACAAAAATACTCAAAATGGCAAGCGCCTTAATAAAGTCGGAAGGCGGTTCGAATCAGTGGAACAATTAGGATATGTTCTGTTTATACAGCCACTTAATGAAAATGAGATTTTTTTATCAATCACCAAAAATTATGAGCCCCGCCTGACCTAAAAATCTAACCACTTACTTTATTTAAATGCGAGCCAACCCTGTGCAAAGAAATTTTGCTTTTTTTTGTATTGTGATAACAAAAAAAAAATATTTTGCAAAAATATTATACACTTTTGTTAAAAACACAAGTTAATTAGTTATTACTTCCCTCTTGAGATTTTTTCAGATCTTTACGTTTAAGGGTCCCTAGATACCAGAAAACATGTTTTCTCAATTCCGTCTGTCTGTAGGTATGTCTGTCCGTCAGTTACTTATTTTAAACACGCTTTAAAATTGGAACAAGTATTCTATAATTATTTATTTATTGCCTACAAAATTACAAATGTACAAAAAAAAGTAAGCCAAAAAATGGTGTCAAATCTAATAAAAAAAATGTTTAAATTAAAATTCACTGGCTAATATCCAGGAGCCAGTTGCAAAAGCTCTGAGAATCGGTATAAGGAATGTACAGAAACTTGTGCAAAAAAAAAAAAACATAATTTACTTCCGAAGAAGATCAAGAAATGTACACAGTACAGTTACAATGCAAAAATTGATATTCATAATGCAATTTATGATTTACACACGTCAAAGACTAAAATAATCCTTCAGAAACTTTTTAATATTATAGACTAAAAAATATCATCATCACTTAAAAAGTCCTCATCTTATGAGTCGTCCTCAAATGGCGCAATGACATCTAGAACTCTTTCTCGATTCCACCAATCCCATATTAATTTCTCCGTATGTTCCACAGATTTCTTCCAGTACTCCGGCGTATTATAATTTAAGGAATCTTGCCAAACAATTTGCGCTTCATCTGATGTAAGACCATCGTTCACATGTTTTTCGTAATATGATTTTGCCCCAGCCCATATTAATTCTATTGCGTTAAACTGGCAATGGTATGGCGGCAGTCGTAAAGCCTCATATCCATTTGCCCGTAATATCTCATCTACGGCATATATTGTTGGTTTTTTAATAGATTTTGCCATTAAAAGAAGTTCTAGTTTCAGCACAGGTATTGAGTAAAGTATTTTTTTTTGTTTTATTAGCCAGTCATAAATATCACTTTTCTTCCAGAATGTAGTAGGTTGTTTATTTAAGATTTGAATGATAAGATGCATTGTCCAGAATGATTAAAGATGGAGCATCTAAATTTGGAATCAATTGTTCCTTTAACCACTTTTCAAACAGTTCACAGTTCATATTATCATAGTAGTCCATACTTTTGGATGTTGAAGAAAACAGTAAACTTGTACCTGTGAGAAATCCTGTTGAAGAAGTTGCATGCAAAATGATGAACCATTTTCCCGTCCCACATCCCTTTTTTCTCTTGACACTTTTTACAGATTCGTCCTGCCAAGATTTCGAACCACTTCCATTAGAAAATATCCAAGTCTCGTCTAAAAATACCAGTTTTCTAAATTTTGAATTAACATTTTACGTGTATTTCTCTAAAAACTGGATACGCTGACTTGCTATATGTGGCAACTCGCATAAAAATTTTCCATTACAGTCCTTTTTATATCGAAAACCCAACATTTTTATTAATTTTGACAACGATTTTAGTCCAATTTCCAATATGACTCGATTTTTTAAAGCTTCTTCTAAAACTTGAAGGGTCATATTAGTTTTTGATGTGTATAAATCGTAAATTGTATTCTTCTGTCTTTGGCTTTTTCGGGTACATTTCTTAATCTTCTTCATTAGTAAATTATGCTTTTTTTCATGCACAATTTTCTGCACACTGCATACCTTATACCGATTCCCAGAGCTTTTGCTACTGTCTCCTGGATATTGGCCGGTGAATTTTTATTTTCGTTATATTTTATTAGATTTAATACAATTTTTTTCGCTTGTGGATGCAACAAACCCGAAAATGGTTTTCTATTACTCATTTTGTCACTGACTTGTCAATCTGACTTTGAAGTGACATCGCTCAAAGATTTTTGCAACTGCTGGTATTTATATGTTTATCCTCTTTTTTCATGTGAAAATATCATACGTCTATCTAATTCATCTTCCGGATTTTATGCGGAGGATATGATTACACGTAATAAAAGAAAAACAAACTTAAAAAGTTTGTCGTTGATAAATCGTATGACCCGCACGATAACACTGCTTTTGACTATATCGTCAACATAATTGTGAACCGAATTACTGGTCGAATATAACCGATTAGGCGCGAACCCTAATTGGCTATCATTTTGACAAAAAAAAACACTGTTTCTTATACGTGTGTTGTTGAAAGCATTTTTGGTTGCACAAATTATTCGATTCTTCGCTCATTTTTAGCCTGTCCATTTTCTGAAGCGAGATTCACAAGAAAACAGTTACGAGTAAGATTTTTTTCTAATCTGGCATTGTCGAAGGATTTCGAAAACCAAGGTGTATTGTTTACACATTTTAGAAGGATCAGTGGAAATGAATAAACATGATTCCAAGGGAAGAAGTAGAAATCCCGCAGTCGATCTCGGTCAGTCAATTATAATGCCACAGTACGCAAAGAAATGAATTCTGCAACTTCCGGTTAAATGGGACACATAACAGTAAAGTGCGAGACACGAAAGAAAACAGAGCGGAGTCAATTAGTTTAGGAAGGTCGGCCAAGAAATCTCTTTAAACCAGTGGTGTCCCGTCGTTCTTTAAATTAGCACTCATTTTTGACTATACGCACTTCAGATAATTTAAAAATGTAACTATGCTTAATGAACCTTTATCTATATTTGTCTGTCTTCTTTCGTGTACCGCACTTCTATTTTGTGTTGCAAAAACGGCGAACTTTCGAATTTTAAAATGATTTAATTTTGATTTTTCTTGATCGATTTACCTATCAATATATTTTTTCTTGAGTTCTGTCATTAACGGTTCCCGGGCTACTGCCTACGTCCGCTATTATTAGACTACCCAGTATAGTGATACACGATTTACAAGTCCAGATTTTACAAGTGCAGCCAGCATCAGATCCAGTGAACGAGATTTATGAAAATTTTAATTTATGCAGTTCGACTTTGGGTTACTCCGGTATGCCAAAAGTGGCCGTCTGTCTCCGTTTGTCATATTACTTTATACAGGGGCCGTCATTGTGAAGTACTATACAGGGCGTTTCCAAATTGCGTGCTGATGTTAAAGGGGGTGTTTTTATGTCCTAAAAGTCTTAACTTTTGAGATACAGGATGATAAAGTTTAAAAAGAAAATATTTTTTTTCATCCCAATTCTGATGCTATTGTAGATAACTGCATGCAATTTGATACACGTCTTCTATGCATTAGGGAGCATACGGATTTACCCAGGTTAATTACATATGCACGCCACTGGTAGAAATTTCAAAAATTGATTGTTAATAAAAATGCCCTTTTATGCATAAAAGACGTGTATCAAATTTCACACAGTTATTTATTTATAATAGCATCAGAATTAGGATTTTAAAAAAATGTTTTTTTAAAACCCTGTATCTCCAAAGTTAAGACTTTTAGGTTCATATTAAACTTTTTTTAACTTATTATTTTAAACTTTTTTTCTTAAAAAGGTCCAAGAATCACCCCCTTTAACGTTAGCACGCAATTAGGAAACGCCCTGTTTAGTACTTCACAATGACGCCCCCTGTACAAAGTAATTTGACAGACGGAGACAAACGGTCACTTTTGGCATACCCGAAAAGCCCAAAGTCGAACTGCATAAGTTAAAATTTTGATAAAACTTGTTCACTGGAATCAGTGCTGGCTCCCCTACTATAACTACATTGATGTGTTAATTTTGGAAAAATATGAGTTCTGTAGTTTTTCAAATATTAATTGCAATATTAGATAATTTTTTAACACCCGGTATTGAACAGAAAATTAATTATTTTGAGGCAGTTTATTGACAGCTACTTTATAAACAATTTTACAAAATATATGAAAAAAACTAAGCCATTTTTGAGGTTGACGGCTGTGATTCTAATGGTTCGATTCCTTCTAAATCGTTGCTTCCTCTAAAAATGATGAGGTTTCGTCGTCACTACTTGAAGATCCCAGGGTGATAACTAAATCATCAATAACCGTTTCAATTTTGCCATCTACTTCCCAGTATTTATCTTCAATAGAACGAACATGTTTAACATACGATTTCCAATTTTCAGCCGATATTGAGTCAATCGCTTCTAATGTTATTATATTTAAATCTTTAATTGAAAGTTCACCGGTGTTGCGCTCTCGAATATATTTTTTTACTCCTGCCCATGCAAGTTCAATAGGTTTGAGGTCGCACATGTATGGAGGCAGTCTTAAAGGCGTATGACCGAGGTTACGTAAAAGACCGTCAATTTTATATTTTTTTCTCTAGGCTTGTTGGCTGATATTACTTCATATAATTGATATTTTCTCCATGTTGGATCATATACAAGATTGTTCGTTTTAAACCACGATATCATATGAGCTTTTGTAGAGTATTTAATTGGCAGTTTATCTTCTACGTGAGAATGATAAGACGCATTATCCATTACCACGACTGATTTGGGAGGAATGTTAGGTAGAAGCTTCTCTAGCAACCACTTTTCAAAATTATATCTATTCATCTGTCCATGATAGTCTCCAGTTGTTAGTCCCGAGCGAAAAACTAAAGCAGCACATTTTGAGTTACCCATGATATTTATTTTCATACCTAGATCGAAATAACCATATAAACTTTCCTTTTCAATTCCCAGAATATAATCAAGTTAAATTTTATAGTCTATTGTACGTGGGTTTCGTCACATTTTATATGACTCTTTTTAAATTTTGTGCAAAAAACTGTTACGTCAGGGCTATTATGACTTATGGCTTTATCTGATTACAAATAATCTTATTATTATTCAATACCAAAAAGTAGTTACGCAAATGAGAAACTATATAGAAATCCGACTTTGTTCGACAAAATTCTCCGCCACTTATTTCACAATATTCATCTGGTTAGATTAAGCTTGTCGTTTAGAACGACCGCGACGTGACACAAAAAAAATAAATTCAACCTAAAATTGTTAAAACTGATTATAAGCTGATACGCATCTTAAAATACACAATAATCACAATGTAACCCTGTCTGTTTCAAGCCACGCTTGTCACAAATTATAAACACTGCTAACTACTAAAATCAAAATTAATTGCCAAAACGAAACGAGACCTAATTAGGTTGTTGTAATCTAGACGTAACAAATCAATACATACCTAAAGCAATTCAGCATGCAGGGGGTTTGTCCCGGTTCATCTGGAACAATGTTGCAAAATAAGTAATGGTAAAAAATATAATAAGTAATTGAAAAAAAACTGTTGGCATACATATAGGTACTTCTCCATATATTAAACGTCAATGATTTTTACAACTTCATGTTCATATGCAAAAAAAATATGTGTTCTAAAAATGTTAAACGTTTCTGAAATTTTAAAATATTTTGATTATTAAGGGTCTGTTTCCCCTAGGACCGCATTGTAATGCAAAAAAAATTATAATACAGAAAAAAAAAACAAATTGTTTTTTTCGTTTTTAGGTGGCTGTTTGACCCCGGTAGAGTATAGTATACTACATAACAAACAAGGAAAGTGGCATATCAATAAAAAATACCTACTTTGGATATCTTTTAAAAACATCAATGATCAAGTAACGCGCCAACCAATCACTCGAAATTTCCCGTTTTGTTTCACGTGACCCAGCCTACTTCGGAACATTTTAACCCACGTTGGAGTCGGTTCCATGGATATTACATTATTAATAATATTCTTAATTTTTATAAAAGTAACGTTATTTCTGCGAGCATTAATACAAATAATGTTTTTTTATTACAGCAGTAAGTAACAGAATGAGCTATTTTTAAAAGGTTGTTATTAACAAACAAAGCAGACTTTACAATATTATACAATGCTGTGCGATAAATCCGGTTGTAAAATGTGTTTCTTAGGGGGTTGTGGGAAAACTCTATATAATGGAATTATATGCAAAAAAAATTAAAGGAATTTTTACATGTTTCTAACATTTAGGTAATCGTTATTGAAATAAAAAACATTTTCGCTGTTTTCTTCATCATCCTAGCTACTTTGTATAAATTTATTATTAAAAATGTATTATTCAAAAATATAAGCAGATAAAACTTGCTAGTTTAGAATTTAATTTTATTATTATCAGTTTGTTTCATAACATTACTTACGTAGCCTACAAAAAATAAATTATGTTCTTTAATATTTTCCTTCATAGAAAGATGGTTTTATTCCAGAACGTGGAATTTTACCAAATATTTAAACATTTAATTAGGCCGCCAATTTATTATGCCATAAATAATTCGCACTAAAAATTTATCAGTCTCTTCCTGTTTAACTTTCGATTTATGTTCAAAATTTCAAGTCCATTGGATAAGTAGTTTTTTTGGTCTTGGATTTTTTATTTATTAGGGCGCCATTTTGTTCTGCCATAGATTTACACAAAAATGTATCTCTATATCACACCCTTTGAATAATCACACTCTATTTGACAACATTTGAGTGAAAGTAGTTTTTGAGCTATGCCGCGTAGAGACAGACAGGCAGACAGACGGACGGAAATGAGATATTTTTCGGGGTCCAGGGACCCAAAAACAGAAACGATTACAATACTTCCCCCCTCGAGTGTAGTAATAATTAATATAACAAAGCTTACAAAAATGTGAAAAAATCAAGCAATAAGTCAACAATCTTAACAGTATATTCTGACATAAAATGCCGTGGGGGCTTTGCCCTCACACTGAGATTGGGTCACCACGCCCCCAAGGTTCGTCCGCGGATCGCAGAAAATTTAAAATATACTTTTTAATTTTTTAGTCTTTATTAAGTCCTGTTCAAATAGCTTGTTTTTATTTCGGGATAACATAACCTTTCATGGATAATCGAAATGTATTTTTTTATTTTAACTGAAACGAGTATAAAATGTATGAATATACACATATTCATAGTATATAAACCATCAAACGTTTAACAAAAATCCAAAATATTAAACGTTTTAATTAAATTTAGTACCTGTACTTGTGGTAAACGCCAAGTAAGCTATGACGTTTCCATGAAAACTAAGATATTTACTATTTTTGAAAACATCAAACAACTGTCAGATACACTACCACAACATAATTTAAATGTAGTTAAATTCGAATACCGATATTATGGAAGATACCAAATCGCTAGTAACAATCTTCCTACAAAAAATCTTTCATGATCGCCAGCACATCATCGATACCACGTACAAGCTGATATATGACTATAACAATGGCGAAAGAAAAAAAGCTGATTATGAGAAAACGTTGAAAAGCATTTGCAATCAATTGGGCAAAGAAATTCCGAATCAGGTACTAGTTTATCTGTTAACATTGGTCGATATGCCTTTGGATCTAGCTGAATCCGATGACACGCAGTTGAAACCAGTGATAGAAAAAATAAAAACTTTGGAGGAAATTCAGAAGACACAAAATTGCTTAGCTGACAGCATTAAACCTATTTTAGAAGACTGTGTAACCATTAAAAGCGACGAAATAAAGGAAGAATGTAAAGATGAGCCTGAAGCCAAAAAAGAAGATGTTATAAAGGGGGAAAAGAAGACAGAATGTAAACAAGACGAAAATACCGACCCAAAACCTCAAAAACTTGCGTCCATAGATAAGCCCAAGAATGTGGAAAATCAGAAACAGACCCTACAGCCCTCTAAAAACAGACGTAGAATTTTGGATAAACTTGATGAGCCGACGCGCCGCAAGACTAACACTGTCCCAAGCTTGTTAGACCTAACGGCAGTGTCCGTTATAAAAAATCATAAAAAGTTAAAAAAATCATATCAAAAGAAGTTTGATAAAGCCTGGAAAATGGTAAATTCTAATCAGTGCAAGGGGCTAACACTAGAACGGTGTTACGAAACATTAAGGGACCTAAACAAAAAAAGGAAATTGTTGAGAGACATCGAAAATGACAATATAACCGAAGAAGTGGTGACTGAGTTGTACCAGGACGTTGATATTTTTTTAAAGGAGAAACATATGCAGAAAGCAGTGAATATGGATTTATTTGATTATATTTCAAGGTTGTATAATTCTAAATAGTTAATAACTTTTTCATGTTAAAACATTAATTATTAAGTTATCGCAATGTTTACTTGGTATTTAAATTAAATTGATGCTTAATGTTTTTAATGATTTTTTTTAGAAGGTATTAATTTCACACAAACTAAGAATAATAGTTGTAAATTTATAAGCAGATTAAATGCTGGAAAATCGCTAAATAGTTACCAAAAAGGTACCTTATTAGGACAAAATTTAAGTTCAAAAATAAAGCAAAAGAAATCTGTCGGATGAAATGTTAATACTGTTTTAATACTAAAAAAAGGACTATATCTTAGGATAAATACCTAAAAGATTCCTTCTTACCTTACATAAAAAAGACTTATTACAAAAAGTAAATATGCAGCATTTTTGGTACACTAATAGATTTTAGGGCGCTGATCATCTGGCGCCGGCCGTCTCGTTTCCGAGACATCCGCCATCGAATTCACAATCTTATACTCGCACTTTTCTACTTTCTGCAGTAATTTTTTATAGGAAATCGATTGCATACACAATTAAAATAACACATATTTTGGAATTTATAGCGTTTTTTTAACTCAAAAATTACTTCAATAACATATGTGTCAATTGCTATTTTTATATATAATTATAATTTCTATATAAGATTTTTCTTGTTTTTGTGTTTAATGTTTGTAACTATTCCCCTGTAAAAAAACAATAAATATTCAAAATTAAAATTCGACAAGTTACCGATCTATCTACACTTAACGTTATTTGAAACGTTCGACGAACATTTTGTTGGTCTTAATGTGTTAATAGGATTTAAGTTTGATAAAACTCCTCTATTTAATAAGTCGACGTTTCGAATGATATACATTCTTCCTCAATGGGTCTGAAACCAAGTGAAATTATCAGATTTGAAAGATAAGCGAAACAAAGCATCTGCATTTAAATGAAGAGAAGAGACTTTGTTTTTACCCAGCAACCGAGATTAATGCAGTCGAAGGTGACCTTCTTTCATTATCCTTTTAAATTTACATATAGAAAAATTCAAATCCATACCCTCCATAGAATTTATAAATTTAGATTTTATAGATTGTATAAAAAATGACCTCTTAAATATCCCTTTTCTATTTCGTGTGGAGGTACTGTTAATAAATGTGTCCTACGAAAGTTCATTTTATGAATTTCGTGCCTAAAGGATATTTTCTGGAATAATTCTGCTAGGATTTTAAATGCAAAATTATGCAAATGCAAACGGTACCTAAACATACTAAGCCGTCTTAATTGTTTTAGAAATGAAGTAATGTGTTTTTTTTTTAACACCATATATCAATCTCAAGCACGAGTTCTGTACTTTTTGTATTCTGTTTCGATCAGAAGCGTATAGACATGGATAAAATGCAGCAGAACAGTGATTGAATCGAGAAAGTACAAGAGAGTCACATAAAAGTTTTTTGCTTTCTCTAGATAGATAGTACCTTTGGCCAAAAGTAAGAAGGAAAGAGGAAAGTATTGTAATCGTGAAAAATTAGCCTTTGAGATTTTTGAAGGTTTCGGATCCCTGAACCTTAAAAAAATATATTCTCCCATTTCCGTCAGTCTGTCGTTTTGTCATTCTGCATATACGCATAGCTCAAAAATTACTTATTCGAATGACTTTCAATTTTAGTCAAAAATCAAGGGTTATATGGGGATAAAATGGTTACATTATGATAAAAACCCAATACTCACTCACTGCTTCAAAATGTGCACAAAAATAAAGTGTGATATATGGATAAAAATAAACTGGTAAAATTTTTGTGTGTAAATCCATTATGGCGGAGCAAAATGGAGGAGTGAATGTTTAAAAATTTAGTACCAAAAAACTACTTATCCAATGAACTTGAAATTTTGTACAAACGTCAAGTATTAAATAGGGATAGACTGGTAAATTTTTCGATCAAATCTTATCTGACAAAATAAAATGGCAGCCTAATAAAATTATTCCGTAAAATTCAATTTCCTAGAATAAAACCGTCTTTTTCTCTATGGAGGAAAATAATAATGAACATAATTTAATAAAATAATAATAAATAAAACGTAAATAATGTTCTGAAAATAAATAATAATAATAAAAATAGTAAATTAATTAAAAACTTATAAAAATTTAAATAAATGAATGAAAATAGTTTATATGATTTGTATAAAGTTAGTAACAAATAATTATATGCATATACTACCAGATATGCAGTTACTCGTACCTTCGCCAATTCTAATGATTTTTAGTACGGTAGTAGATTTTGGAGCGCTGATCACAAATCCCATCACATTTTTTGTCGACGTTTCCGATATATCCGACATCAAAAACAGCTTTTTCCTTCACTCAGTAATTTTTTACCAAATTAATTGAATTTACAGTTAGTATTATGTTAACCAAAAAATGTCTTAATATAAACAAAAACAATAGTTTTTTTGTTTAGAACAAATATAGTTATTCCTAAACACAAACATTTTTAACCTAAATAACCATTTGTTTAAGCAAAACAAATGTTTATTGCCTATTTATGAGTCGTTTTATAAAAGCCAATGTTACGCCATTTTACCATGCGTGTTTTAGAGGGTGTAAGAGAACTTTTAGAAAAAAATTTAATAGAGCTATTCAGACCCTAAAAGTTACCAAATTATTTTTAGCTCATTTATTTTTACTTTTTTTATTGACAATGGTTTGGGTTTTGTACCATAAAACAGAAAATATTAATTAAAACAGGTATTTACTACAATATACTTAATGTAAATAAAACATTTCTTACCTTCAAATGACCTATAAAGTGTTGAAGAATAAGGGTGGGAGGGTCTAACCGATATTTAAATAAAAAATTGTTTCCTTTAATAAATATTCGTTTAGCGAATATATTTATTATAGAATAACAAATATGTATATAAAATATTTTAGAAAAGTTGAATTAAAACAAACAATATTTATAAATTTATAAATCAAACAAAAATTATTCAGTAAAAAAAAATTAAGCAAAAAAATTAGGACCTGATTTACTGATTTCTTTTTCAGTGTGGCCTACTTTTCACTATTTTACTTTTGCTACCAAAGCCTACTGAATGCAGAAATATTAAAATGTGTAGCTATTTCTGGCCATATTGTGTTTTTTCTTGTTGTCTTTTTCTAATGGCAAGCTAGTTTTCGCACTAGTCCAAGACATCACGCCGCATGTTACTTCACTACTAAATCCATTAATTGCCTCGCGGCAATTTCTATTTTCCTACTCAAAGCAACGCATGTGATCTCGTTGCTTGCGAATACATTACGACTGTCTGCCTCAATGTAAAGACGGACTACGTTAAGGTACCCAGTGGTAATTTATTCGTCTAAGTTGAGATCATATACGACAAAATGGCTCCGAGTAAGACAATTACAACTGGTCACGACCGGCTTGAGGCAGGAAATTACCGTTTACTCCAAGTCGCATAGCATGCAGGACCATGCCTTGGACCAATGCGAAAACTAGTTTGTTAATAGAAAAATACCAAGAAAATTGTATTTTATAGGATTTGCGCGACCCAAACTACAAAGGCAACAGAAAAAATATACAATATGGCAAGAAATAGCTACAAATTTGAATGTCTGTAAGAGAAGCAAAAAACCTGTAAAAAATATAAAACTTAATTTTGCAGAAATATTAAATCTTAAAAATGTACCTAAATTTTAACATTTTCAAATATAATTTTGACATGAACAAAATTGTCTCATGTCAATAGCCATTTTATGTTTCTATAAACAATAACAGTTTTTTAAATGCTATGGTCTGGCCATGGGAGGTTTCCTTCTTTTGACACAAAATATTCTATAAACTAGTCGCTAACAGGCTTCGTCCTAGTTTTTGCCTTTCTGGGAAGTCTCTATAGATCTATGATACCAGTGTCTCCTTGTTCCGCCATATTTCTTATATATTCAAGGGAGCCAACCAGTTTTTCAGAATCAGGCTTTGATAGCGTGTATACTATGCTTGATTCTTTCCTTTTTACTTCCTTTTAAATATTGTAATCGCGAAAAAATCACACTCGAAATTTTTTCAGCTCTTTACGTTTCAGGGTCCCTAAATGACGAAAAACTGTCTGTCTGTCTGTCGGTCTGTCTCTTCGCGGCATAGCTAAAAAACTACTTACCCACTTGACTTCAAATTTTGGTCAAAAATTAGGGGTCATATGGGGATGACCTGGTAAGATTTTGGTAAAACTCCAATATGACAAAACAAAATGGCGGCCTAGTGAAATGTTAAAACAATTATTACTAAGAAAGTGCTTATCGGATTTTTCTCAAATTTTGCACAAAAATTAAGTATTTGTAGGAATTAACTGGAAAACAATTGGTATGAATCCAAGATGTCAAACAAAATGGCGGGTTAATAAAATAATTAAAAATTCAGCCTGAAAAACTGATTTCAAATTTGGTGCCATAACTAATTGTAGTATAGAGATGAACTAATAAAAGTGTGGTACTAATTCAAGATGGCGGAACAAAATGGCGGCCAGATAAAAATTTTTAATGTTATCTGAAAATATCACCCTCTCAAGTTTTACGTATCTTCGCATTTTGGGGTCTCTCGATGTTAAAAAATATGTTTTATCAAGTTCGTCGGTCCGTCTGTCGATTTCATCAGATTCACTTCAAATCTTAGTGAAAAATTAAGGCTCATATGGGGATGACCTGGTAATATTTTGGTTGAAATCCAATATGCCGGAACAAAATGGTGGCATAGTGAAACGTTAAAAAAATTATTACTAAAAAAACTAATTATCCAATCAAGTATTATGTAGGAATCAACTTGAAAAATTTTGGTACGAATCCAAGATGGCGGAACAAAATGGCGGTTTAATAAAATTTTTAATTATTCAGCCAGAAAAAAAACTACTTAACGAACTGATTTCAAATTGTTTGCCATAACTAAGTGTAGTATAGACACGAACTTGCAAAATTGTGGTATTAACTCAAAATGGCGGAACAAAAAGGCGGCCAAAGAGAATTTTTGTAATCTAAAAAAAATCATCCTCTCAGGTTTTACATATCTTGGCGTTTCAGCGTCCCTAGATGCTTAAAAATATGTTTTATAAATTCCGTAGATCCGTCTATCGGTTTGTCTCTCTGTCTGTCAGTTCGCGGCATAGCTTAAAAACTACTCATCAGATTGACATCAAGTTTTAGTCAAAAATTAAGGCTCGGGGATGACCGGGTAACATTTTGGAAAAAATCCAATATGATGGAACAAGATGGCGGCCTAGTGAAACGTAGAGATAAGTTGGTAGAGTTGTGTTACGAATTCAAGATAGCGGAGAAAATGGCGGCCAAATAACATGTTAAAAAAATAAAGCAAAAAAATCTTCTTAAATTGACTGTAAATTTTGGACAAAAATTAGATATAAGGATAAACTGGTGCGAGTTCAACATGACGTAACAATTGCAATGTGTGTCAATCTAAAAACTAATTCTCGAATTAATTTTAAATTATGCCGAAATTCAAGTGTGGCATTGGTAGAAACTGGCAAAGTATTGGTAGGTATCCAATATATTGGAACAATATGGCGTCCAATAAAAATGTTTGATAAGACAGTATATATGTGTTCCTAAATAACTATGTACTGAACTAAATTGGTTCACACTTCACTATACCTAATAAAAGGAAATATTCATAATGAGGGAAGTTCTGCGTAAAGGAAATTTACTGGTTTTTTAGAAAATCGTACATTTGCGATTACCTAAAAGTTTTCGTTTATCGAAAGATTGAGCATATAGATGAATGAGTTTTCGATGGTTTGACGACTTCGAATATATCTGTAGTTATATCTTGAAGACTGTCCATTAAGTTATTAATTACTGTGAAAAAAGGAACGGGCATCACCAGCAAGAAAATTTTCGAAAAAATTATCATTATATTACTATTCAAAAAAAATATCTACACCCCATCCGTCTCTGCTTACGTTTCCTTTTCGGGTATAAAACAATAAGGTAGTCGCCGCTGCAACAGTTTGTACCGACTTATCCTCAGATGAAGTATATACAAAGATACAAAACACCAAAATCAACACCATTACGAACACTGTCTCAATAACGACCAGTTCCTTTCACCCCGACGAATTTGCATATTATTTGTTTGTTAATGCCACGCATGGACTTTACTGCTCCAAATGAGGTAATCGAATAGCACTTATTTGAAACGAATATCGGCATTTTCCACATGATATAAAAAATAACCGCCATTTTTTAAAAGCAGATCTTACTTAATTGGAGAAAGTATTGCGCCCCAAATTGTGGCTACCTCCCTAAAAATATCCAAATTTTCTTCTATCAATCTCAAAAATACCAGAGGAATCGGTTTAAAATTAAATCAATTTATTTGAATATATACTCATTTATTTCTGACATCGGCACCACGTTTTATCAAAGAGGCTGACTGGATACTTAATGGATAAAAATATACTGCAAATTTTCTTCAAGTCAGATTTTTTAATATTCTGGTATGTCGTAGAAAAAAAACCCTAAATTGAAAAATTATAGATAACAAAGTTTTTGAATCTACTTCGATTTTGTGTAAAATAAGTAAATAACTTCGGTTATATTCGTATATATTCCTCAAAGCAAGGGTACCGCTTGACTTTTAGGTCAATTTTCAAAAAAAGGTAACTTTTAGTTTTTACTAGATAAGGTCGGTTTTTAGTCAGGACCTCGAGGTATCGATGTAGTTTTCGAAAAAAAAAATACACCGGGACTTCGGAAGGTACGGCTAAATTATACTGGAATTTAATGGTGGTTAATGGCAGGCAAAATCTCCAATGTTTATAAAACATTACCACCAAGTAGTTTTTGTCTCATTATTTTTGTTTTATGTCATTTTAGATAGAACTAATTTTTGGCGAACGACAACAAAGTTTTTAAAAATAATATTTTTCGAACACTGCGATAATCGTAATTTGTTTAGACTTTTTAAAAACAAATCCTTACAAGAATTGGTTTCGCACTTTCAGGAACTTTTTTGTTTTTGTCAAAAATTTGAACATAGGGCGTTAAATAGACCCTTTTTTATCTAAAAAAAACCTTACAACCATTTTAAATAGGGTTCAGAACACCGTTTTTTCGATAGATATCGTGTATTAAACACTCGTGTTTTTTTTCAGTGTGCTTTAAAAACCTCCCCAATTTCAAAACCGTCTCCAAGATACCTATAGCTACCGAGACGTAAGAAGTACACTTTGCCATGACGACTACCACACAACCAATTTTTGACCAATAAAATCTGAACAATCTAGCACGTGACTATCTTGATATTTTTGGTGTTTTGTTATGTATCTTTCTAAATAAGACATATCAACAAAGTGTCTAAAAATCTGCTATTAGTGACATGTATCAAAATCGCGATTGGGTCACATGACGTACTTAGGTTTCGATCCTCCCGTTAATCAGCCTTTTCTGATATATAGGTTTATTTCGGCGAAATATTGACAAGGTTCATTAGATTTTCGTTATGAAGCACTTAGTTGAGTGATATTGTAGTAGTAGAGTAGCATTCCGAAGGTTGCGTGTTCTAATCCCGGTTCGGACGATGACTTTTATGATTTTCTATGTAATTGTGTTTTAAAGAACGGATTGCGATTTAATTAACCCTGGTTAGGCATTTTTTTGAGGTAACGTAAAAAATAGTACCTGTATTAAAACAAGGAGACTTTTTCATATTTTTTTTTAACAAAAGCTTTACTGTTCAGTTTTGTCAATAAAGCCATAGTAATTAATAATAAACAAAATAGGAAATGGATAAAAAAATATTTTTCGTGCGACGGGACACTCTGTCCTTATAAATTGCGGGTCACGAAGGAAAAACCGGGCGGAATCAATCGGTTTAGGAAGGTCGGCCAAGAAATCTAGAAGAATCAAGAATTTAAACCAGTGTCCCGTCGTTCTTTAAATAATATGGCACTCCTTTTTGACTATACGCACTTCAGATAATTAAAAAATGTAACTATGCTTAATGAACCTTTATCTATATTCGTCTGTTTTCTTTCGTGTACCGCACTTCTATATCTCTTTTGTGTTGCAAAAACGGCGAACTTTCGAATTTTAAAATGATTTAATTTTGATTTTTCTTGGTCGATTTACCTATAAATATATTTTTTCTTGAGTTCTGTCATTAATGGTTCCCGGGCTATCAGATCCAGTGAACGAGATTTATCAAAATTTTAATTTATGTTCTCCGTTTGTCATATTACTTTATACAGGGGCCGTCATTGTGAAGTACTATAGAGGGCGTTTCCTAATTGCGTGTTGATATTAAACGGGGTGTTTTTATGTCCTAAAAGTCATAACTTTTCAGATACAGGATGGTAAAGTTTAAAAAGAAAACATTTTTTTTTTCATCCAAATTCTGACGCTATTGTAGATAACTGCATGACATTTGATACACGTCTTCTATGCATTAAGGAGCATAGCATACGGATTTACCTAGGTTAATTACATATGCACGCCACTGGTAGAAATTTTAAAAATTGATTGTTAATAAAAAATGCCCTTTAATGCATAAAAGACGTGTATCAGATTTCACACAGTTATTTATCTATAATAGCATCAGAATTAGGATTTAAAAAAAATGTTTTTTTAAAACCCTGTATCTCCAAAGTTAAGACTTTTAGGTTCATATTAAACTTTTTTCTTAAAAAGATCCAAGAATCAACCCCCTTTAACATTAGCACGCAATTAGGAAACGCCCTGTATAGTACATCACAATGACGCCCCCTATGCAAAGTAATACGACAGACGGAGACAAACGGTCACTTTTGGCATACCCGAATAGCCCAAAGCGAACTACATAAGTTAAAATTTTGATAAATCTTGTTCACTGGAATCAGTGCTTGCTCCCCTACTATAACTACATTGATGTGTTAATTTTGGAAAAATATGAGTTCTGTAGTTTTTCAAATATTAATTGCAATATTAGATATTTTTTGACACCCGGTATTGAACAGAAAATTAATTATTTTCAAGCAGTTTATTGACAGCTACTTTATGAACAATTTTACAAAATATATGAAAAAAAACTAAGCCATTTTTGAGGTTGACGGCTGTGATTCTAATGGTTCGATTCCTTCTAAATCGTTGTCTTCCTCTGAAAAAGATGAGGTTTCGTCGTCACTACTTGAAGATCCCAGTGTGATAACTAAATCATCAATAGCCGTTTCAATTTTGCCATCTACTTCCCAGCATTTATCTTCAATAGAACGAACATGTTTAACATACGATTTCCAATTTTCAGCCGATATTGAGTCAATCGCTTCTAATGTTATTTTATTTAAATATTTAATTGATAGTTCACCGGTGTTGCGTTCTCGAATATATTTTTTTACTCCTGCCCATGCAAGTTCAATAGGGTTGAGGTCGCACATGTATGGAGGTAGCCTTAAAGGTGTATGACCGAGGTTACGTAAAAGACCGTCAATTTTATACTTTTTTTCTCTAGGCTTGTTGGCTGATATTACTTCATATAATTGATAGTTTCTCCATGTTGGATCACATACAAGACTGTTCGATTTAAGCCACGATATTATATGAGCTTTTGTAGAGTATTTAGTTGGCACTTTATCTTCTACCTGAGAATGATAAGACGCATTATCCATTACCACGACTGATTTGGGAGAAATGTTAGGTAGAAGCTTCTCGAGCAACCACTTTTCAAAATTATCTCTATTCATCTGTCCATGATAGTCTCCAGTTGTTAGTCCCGAGCGAAAAACTAAAGCAGCACCTGGAACAAATCCGGCTTCTGAACCAGCATGAACTATAATAAAGCGACTACTAGAGCGGATTCCCTGAACAACACCTGTAACACTTTCACTTTGCCAGCATTTGTTCACTGTCATATCATTATCTACCCAGGTTTCTTCTAGATACACAATATTGCGTCCTTCTTGCCTATATTGCCTTACAGTTGATAGATATTTCACCCGCCAGTGAAAAATATTTGGTCTCTCAATGAGCAATTTTCGTTTATTTTGGCACTTGCGCCAAACAAAACCACTTGATCGTAAAAGCCGATTTAAGGCTTTATACCCGTATGGAAAATCTATTTTGTTCTTTACAGCACGAAGTAGGGGTTTGCAAGTCGGAACCTTCTTCAAGTTTATATAAAAATCCTCTATTGTTCGTCGAATTACTTGAAAATCATCATCGTCGACTTTATCTTTGTATGATAATCGGGGTCTTTTTTAACCAGGAGATTTTAAAGATTAAGTAGAACATGAGCGATCATTATGTTCTCTTTGAATTTTTCTAACACTACTTTCTGAAACACCAGTGTAAAATGCAGCGCGTTCTGTTCGATTTTGAATTGGAATAGTCAAACTATTATTTTCAGCTACAAGCCTCTATAATGCTCGCAATAACTTTACGTGCACCGCTTCGAATTGTTTTTCCTCTTTTGCTCGCCATCGTTACTTCGAAATAATAATTCAAATTCAACGCAACGCGTTTATGTAGAAATGAAAACAAATGCTCGAAATGTATAGGCGCTACTGGAAATAGCTAGAACTTTCTAGCGACAAGTGCATGGAGACTCTAGGCACATCCCAATTACAAGTGGACCAGTGCGAAATTTACTAAATCCTTGATTAATTTTCCGTACCGCTTAGCTGGCGCACTTTATAGGTGAAGCAGCAAACTATTACAACAAATAAAATAACATACAATTTATTTGCGTATACAAATTTTACTTTTCCGCTTCCTTAAGATTATGAACCTTTATTTTAAAGACCGTCCGGTTTTCTTTCGTGTCCCGCACTTTTCGCTGTCTGATAAAAATAAGAGACAGTCCGACCCTACGCCAATTCAAATACGTAACGAAACACCTGCTAATAACCTCAACCACCGGTCATCCTCGACACCATCAATGTCGCATCGCTTCCTAGTATTTCTGCTGCTTGCTTTGGATTTATTCGGCGGTGCATTTCTCGCAGAGCCCTCGCTAATCTTTCTCCTGATTGAGGTCTGCAGAATACGGGTAAATTTCTCCTGCTGGGAACGTTGACCGTCTCGTCGGCCCGTCTATTATGGGAAATGTCCCCCCATCGTCGACTCCCCTCCCCCACAACTAGTGTCTGCTGCACTTGATTTGTTTAGTAACAACGAACTCGGCTGTTTGAAATGCAGATCCGTTTTCAATTTTTGGTTTTCTTTTATTACTTTAGAATATGAAAACTTTGGACTTTATTCTTATCGACCCCACTTGGTGTAACTCGCCGTTGGGAATGGTGCATTGAACTGCAGCAATGGGACCAGGAATACACATAAAAATATATTAGAGTATTTAAAAACCACGCTTTAGAAAGTGAAGTAAAAAATAAATCCGAGTACAAAGTTTTATGTATGTAGATAGAAATGAACATGTATTGAACAGTATTCAGTTATCATAAAAATTGATTTTTTTAATGCAATTATTTAGGGGTTGTTGTTGATTAAGGCATATGGAAATAATTCAATCTAGGAGGCTTGTTGTTATTTCACTTGTGATATTTCTACGTCTGTGAACATCATAACTGACAAAGTATATTCATGTTACATTATTGACACTTTATTTAACAAAACCATGGCAATATTGTCTGTGATATTTTAAATAAAGAACCCCTGGTTGGATAAAAATTACATATGTACTATCCTAAGATGCATTTTAATTAAATCTCTTTCCATAATTTGTAGTTGAAGAAAAAAAAAATTATTATGGCATATGAATTTAATATGTAAAAATAATAATCGGTTTATAATTGTAATTTAAAATATATTCAAGAATTTTAATTTTAACTTTTAAATAGTTAATGTTAACATTAATAACCATGTAAAATAACTAGAAGTAATTTAAGTGGTATTATAATAATTTTAGCAAAGTTTAGAACAACCCAACGGTTTTGTCATTGGCTTTAAATACTTTAAAGCCGATGGTTTTGTATTTAGTATTCATTGACGAGATTTTACGTCACCTCTTATAATTCAGTACACAGTATGTATACAAACGAAATGTCGTGTTAAAACTTGTAAAATTACTTTTTATATCTGTAATTTAAAAAATAATAATAAATATTATTGAAATATTTAAAAAAAAGTAGAATTGCAGTTTTGTTGCTAAGATATAAGGCTTTGAAATGCTACTCGTGCTCATCCTCAAAATTTCAAAAATATTTTTTGCGAGTATTTTAAACGAAACTCATGTTTTACATCGCCTTGCATAATAAAAAAAGTAAATTTTGTGAATTTTGAATAAGTCGTTCTATAATAAATATACCTGTGAATATATCTGAAAAGTTTCATTAAATAATAATAACAAATAAAAAAGTTATTAAAAACTTAAAAATGTGAACATTTTTTTGGCCTACCCTGTATATATATATATATATATATATATATATATATATATATATATATATATATATATATATATATATATACATATATATATATATATATAACGGAATTATTGGCCCTTCATCTTATAATTAAATATTTAATTGATATGGACCGCCCTGTATTATTATTGCCAAACAAACAAGATAAATAATGAATAATATGATGTTCCTTTTTGACTTAACTTAGTTATGGCCATTTTCGACTCTACTCTGATATAACTAGGCTTATTTTCGACTTAGTTGCTAAATATAACTACGAACCTTAAATATCTAAATTATTTTATATATTTTCTTTTACTTTTTAGTTTATTTTGAATTGCATTCAGCATCCTTGATCCTTAAGAGATCTGTATGAATTTCAGGCGAATTTTGTTACGACTTTCACTAGATCAATTTTTCATGATTTCGTTAGAATGTTTAGAGACAGCTAGTGCGCTTTTACTATAAAGTTTACCGATTACTGCATAATGTCCAAAATCCAGAGGAGCCGCTGCCACCCTTGCTGTTAAGGCGCCCATGCCATCTTTTATAGGTTGTTTGCAGCACATTATATTTAGTTTTAGTTATTATTATTATACCATTTTATAAGTTTTTCATGAACAAGTTCAAACTGACAAACAAAAATCTTTTTTGGTTTTTTCGCAACTGAAAGATTTTTGTTTGTCAATCTAAACGCAACAAATAATCTGAACACATTTGAAAACAAGTTCAAACTGTTGATCGCTAGTATTTTTCTTGACAGTGCAGTTGCTACCTTCAATTTTTTGGTTAACATGATCGTAATTCAAAATGTATTTTCCATATATTCGGCAACGTTTTAAATGTCTCTAATAAATTGGACAGCATTTCCGGTAATTTTACAGTAAGCATAGTTAATGTTGGATTGAGACAACTTATTAATTAAATCACAAAATAAAATTAATTGGAGTTTTTATGTGTCCAGTTGCGTAAAAAAAATATTTTTTTAAGTTAACAGAAAGGGTAACAAATGTATGTATATCTTTTATCAAAAAAATAAAACATAAATAGTTAGAAATTACAAATTTTTAATTGTACAAAGGATTATCTTTAGCAAATAAACTTGACATTTTTAATATTTTTGCTGTGTCAAATATGGTAATACTGAAGGCGAAGACGGAAAGTCCCTTAATACTTTCGCAAAACTTAAAACACGTTTTAAATATTCGAAGGGAATCTGACGTATTTTCGCGAGACCGAAAGAATGTCGAAAGTTTCGCGAGACAAAACTCATGTTTTACATCGCCTTGCATAATAAAAAAAGTAAATTTTGTGAATTTTGAATAAGTCGTTCTATAATAAATATACCTGTGAATATATCTGAAAAGTTTCATTAAATAATAATAACAAATAAAAAAGTTATTAAAAACTTAAAAATGTGAACATTTTTTTGGCCTACCCTGTATATATATATATATATATATATATATATATATATATATATATATATATATATATATATATATATATATATATATATATATATATATATATATATATATATATATATATATATATATAACGGAATTATTGGCCCTTCATCTTATAATTAAATATTTAATTGATATGGACGGCCCTGTATTATTATTGCCAAACAAACAAGATAAATAATGAATAATATGATGTTCCTTTTTGACTTAACTTAGTTATGGCCATTTTCGACTCTACTCTGATATAACTAGGCTTATTTTCGACTTAGTTGCTAAATATAACTACGAACCTTAAATATCTAAATTATTTTATATATTTTCTTTTACTTTTTAGTTTATTTTGAATTGCATTCAGCATCCTTGATCCTTAAGAGATCTGTATGAATTTCAGGCGAATTTTGTTACGACTTTCACTAGATCAATTTTTCATGCGTAATATTATATTTGTATTAGACTAAGGTTAGAATGTTTAGAGACAGCTAGTGCGCTTTTACTATAAAGTTTACCGATTACTGCATGATGTCCAAAATCCAGAGGAGCCGCTGCCACCCTTGCTGTTAAGGCGCCCATGCCATCTTTTATAGGTTGTTTGCAGCACATTATATTTAGTTTTAGTTATTATTATTATACCATTTTATAAGTTTTTCATGAACAAGTTCAAACTGACAAACAAAAATCTTTTTTGGTTTTTTCGCAACTGAAAGATTTTTGTTTGTCAATCTAAACGCAACAAATAATCTGAACACATTTGAAAACAAGTTCAAACTGTTGATCGCTAGTATTTTTCTTGACAGTGCAGTTGCTACCTTCAATTTTTTGGTTAACATGATCGTAATTCAAAATGTATTTTCCATATATTCGGCAACGTTTTAAATGTCTCTAATAAATTGGACAGCATTTCCGGTAATTTTACAGTAAGCATAGTTAATGTTGGATTGAGACAACTTATTAATTAAATCACAAAATAAAATTAATTGGAGTTTTTATGTGTCCAGTTGCGTAAAAAAAAATATTTTTTTAAGTTAACAGAAAGGGTAACAAATGTATGTATATCTTTTATCAAAAAAATAAAACATAAATAGTTAGAAATTACAAATTTTTAATTGTACAAAGGATTATCTTTAGCAAATAAACTTGACATTTTTAATATTTTTGCTGTGCCAAATATGGTAATACTGAAGGTGAAGAGGGAAAGTCCCTTAATACTTTCGCAAAACTTAAAACACGTTTTAAATATTCGAAGGGAATCTGACGTATTTTCGCGAGACCGAAAGAATGTCGAAAGTTTCGCGAGACGAGACGAGAAAATTTTATAGGGGGAAATAAAAGACGAGAGTTAAAGATAAATCTTTTCTCGATTTACGAGACGAGGGGAGATTTTTTAATTTTATGCGAGATTTCTCGTTTGCTGAAACCTTACTAAATTGTCAAAGTTAAGACAGGTCGCCCGCAATTCAACGATGCTTTAGTTAGGCAAGTTTCCTTATGATGCTTGGATCACCTATAGGGCGAATAGCTCTTCTCTGGGCAGCCAATAATGTTAAGGGCTGAAGTAGAGGCTGATCTCCATACGTGAGAACTAGTGATGCCGTGACACGAACAAACTTTGGATTCTCTTTTCGACGCCATTCAATCTCGACCCTCGAGACGACGAGAATAAAAGGGTCTAGACGAGACGAGATTATCATCCCGTAGTAAAAAAAACCCTCACCTTATAGATATAAATACATACGTCTTTACATTTCTGTCAAAGGATATTATTGCATCAATACATTTTATACTAAAACGTTGCAATTTTGGATTGTTTCTAAAACATGTGTATTTTAAGAAAATGAATTACCTTTCTTATATTTCTTAATGATTTTAAATCTGAATTTTGGTTTTATGCCTTTAAATATATTTTAATAATAATAATAATAATAATAATAAAACTAAGCATAATAATGCATTTTTTTAACTACATAAAGTATACACGCACGATAAATAATTATCACACAAGTTTTGGCTCATTAATGAGTGTAGGGTGTGTACAGATATTTATATTTTTGATTTTTCAATTATTCTTAAATGTAGAGCTATTGAAATTTAAAAGTCAAATAATACTCCACCAAATAATTTTTCACAGCTCCTTTTTGATACGCCTTGTGCATACTTAATCTAAAATACCCTTGATGTATTCCAGAAGAAAGCAGAAAGTTGTAGTTCCTTAAAAATTAGGTTGCGTTTAAAAAGTACCATAACTCTTTTGTGTTAAACGAGATTCATTTATGTTATTAAAATTAAAAAAAAATATTTTAAACAATTTTCAAGAAAATTATTAGTGATTTTGATACAATCTAATTACATACCCAGAATCATGATATTTACAAGATGTAATGTGGTGGATATTGGTTTTAGCTACAAATTTTAATTAACTTTCAAATAAACAATTATAATTCGCTGAAATAAAACGCAACAACCTCTAGCCACAATAGGTGAAAATAAACATATCGAATTTGACGTTTGAATGAGTTAAAGCACTTGATTAAAACAATATACAAATTCAAAGCCTAACTTTCAATAGCGGCAAACCGTTAAATAATGACCAGCCAATGAACTAAATAGTATTTTTAGTTCATTGTGATCCGCTTATGATATTTCATTTAATAATTTTAGTTTTTCCACACTTTTCATAAAAATATATTTTATGCATGGAAATAAATGAAATTTTGTATACTTTATATAACGATTATAGAGAAAATAAATTAAAATTATTGCTTTATTCAAACAACCTAGGGGGAAACAACCATAATTTAATGGAAGACCTTTCAAAATAAAAATCTGTATTCATCTGACTCTTTATTCTTTTCACAGCTTTCGAGTACATACAAAAACCTACTAAACTAACAGTCGGTTATGATCTTCGCTGCAAAAGAGTTATTTATTGCTTTATTGTATTTGTAACGCAATTGAAGGTATCGGTACAAAATAGATAAATTGTTCTTGTGATATCAGACATATCTACTTTTTGGTATCATTCTATTTTGGTGAAGATTACCTATACTCCAGGAGAAAAATTGAGCTTAATTTTTAAATGCGATTTTTAAAAATATTGAAATATTTATTATTTAGCATAAATAATAATATATTTAACGTCGAGACTAGATTTTTCGAGACGAGACGAGATAAGCCCCTGATCTCGTCTCGTCTCGATAATAATTTCAAGACGACACAAAAATTAGAAAGGATTCTACTTAAGAACTCAGCTTATTCTAAACTCATCTTTACAACTTTACTTCATGATAATATAAAAATAAAAAAATCGCAACAAATATAATACTACTAACTAAAGTATAGTTTTTATTTTAATTATTGATAGTTGTCTATTGTTTTGTTATTATTATATATGTTTTACTTGTATATTTTTTGAGCCTTTCAATGTATAGTTTACTTTTTTTAACATAGTGTAAGTTATTTCATAAGGTATTATAGAACATTTCTATTTTTAAGGTTGCTTTGTCAATGAAACATGTTTTTCTGATGACAATGAAGCTTATTTTGTTTGTTTGTTTGTTGTTAAACATTCAGTCTTATATGACGCCTAAAAATATATTTTCTTAACATTTACATTCTTAATAGCTATTTAAGTACCATCAAACTTGGGATTACGGACTAAAAGGGGACATATAGCAACATCGTAAAAATTTGACATTTGACACGTCATTTTTAACGAAATGGGATTTTCGTATTGTTCCTGATGAAAAAACGTTATTAAAGGAATTTTAAACCGAATCTGAATGAATTTTGCTGTTGGTAAGTATTTTTATAGTGTTAAAAACTGGTTAGTTTACTTTGTTTAGAAAAAACTCTACATAAATGTTTAAACTGTGCCTTTCATTATGACTTCTTATTATTAATTATGTACTTTTTTACTTTTTTTAATAATTGACGTCTTTTTTTAACAAAAAATGCACTGAGTAGGGTAAAATAATTTTTGTTCCAGTCATGACCTAAAAATATCAAAAGAGCTTCGAGTACGCAAATACAAATATTTTACCGATGAGCAGTTAACAAGAGCTCTTAACCAAATTAGATCTGGTAGACCCCGGAGAACCATAGCCGAAGAATATGGAATTCTAAAAAATACGTTTAGTCGGCATAGAAGGGAAAAGCAAATTGGAAAATATGGATGTCCAACGGTATTTTCTTTCGAAGAAGTGGATGCCTTAACAAAAGGTGTATCAATCGCTGGAGGCAGACCCCGGAGAACCATAGCCGAAGAATATGGAATTCTAAAAAATACGTTAAGCCGGCACAGAAGGGAAAAGCAAATTGGAAAATATGGATGTCCGACGGTACTTTCTTTCGAAGAAGAGGATGCATTAACAAAAGGTGTATCAATCGCTGGAGGCCCCCTGTGTTTTCCCTTTACAAAATTTGACATTAAGTTAATAGTCAAATCATTCTTGGACAAAAAAGGTTTCGCAACAATGTTCAGGAATATGATTGGTTAAACCATCTTCTGCAAAGAAATAAAGACAATTTAACGCAGAGACTTTGCCAGAACGTAAAGCGGTACCGGGCCAATGATAAACTTGCACAGAGCTTAATTAATGTGTCGGCGGACTCGTAGTTAACTACGATGAAACTAATCTGTGAGATGACCCTGAAAGAATTGTAGTAACATCTAAATCAAGCATCTCAGTAATATTTGCTGCCACAGGGCCTGGAGAATTGCTTTCACCATATTTTGTGTATAAAGCAGGTGGTGTGGAAATGGACCAAAAGGTACTACTTATATTCGCTCTAAGAGCGGTTGGTTTACAATAGCTATATCTGAAGGTTGATTCAAGACCATTTTCTGGCACTATTTGATAAAACTACACCGAAGTTGTTAGTCACCTTTCCTCAGAAGTTATTAAGGAATGTGGAAAAAATAATTTACGGTTCACTTTATTACTTTCAAATAGTACTTTCGGTAAACCATTCTAGATTTTATGGAGGCCCTGAATTAAAGACAACGTCAGTACTTATCTTCCTCGCCCCTTTCAGTCTTGGCAACAGGTTTATTATTTTAAATAGAAATTAAAATATTATATGTGACGTACCTATTTCAAACAACAAGTAACCTTGTGTCAACTACAGTAAAATCGTGCTCCAATAGTCCAATATGACATATAATAAAATTTAAGTAGTCTTTTTCCCTTGAAACACTTAAACCAATAAGGATATTAATATACCAACATCAATATAATTACAGGGAACAAAAGCGTAAATAAATCTGAAAAAGCTGCCCTAGCCCAACATTATTTTAACATAGGGCATAGCTTTAATTTTAAGAAAGTAACTATTCTGGAGAGAGATAAAAACTATTTCAAAAGGGTTCTAAGTGAAATGATGATATATCGTTAAATAATAAACAAAACGGTAAAGAGTAGAACGGACACTCAGGGCCTTAACATTCAGTGTAACCATATTTTACCATTACATAAAAATAATATATAAAAAACAAATATCTACATATTTCTACGAGATAAGATGCAGACACTCGATTCAGTCGCCCGTTGCGTTCCAAGTTCACTTTTATTTATATTGTACGTAAATTAATGTCATTATTAAAAGTGCTTTGAGGGAAAAAGACTGTACCTATGTTGTATTGCGTTATATATTGGAGCACTATTTTAGTTTAGTTTTTGACACAAGGTTCCTTGTTTAAAATAGATACGTAACATAAGATTTTAATTTGTATATAAAATAATCAGACTCATTATTGTCACTATTTTTAAAGTTTATTTTATATTGTCCCATATATTATGTAATAATTGTTTGTCGTCCTGTGTTATTTTTGAGATATTTCAACTAATTTTACTAATCTCTGTTTTTTAAATTATTATTTGGTATTTGCTTTGTTTTTGAATTTATGTCTTATTAACAAACATTAACAAAAAATAAGGAGAAAAAATCGAAAGTATCAATAAAATCTTTTGATATAGCGATATTCCATATGTAATAACTATCAAGGAAAAAACAATTACATTCTTGTTTTCTTTTTTCAGCGTTGAAAAAGACTTAATATCAGGTGAAACGTTAGTAACTTCATATTTAAAAAAGCTTTTTTTATTGTCCTAAACCCGAAAATCAAATTTTGAAGTACCTATCGATATATAGGCTATATACTTTGACTATAACATACGTTTAAAAGAATATTGGATAAATATTCAACTCGGTACATAAATATATAACAGAATATGAAGTCTTAAGAGATGCAGTCATTATTCCAATTTTATTTAATCCTGTAGCAAAATGCATACAT
Organism: Kuschelorhynchus macadamiae; assembly: GCA_030620095.1. Classification (NCBI taxonomy): domain Eukaryota; kingdom Metazoa; phylum Arthropoda; class Insecta; order Coleoptera; family Curculionidae; genus Kuschelorhynchus; species Kuschelorhynchus macadamiae. The sequence goes on along the minus strand of JAUTXW010002734.1, from coordinate 349,871 downwards.
TTTCATGTCCGTATGCTTAAAAGCACATTATAACCGTCGTAAACCGGTAAAGTTTTTAATGCGTCTTATCGCGGAAGTCTTACCCACTTAGCTAAATGGGAAAACTTTATACGCTTGGCTAGTCAAAAGGAAACAGTATATTCAATAGGGAAAACTAATTTAATTAGAACTCGTTTGTTTGAGCGACTATACATATTTTTTTTTTCTTGATGTTTTGTCACTGAATATATTTTTGCTTCTATTGGGGGGTTAATTTAGGGTTTAAACTTAAATATGTTAGCTTGTACTGTAAATTAGTAATTCTTTGTAATAAAAGATAGACCAGAAGCTTTCACGGCATTGGTCAATTAACAAATTCATAGTCAATCTTTCCGACGTTTAACCTTCGACTGCAAGTGACATCTTCCGGGATCTTTATACACCATGACTGGAGGTTATGGTCCAAATTTGGACAAAAACCAAGTATAACATAAGAATGAAATCATAACAATAGCGTTTAAAAATGCTACTTTTATATTTATGTCTGGTAATCATTTGTAAACTATCAGGTGGTTACACTTTGGTCAATCGAAAGGCTAGGCTGATAAAATCATAAATAACAAATTGGCAAGGCTCTAATAAGGGATGCAACGTGCAGGCATACTTTGGCATACTCATATTTACATTTAACTTCATAAAATGCAGACATGGATGCATATTTAGTAAAGAAGCAAAAACGTAAAATATAAAGAGCTTAAAACCCGTTTTATCCCTATTCCATTTCTAGGTACGTCGTTAAGTCTCTTGGAACAGGGTTATAAGAATTGTTTTGTAAGATATCCTGCATTTTAGGTATGTAGTCTTAGCAGTAGCGTATATACAAATAGCTTGTGAGGGGTTTCAGACGATGAAAATTTTCAACAACCAAAAAAAAAGTCATTACTTTATTTTTGTTGTACATAAAACTGGCTCTGGGGGGGGGGTTACCCTCCAATTCTAAAAAAAAAATTCTTACTTTATACTATTATTATTTCTATTTCTTCATTTTAGCTTTAATAAAAGTGGCTCTGGGAGGAGGCTAACCCCCAAACCCCCAATTATATACGCCACTGAGTCTTGGGTATTCAAAACTAGGTTTGCGTTTTCCTTTTCGGCTGGAAGAATTATGATATCCATATTTTTGCGAAGGTTTGCGACCTATTTACGATATACTTCAAGAAAGAAGCTTCAACCTCTTAAGAAAGCAAATTTAAAGCCCAAATTCTGAATTCGTTATGTGTGTGATTATTATATGGCAACATATAGTCGTCATACAAAACTCGACAATTTTCTAACTCACATAAATTCAATCCATCCCAGAATACAATTTATTCTATAGTTAGAGGTAAACAACAAACTTCCATTTTTAGATCTTCTGGTCACAAAACTGCATAACGGCCATATCAAGTATACCGTGTCTAGAATACCCGTCACCCAGCCCAAATTCAAGCGGTGGCCGATACACTTATATCTAGATCCGTGCGATTAACTGACACACAAACGAGATAAGACGAACCTAATATAATATCTGGTGATTTGAAGAAATATGGCTACACAAATCGCACTATAGAGAAAGTTGTAAAGACACAGGATTTTCCAACAACGAACCTGAAAGAATATAAACCGGAAAGGCAATAAATAGTCTTACATATGTAAAAAGCACCACAGATAGAATTGGAAGAATTCTTAGAAAACATAATATACAAACATTACATAAGCCACTGACAAAATCAAACTAGAAAACCACGGAGTATCCAGGAGTATATTATGAAAAGTTGTATGTTGGGTAAACTAACAAGCGAATATCAGCAAGAGTATAAGGATATACAGCCAGTATTAGAAATAAATAAACTACATCGGTCCTATTCCTACATCACCAAGAAATGGGTCATTAAATAAATTTCAAAGGGTGTAGGAAGATTGCCAATATAGAGCGTTATAACCCAGAATAATCCGGTATTGAAAAACAAAAGGTGATTTAAAAAAGATACGAATCATTAAAATAACAACTGCATGGAAAATCACAGAAATCAAGCGAAATTAGTGCAACAACAACTTCCGGAAAATATAAATAATAATGAATAGTCCCTAAGATATGCCTTTGGGTCAAGGGTATGGATATAAAAAAGTAAGCTTCGCAGTCACTAGCCCTTCAGTCTCTCTTCGGAGTATTTGAACGCGAGACACATAGTTTCGAAAATGCCATTTTGGATTTTGGCGAAAGCTCAGCAAAATTGTTCTTTCCGGAACGACAGTAGTGAACGAATGTACATACATCCAATATATATGGCATTTTCGAAACTATGTGTCTCGCGTTCAAATACTCCGAAGAGAGACTGAAGGGCTAGTGACTGCGAAGCTTACTTTTTTATATCCATACCCTTGACCCAAAGGCATATCTTAGGGACTATTCATTATTATTTATATTTTCCGGAAGTTGTTGTTGCACTAATTTCGCTTGATTTCTGTGATTTTCCATGCAGTTGTTATTTTAATGATTCGTATCTTTTTTAAATCACCTTTTGTTTTTCAATACCGGATTATTCTGGGTTATAACGCTCTATATTGGCAATCTTCCTACACCCTTTGAAATTTATTTAATGACCCATTTCTTGGTGATATATATTTATTTATTTCTAATACTGGCTGTATATCCTTATATATATAGTTTACCCAACATACAACTTTTCATAATATACTCCTGGATATATATATATGTAATGTTTGTATATTATGTTTTCTAAGAATTCTTCCAATTCTATCTGTGGTGCTTTTTACATATGTAAGACTATTTATTGCCTTTCCGGTTTATATTCTTTCATAAAATCCTGTGTCTTTATTTCTCTATAGTGCGATTTGTGTATATTTCTTCATCATATTATATTAGGTTCGTCTTATCTCGTTTGTGTGTCAGTTAATCGCACGGATAGATATAAGTGTATACCGCTATTTGGGCTGGGTGATATTCTAGACACGGTATACTTGATATGGCCGTTATGCAGTTTTGTGACCAGAAGATCTAAAAATGGAAGTTTGTTGTTTACCTAACTATATAAATTGTATATATTGAATATAGTATTGTCGAGTTTTGTATGACGACTATATGTTGCCATATAATAATCACACACATAACGAATTCAGAATTTGGGCTTTAAATTTGCTTTTCTTAAGAGGTTGATAAGTATATATATATAAAAATATGGATATATAATTCTTCCAGCCGAAAAGGAAAACGCAAACCTAGTTTTGAATACCCAAGACTCAGTGGCGTATATAATTGGGGGTTTGGGGGTTATAGAGCCACTTTTATATAAAATATATAATAATAGTATAAAGTAAGAATTTTTTTTTTAGAATTGGATATTTTATGTACAACAAAAATAAAGTAATGATTTTTTTTTGGTTGTTGAAAATTTTCATAAACCCCTCATATATATACGCTACTGCTATATACCTAAAATGCAGGATATACAAAACAATTCTTATAACCCTGTTCCAAGAGACTATACCTATAATAGGGATAAAACGGGTTTTAAGCTATATTTTATATATATATATATGAAGTTAAATGTAAATATGAGTATGCCAAAGTACTGCACGTTGCATCCCTTATTAGAGCCTATATTTATATTTTATATATATTGACCAAAGTGTAACCACCTGATATACAAATATATATATAAAAGTATTTTTAAACGCTATATATATATATATATATATAACCTCCAGTCATGGTGTATAAAGATCCCGGAAGATGTCACTTGCAGTCGAAGGTTAAACGTCGGAAAGATTGACTATAATTATGTTAATTGACCAATGCCGTGAAATATTACAAAGAATTACTAATTTACAGTACAAGCTAACATATTTAAGTTTAAACCCTAAATTAACCCCCCAATATATATTCAGTGACAAAACATCAAGAAAAAAAAAATATGTATAGTCGCTCAAACAAACGAGTAATATATATGTTTCCTTTTGACTAGCCAAGCGTATAAAGTTTTCCCATTTAGCTATGGGTAAGACTTCCGCGATAAGACGCATTAAAAACTTTACCGGTTTACGACGGTAATGTGCTTTTAAGCATACGGACATGAAAATGTATGCATTTTGCTACAGGATTAAATAAAATTGGAATAATGACTGCATCTCTTAAGACTTCATATTCTGTTATATATTTATGTACCGAGTTGAATATTTATCCAATATTCTTTTAAACGTATAGTCAAAGTATATAGCCTATATATCGATAGGTACTTCAAAATTTGATTTTCGGGTTTAGGACAATAAAAAAAGCTTTTTTAAATATGAAGTTACTAACGTTTCACCTGATATTAAGTCTTTTTCAACGCTATGTAATTGTTTTTTCCTTGATAGTTATTACATATGGAATATCGCTATATCAAAAGATTTTATTGATACTTTCGATTTTTTCTCCTTATTTTTTGTTAATGTTTGTTAATAAGACATAAATTCAAAAACAAAGCAAATACCAAATAATAATTTAAAAAACAGATTAGTAAAATTAGTTGAAATATCTCAAAAATAACACAGGACGACAAACAATTATTACATAATATATGGGACAATATAAAATAAACTTTAAAAATAGTGACAATAATGAGTCTGATTATTTTATATACAAATTAAAATCTTATGTTACGTATCTATTTTAAACAAGGAACCTTGTGTCAAAAACTAAACTAAAATAGTGCTCCAATATATAACGCAATACAACATAGGTACAGTCTTTTTCCCTCAAAGCACTTTTAATAATGACATTAATTACGTACAATATAAATAAAAGTGAACTTGGAACGCAACGGGCGACTGAATCGAGTATCTTATCTCGTAGAAATATGTAGATATTTGTTTTTTATATATTATTTTTATGTAATGGTAAAATATGGTTACACTGAATGTTAAGGCCCTGAGTATATATATACTCTTACCGTTTTGTTTATTATTTAACGATATATCATCATTTCACTTAGAACCCTTTTGAAATAGTTTTTATCTCTCTCCAGATAGTTACTTTCTTAAAATTAAAGCTATGCCCTATGTTAAAATAATGTTGGGCTAGGGCAGCTTTTTCATTTTATTTACGCTTTTGTTCCCTGTAATTATATGTTGGTATATTATATCCTTATTGGTTTAAGTGTTTCAAGGGAAAAAGACTATATTTTATTATATGTCATATACTATTGGAGCACGATTTTACTATATTACTTGTTGTTTGAAATATACGTATATAATATTTTATTTCTATAAAATAATAAACCTGTTGCCATGAAAGGGGCGAGGAAGATAATACTGACGTTGTCTTTAATTCAGGGCCTCCATAAAATCTAGAATGGTTTACCGAAAGTACTATTTGAAAGTAATAAAGTATATTATTTTTTCCACATTCCTTAATAACTTCTGAGGAAAGGTGACTAACAACTTCGGTGTAGTTTTATCAAATAGTGCCAGAAAATGGTCTTGAATCAACCTTCATATAGCTATTGTAAACCAACCGCTCTTATATAAGTAGTACCTTTTGGTCCATTTCCACACCACCTGCTTTATACACAAAATATGGTGAAAGCAATTCTCCAGGCCCTGTGGCAGCAAATATTACTGAGATGCTTGATTTAGATGTTACTACAATTCTTTCAGGGTCATCTCACAGATTAGTTTCATCGTAGTTAACTACGAGTCCGCCGACACATTAATTAAGCTCTGTGCAAGTTTATCATTGGCCCGGTACCGCTTTACGTTCTGGCAAAGTCTCTGCGTTAAATTGTCTTTATTTCTTTGCAGAAGATGGTTTAACCAATCATATTCCTGAACATTGTTGCGAAACCTTTTTTGTCCAAGAATGATTTGACTATTAACTTAATGTCAAATTTTGTAAAGGGAAAACACAGGGGGCCTTCAGCGATTGATACACCTTTTGTTAATGCATCCTCTTCTTCGAAAGAAAGTACCGTCGGACATCCATATTTTCCAATTTGCTTTTCCCTTCTGTGCCGGCTTAACGTATTTTTTAGAATTCCATATTCTTCGGCTATGGTTCTCCGGGGTCTGCCTCCAGCGATTGATACACCTTTTGTTAAGGCATCCACTTCTTCGAAAGAAAATACCGTTGGACATCCATATTTTCCAATTTGCTTTTCCCTTCTATGCCGACTAAACGTATTTTTTAGAATTCCATATTCTTCGGCTATGGTTCTCCGGGGTCTACCAGATCTAATTTGGTTAAGAGCTCTTGTTAACTGCTCATCGGTAAAATATTTGTATTTGCGTACTCGAAGCTCTTTTGATATTTTTAGGTCATGACTGGAACAAAAATTATTTTACCCTACTCAGTGCATTTTTTGTTAAAAAAAGACGTCAATTATTAAAAAAAGTAAAAAAGTACATAATTAATAATAAGAAGTCATAATGAAAGGCACAGTTTAAACATTTATGTAGAGTTTTTTCTAAACAAAGTAAACTAACCAGTTTTTAACACTATAAAAATACTTACCAACAGCAAAATTCATTCAGATTCGGTTTAAAATTCCTTTAATAACGTTTTTTCATCAGGAACAATACGAAAATCCCATTTCGTTAAAAATGACGTGTCAAATGTCAAATTTTTATGTTGCTATATGTCCCCTTTTATATAAGTTTGATGGTATATATATATAAATGTTATATAACACACAAACAAACAAAATAAGCTATTGTCATCATGTTTCATTGACAAAGCAACCTATATGTTCTATAATATATATAACTTACACTATGTTAAAAAAAGTAAACTATACATTGAAAGGCTCAAAAAATATACAAGTAAAACATATATAATAATAACAAAACAATATATCAATAATTAAAATAAAAACTATACTTTAGTTAGTAGTATTATATTTGTTGCGATTTTTTTATTTTTATATTATATATAAAGTTGTAAAGATATATAAGCTGAGTTCTTAAGTAGAATCCTTTCTAATTTTTGTGTCGTCTTGATTATTATCGAGACGAGACGAGATCAGGGGCTTATCTAAAAATCTATCTCGACGTTAAATATATTATATTTATGCTATAATAAATATATATTTTTAAAAATCGCATTTAAAAATTAAGCTCAATTTTTCTCCTGGAGTATAGGTAATCTTCACCAAAATAGAATGATACCAAAAAGTAGATATGTCTGATATCACAAGAACAATTTATCTATTTTGTACCGATACCTTCAATTGCGTTACAAATACAATAAAGCAATAAATAACTCTTTTGCAGCGAAGATCATAACCGACTGTTAGTTTAGTAGGTTTTTGTATGTACTCGAAAGCTTTGAAAAGAATAAAGAGTCAGATGAATACAGATTTTTTATTTTGAAAGGTCTTCCATTAAATTATGGTTGTTTCCCCCTAGGTTGTTTGAATAAAGCAATAATTTTAATTTATTTTCTCTATAATCGTTATATAAAGTATACAAAATTTCATTTATTTCCATGCATAAAATATATTTTTATGAAAAGTGTGGAAAAACTAAAATTATTAAATGAAATATCATAAGCGGATGAACTAAAAATACTATTTAGTTCATTGGCTGGTCATTATTTAACGGTTTGCCGCTATTGAAAGTTAGGCTTTGAATTTGTATATTGTTTTAATCAAGTGCTTTAACTCATATCAAATTCGATATGTTTATTTTCACCTATATATTTCATATAATTGTTTATTTGAAAGTTAATTATTTGTATATATATATAAATATCATGATTCTGGGTATGTAATATATAAAATCACTAATAATTTTCTTGAAAATTGTTTATATTTTTTTTTAATTTTAATAACATAAATAATCTCGTATTATGGTATTTTTAAACGCAACCTAATTTTTAAGGAACTACAACTTTCTGCTTTCTTCTGGAATACATATATTTTAGATTAAGTATATATCAAAAAGGAGCTGTGATATGCCTTTGGGTCAAGGGTATGGATATAAAAAAGTAAGCTTCGCAGTCACTAGCCCTTCAGTCTCTCTTCGGAGTATTTGAACGCGAGACACATAGTTTCGAAAATGCCATTTTGGATTTTGGCGAAAGCTCAGCAAAATTGTTCTTTCCGGAACGACAGTAGTGAACGAATGTACATACATCCAATATATATATATATATATATATATATATATATATATATATATATATATATATATATATATATATATATATATATATATATATATATATATATATATATATATATATATATATATATATATATATATATATATATATATATATATATATATATATATGTATATGTATATATATATATATATATATATATATATATATATATATATATATATATAAATATATACATATATATATACATATATATATATATATATAAATATATACATATATATATATATATATATATATATATATATATATATATATACATATACATATATATATATATATATATATATATATATATATATATATATATATATATATATATATATATATATATATATATATATATATAGCAGATCAGTTCAGATCTTTAAATAAAATTCTGCAAGGCTGTCGATATGACAAAAGTGCAATTGTCCTGACTGTACACTTCCGAAGTAAGAACACCCTTTCAGCCTTTAAAGAATTATCGAGCATAGGTCGTCAATATGACGCGACGTTGCCATCGGAGTTTTCGGTCAGAAGTTGCTCCTCACATTTTTGAACTTTCAGATGCAGACACTGGTTCACCTACACTGTCAAAAAGTAGCATGCCATAATTAGAAAATTAGTTTTCCTTCTATTCATATTGGGAAGATTTTTTTCCTACCAAACGATAATGCCCTGATAGAGAATTTTATGTGTATTATATATATATATATATATATATATATATATATATATATATATATATATATATATATATATATATATATATATATATATATATATATATATATATATATATACATATATATTTATATATATACATAGATATATATATATATATATATATATATATATATATATATTTAAATATATATATATATATATATATATTTATATAACTATCAGACTGCCTTTTTGGTTAGCCCAGATTAGCTTCTTTTTGGCTTATTTTAAAACGAGTCTACCACACATTCCGTTGTTTCACATGACTTATGCCATGGTGACGAATTATCGATATATGTAAATATATATATATATATATATATATATATATATATATATATATATATAATATATATATATATATAATATAGATATATATATATATATATATATATATATATATATATATATATATATATATATATATATATATATATATATATATATATATATATATATATATATATATATATATATATATATATATATATATATATATATATATATATATATATATATATATATATATATAAATATATATATATATATATATACCTATATATAGATATATATATATACATAAATACATATATATATATATATATATATATATATATATATATATATACAGGTATATATATATATATATATATACATAAATACATATATATATATATATATATATATATATATATACAGGTATATATCTGTATATATATATATATATATATATATATATATATATATATATATATATATATATATATATATATATATATATATATATATATACGTATATATCTGTATATATATATCTATATATATATATATATATATATATATATATATATATATATATATGTATATATATATATATATATATATATATATATATATATATATATATATATATATATATATATATATATATATATATATATATATATATATATATATATATATATATATATATATATATATATATATATATATATATATATATATATATATATATATATATATATATATATATATATATATATATATATATATATATATATATATATATATATATATATATATATATATATATATATATATATAGAACACCCTTTCAGCCTTTAAAGAATTATCGAGCATAGGTCGTCGATATGACGCGACGTTGCCATCGGAGTTTTCGGTCAGAAGTTGCTCCTCACATTTTTGAACTTTCAGATGCAGACACTGGTTCACCTACACTGTCAAAAAGTAGCATGCCATAATTATCATTTGGCACTCTAATGTTAGAAAAAACAAGAAAATTAGTTTTCCTTCTAGTCATATTGGGAAGATTTTTTTCCGACCAAACGATAAGTCCCTGATAGAGAGTTTTATGTGTATTATATATATATATATATATATATATATAATATATAAATGTATATATATATATATATAAATATATATATATATATATATATATATATATATATATAATATATATATATATATATATATATATATATATATATATATATATATATATATATATATTCGAAACATATTTTGGGTGCTATATTTTTTGATTTTTCACGACCGCCATTTTGTTCCGTTGTTCCTATAATTTTTGTGCACAATTGGAAGTCAATTAAATTAGAAGATTTATTTACGTCTTTTTTAAGCATTTTATTTGGCCGGTATTTTGTTCCACCATCTTGAATTCGTACCACAATTTTACTAGTTTATATTATATCACACTTAATGCTTGCACGAAATTTGAAATGGATCTAATAGGTAGTTTTTTTCGGACCGATTTGATAAATATTTTATTAGGCCAAAATGTTACCAGTTCATTTATATATACACATAATTTTAAACTATGCCGCGAACCGACAAACAGACAATCCGTCGGAGTTGAGAAAACAAGTTTTTTGCCATCTATGATCTCTAGAGAGGGTGATTTTTTCACGACTGCAAACATCTTATTTGGCCGCCATTTTGTTCCGCCATCTTGACTGCGTACCACAATTTTACCAGTTCATCTCTATATCATAGTTAATTCTTATATGAATATAATAAGTAGTTTTTTCAGGCTGATTTTTAACATAATTTATTAAGATACCATCTTGGATTCGTACCAAAATTTTGTTGTTTCTTACAAAATACTATATCATCCTTAATTTTTGGCCAAAATTTGTCACTCGGATGAGTAGTTTTTTAGCTATAGCGCGGACCCTAAAACGCGAAGATCTGTATAAACCTGGGAAAGTGATTTTTTCACGATTGCGATACTTCCATTTTACGAGGTAAGTAAAAGAAGACAATACAAGTCCGACATTTAATTAGAAAAAAAATTTACAGGCGTTACCCATACCTCTGGTATTATAAATTACCTAAAAAATGTGAGTGCTTTCTTTAGAAGTATATTTCATACGATCTCCCGGATGATTTTCGTGTAAATTCACTCGGGACATGCCGAGACAACGTTTGTTCCTTTTCAGGTAAAATGGAAGGAAAACAATGGGGAGAGTGTAAATATAAGCTACGAGCAGAAAATAATGCAGAAACTAAGTTGTACGGCAAAGCAGGCCATTTTCTAAAGCTGCGATCCCAGCTGTGTCTGTTTCGAAATCGTAATCTCTTTTTAATTAAAAGAGGATTGCGTTTTAGATCTTTTAATGATTGGTCGGTGAGTTAATTAGAATTAACGGGGATGCAGGGGGTGTTTAGTCCATCAGAATACGGATCTCATTATGTGTTTTTACTGACTATAATAACGTCTATTGGGACTGATAATATCGTCTATTGGGATTTCCCTTAGACTGACGAAGGTAAGGGTCAGCGTTCTCCTAGAATGAATTCTTTGAGTGAGACAGCACAAAACTTAAAAAAAGTAAGTAACTTAAGTAAATATTTTAAAGGGGTTTTCTTAGATGACAGTGCAGTCAGAATTCCTCCCTTCATGTTATAGACTCTCAGCAAACTTCCGTAAACTAAACAATTATTTGATGACAAATTCGCCTAGAGTAAAACAAAAATGATCTGGTTATAAATTAAACGGTACCCTAGATACTTCATTTTATGAGTTACCAAAAAATTTGAAATACAAAAGTTTTTGGGTTTTATCGGAATCTTTAAAATTAAAAAAAAACAAAAGATGATCGACAAGTTACCAAATGAGCACCAACTTCGTTATTTTAAATGAGACAGCCAGTATAATATTGATTCAATACATGGGTATATTCTTGCTGATTATAAATATACCAGATTTGATATCTCTACCTTTAAAAACAACCGATAAAATTGACAAAAACACTGCAATAAGAAGCAATATGAAAGAGAGAGATGGAGAACGCTCCACTATATAATAGAGTCAATGGGAATTTCTAAGGTATCTTTAAAGATAAAAAGTATCAAACCTAGTATATTTATAATCAGTAAAAAGAGACTCATTTGACATACATATATTATAAAGGTTGTTATATTTAAAACGAAGTTGATGCTCATTTGTGAATTTTCCGATCGTAATTTGTTTCTTTTTTTGCACCTTATACATTCGAAGATATCCGTAAAAACGAATTTTTTAATTTTGGTTTCTAATTTTATCCAGCGTTATTCTTGAAGAAAGTGAAAAGATAATAAAAATATTTACATAATCTTTTATTTAAAAACTATTGAAAATCAGATAACATTCCTTTATGGAATACGCCAAGGATTTTGGTTTAATACCACAAAAGTCTCGCGTAGAGTTTCTAAGTAAATGGCTTGTATTTTTTAGAAGTTCCAGAGATAAACCAACACCTTGATATTGTAGAGGACACATATGACTTTAAAACGTTGTAGTCCTCAGTTTTCTTCACTCTACAAACATAATAAGTGTACACTGAAAACGCGGCCTATCCGAGAATTGAATGTGGTTAAAAATCACATACCATACGCTTGTCTACCATCGCTTAACTTGCAATGGCATGTGGGAAAGCTCTAGTAATTGTTCCACAAAACAAGCCTAAGAATTTATCAAACAATGAGTTTAAATTTCCTGGCAGTTTATTCGAAGGTAAGCATAATTTTATTTTTTTATCTGAATTTAAAAACTATCTAAAAATATTTATATTTCTTTTTTGCTACAAATACACAAGACACTTTTCTTCTAAAATGTCTCTTTGGAGAATGTCATAACGTCCATGAAAAAATTGTTCCTGAAACTCTATGACATTCCCCCTTTTGGTACGGTACGTTTTCTCATTTTCTCGCTTTTGATGTGCTTTACAAAAAATAGGGAGGTATCTTTAGACAAAATTATGTCAATTGAACTCTCAAATACATAATCGAATGTATTCCACTAAAATATTCAGTCAGTGCTAACCACATGCAAAATATTACAGTTTTAAGCATTCAAATTGCTTTCCTGAAAATGTACATATTTTGACATTCAGCCTTCTTAGCCTGTTAATACCCTTCGTATGTATACCAAATCTCAGTCAATTCCGATAACAGGAACTGTTATGTCCTTTTTAGCATTATTTGTTACGCACCCTGTATAAGACGTTCACGATTGGACACCATAATATTGTTTATGTATGTATACTAAATGTCAGTCAATGCCAATAACGGAAAGTGCTTCAAAAGTTACTTGCAAGATTTGACCCAAACACTAACAGAACTAACATACAACTGAAGTTAAATAAAAGCTTTTAAAAATACTATATGATGTATGTAGTCAGTTTTTAAATCTAAATTTTGTCATTTCAGTATCGGCCCTGTTCGTCACATGCACATATTAAAATATCATTGATATTGATTTCTATGAATATGATGCAATCAGTTTTTAAACTAAGTTGTGTCATTTCAGAATCGGCCCTGACAAACATCACTGATACTGGTGTCTGTATGAATACGATGCAGTCAGTTTTTAAATCTAAATGTTGTCCTTTCAGAACCGGCCCTGTGTGTCACAATACATGCAACATAATATTTTAAAATATCATTGATATTTATGCCTGGGCAACCAATAAACTTAACAAAAAGAAATGTATTTTTTTATATCAGTTTCAAATCCAGGGTATTTCAAAAGAAGGGGAATAGTCAAATATTTCAGAACCTTATACAACTAGACGCTCCACATTTGGTATACATTAATTAATTAAATAAGGACCAAAAAGTCGTAACTTTATAATACGTAGAAAAAACAAGCAATGACCAAAAAAACGACTTCACGTCTAACCGACGAATTTGTTTTGTATTCCTATATTTTGCATAATATTAGTAATCAAAATTAAAAGATATTATGTCAGGCATATTTTATAACATACCTAATCTATTTTTTTACATTATACAAAACAAAACGTATACCTAAGCTCGTTTATTTTTGTTTACTTTGTTCTGACTGCAAAACAACGTACCTATTTTACCTCTCCGTATTTTAAAATAACTTATTTCAAAATTAGTAATTTACGTTAATGCCGGTAGATGACTGATTATTCCAGTACGAGTTGTTTTACGGTCGAGGAGACATAGCAGCTAGAATATAAACGAGTACTGTAATAACTCCTAACGGACCAACGTATATTTTTTTCCATACTGTTTTTTTTTTGTTTTTGTTTCTGCGTAATTAGTCGACATCATTTTACCTGTCAAAATAACGTTCGACTTTACAAAATTAGGGGCAGCTAGGCAACACTTTAGTGCTGTAATAAATATGAAATAAATGTATTTTTTTTTTGTCAAATATGTATAAAGAGATATGTATACATATGTTTTTTGCATCTCCATACATCGATTTTACCTAGAAAGTTATGAATATGCAGCTTAGGGAAAAAAAGGGCAAATATATAATTTTTCTTTTTAAAGAATGATGAGATAGCAATTACAAATCATATTAACCCTTGAAGTAATTAACCGTACCGTACAATTTAATAAAATACACGTACTGCTAATTAATACAGAAAAACAACATTTTGACGTACCGATTACGTTACGTTACGGGGTTATATAGTATAGTTTTTGCGCTATAATTCCCAAGAACTCGCACAAAAATTATCAAAAACAACCCAAAAACTCACAAAATCGCTTAAAAACAATCCTCTGACTCAAAGCAAGACCGCTTTGTTCGATTTACTGTTTTGTAAAATCGTGTACTGTGCGATTCACAAAAATGCGGCGATGTCGGTTTTTCAGCAATGGCACTGTATGGAAATAAAAAACAGGTTATTTGAATAATTAATTATTTACTGATAACAATTATAAATAGTTAATGAAATATTATAGAGACATTTTTGTTCATAGACATTTATTATGTCTTTGATTTTGTTCTATGTAAGTTAGTTGACAACACCCTTTCGAATGAACAACAGACCAAACGAGTAATAATTTTAATAGTAAAAGGAGAAAGAGGAACTTAGTCCAGTCAGCCTTCTTGTATTTATTTACGCCTTTAGATTTTAGGGGATCATCATCAGGGTACAACTGATTGTCTGTAAGTATAAAAAAAATTCGAAATAGTGTGGAAATCTCCGAAGTTGGATAGAAAAAATAAATAAATTAAAAAAAACTTTTCACATTAGATAAAGTTTCGCACAAGTACATCATTGTTGATACAAAAAGGCTGACTGGACTTTTATGTTTCTCTTTCTCCTTTTAGTATTAGAATGTCCCTTCTGGAGAGCAGATTTGAATTTACTAGTAATAATTTTGACAGGGTATGTTTACTGAAATCAAAACAATTCCGTCCCCAT
Source organism: Kuschelorhynchus macadamiae (assembly GCA_030620095.1). Lineage (NCBI taxonomy): Eukaryota > Metazoa > Arthropoda > Insecta > Coleoptera > Curculionidae > Kuschelorhynchus > Kuschelorhynchus macadamiae. The sequence goes on along the minus strand of JAUTXW010002734.1, from coordinate 334,250 downwards.
GTTATTACGTCTATGGTACGAGACCACCACAAAGAATCTTCAGCAGGACTTTCATTTTTATTTTTACTTACTTTTCAAACCTAATATTGAAAAAATCGTTTTGAAATGTATAGTGTTAAAACATTTAGTAGTAGAGTAATTGCTTTGATTGATTGAAAATAAAAGAATTTAAAAGTAGGTTTTGCTTTTTCAACTTTCATTTGACTCACTGTCTTTCAAATACTGCGGTGGTGAAAAATATTTTTTAACCCATGAAAATTTCTTCATCACGCATGAAATCTTTTAAGACAAATAACGCTTTTTTGCCAGTTTTAGTAGTAGTTGTAGGAAAAATATTTTTGCCAAAGGAATACAACACATAGTTTCAAACTGTATATCCAACACTTGACGTAACGCCATCGTTCGGCTTTCGGAAAGTCGCATCGGAATCCCCTAATGAGCATTTTATCGAATTACTTCCGGGCCCATCTGGATCTAGCCGATCTAGTGCATGTCAACCATACGGAGTCTTTAAGAAGTCAAAGCCTCATCGGACGCTTTCAAAAGACCTCACCTTATTTTTGCCAGGAAACGCGCGTGCTCAGGATTTTATCTTGTATTTGATTGTTTTTATAACACAAAAAACATGGATGACGATAAGTACATCCTGCTAGTGCAAGATTACGAATAATTAAACGGAATAACATAAGTAGTCCCAATTATTATACTCAATTAAGGAGAAATAATGTAATATGTAAGGAAATAGGATATAAAATGGAATTAACAGGTACGGAACAGTTTCATTGTTTACTTACGGGCTTAAAAACAGAAGCATGCAGATTTCGCGTACTTAACTATCAATTTGAGAACTATAAGGTAATAAAATTTAATGAAAACTATTCAAGTTGAGTTAAAAGGTCACCCAGGATTTTATAAATTGTCACGTTTTAAGATCCCTAGATGCCAAAAAAACATGTTTTCTCAATTCCGTCAGTATGTTTGTCGGTCTGTGTGTATGTCTGTACCCCGCATAGCTAAAAAAACTACGTACCCCGATGACTTTAAATATGGTCGAAAATTAGAGGTCATATGGGAATGAATTGGTAACATTAAATAAATGTTTGAAAAAATCAGCGTAAAAATCTATTAGGTAATGTACAAAATGAATTTACCCAAAAAGTAACTGATGGGCGCATGATCCTCCAACCTTTTCCGTACAAGCCGATGTTCGAAAAAAAATATTTACTTAATTATTTCCGGTTTTAGTAGCTGGTGTAACTCGTGACATTTTTATGTTCATTCTAAAGTAGACCTGTATGTCTTTTACTAAATTATCAAGAAGATGATCAAAATTTGCCAAACTCCTAAAATATTAAACCAACCATTTTAAGACATGTTACTTTAAACAATAATAAAACTTTACATAATTTTTAAAGAGTAGAATTACGAAGTAGCTGATTGACTAACTGTAACAATATTGTGGCTTTTTTTGTCGCTTCCAAAAGATTGCTATATAGGCAATACCTGACACTTTTGATTTATTTCATGGATTATTTTCTTCCTCGCCTAATGCTAAAGTAAGCATCAACATCATATCTTCGTCAGGGCTGGTGGAAATACTAACATACATAATAACACTGACTGAACAAATAACTGATGGAAACTAAACACCTGGTTTAAGTCCTTTCTAAGAATACCGGCTACTTTCGAGCCATCGCTATCCGGTAATTCCGTTACAGTGTGAACGCATTGTTCTGAAGCCGATTTCGGCCGAGCCGATACCGGCTAGTGCAATCAGTGTGGCCTAAACTTAATGGACTCCTTGTTTAACGTTAATGGCTTATCAAATTATATGGGCTTATTAAAATCTGGATTTAATAGAATCTTTAGTATATCCAGGGCTTAATAGAATCTTTATTATATCAAGTCGCATACTTGTAACAACTCGAACAGTAACATTCCATAGATACAGCGCGAGACCAGTTCTTGCTTTTCAAATTGGCTAGCGCCACAAACACGATACTAAATTATTGAGGGCGTTTTTTGGATCACCTCATATAACCAAAGCAAGCTATCAATCAATAAAAGTTCGATCAGACTAATATTCCACCAGACAGTTTAGCCGAAGTTGTGAAATACAAAACAAATACTTCCCGCCGTATTTGTATTCCATGACTTTCTTGATTCCAGACAGATCCGAATGCTTCGTTTTAAAATTCTTGCCGCGTCCCGAGTTAAATCTGCAGGATTTAGATAATAAGAAATAAATGGATCCTCTGGTCATGTTTCCGCTTATTTCGACAGTCTTTGGCTTACATTTTCTATTGGTTTTTCCGTTAAAAGTAGTGGTAAATATTTAAACATCTTTGGGAAAAATGAGAGGTTTTGTTTTTTGTTCTTTAATATTTAAAACATGTAAATAAACTATGAGGTTTTTGATGGGCCCAAATTTCCGTTAGAAAACTAGAGTGCAACAAATATTTTATTTAATTGCCATGATAATATTTTAATATATTAATATAATAAATATTTTAGAGTAGAAGAGCCAATGGAGGACTGTGCATTTAAAATAAAGAGCTTGAGTTTACATAAATTTGATGTCTTGTAATTATTTCTAAGCTAATTAGCTTAAAGATAACAACCTAGTATCATTATATATATCTTAATAAACAATTCTAGTATGTATTGAAAAGAAAAATTAATGTTCAAAACAATCTATTTAAATAAATGTACAAAAATTATGATTCAAAATACGAACATAAATCATCAATCAAACTCATTAAATATTATTCCATCGTCTTTATCAGCTTTCTGGAGTACCTCTCACTGAAAATAATAATAGTAATGAATGATAATAATAATCGGCCTGATCTGGTACTGTTAAATAAGGAAACAAAGACACCTTATTTGGTAGATGTCGCTGTACCCAACAATAACAACGTGTTGGATAAATATCAAGAGAAAAAGCCCAAATATGCGGAGCTGGCCATCGAGATACAGCAGATGTGGCGACTGAAAAAGGTTCATGGTATACCGATCATGGTATCATCAACTGGACTAGTTCCAAAAACACTAGAACAGAACCTAAAAATCATAGAACTGCATCCTAACACCTTCATTGACATCCAGAAAGCAGTCCTGCTTAGTACTTGCCACATAGAAAGAAAATTCTTACAGGGCAACACATAGAACTAATAGAAACCAGCCCACTTCTTTTGATGCATGTTTCGGCATGGGCTTGGAACCCAACATTTGTTGAGAAATTAATTGTGAATTTCGATAATAATAATAATAACAATAATAATTAATAATAATAAACACCATTGCAGCCATCAATACCTGGGCAATTCCATCATTAACATCAACATTCGGCATTCTCAAATGGTCAGATACAGATTGCAAAACGCTGATAGAGTAATAAGAACACTTCTTACGTCATTTCGAGGCCACCACCCGAACTCATCTTCAGCTAGAATTAACATCTCCAGATCCAGAGGAGGAAGAGGAATAATCTCCTTGAAACAGGCACACATAAAACAAAAGATAATGCTGATAAAATATTTCCATAATGTTAACTTACCTCCATGCCAAGACCTGGCAGATGCTGATATAAAGTATACACCTATGAATCTTTCAAGTCATGAGCCGCTACCAGAGGCAGAAACGGATGAATGCTTTATACAGGAGTGGATGGGAAAACAGATTCACGGGCGTTTCCCAACGGCACTTAAACGCGATGATGTCGATAGTAAATCATCTGTTTTACACTTAACAACAGGAAATCTGACCAGAGAAACTGAAGGGATGATAGGTGCTATTCAAGATCAAGTTATTGCAACTCGAAGCTATGTTAAACATGTGCTGATACAAAACATACCTTCCGATCTCTGTCGAGTATGTGGTCAAAAACAAGAGTCCATCCAGCACATATCAGGAGGATGTAGTGTTATAGCTCCAAAAGAATACCTTAACCGCCACAACGACATCGTCGAAATCCTTCATAGTCACATGTGTCATAACTATCAACTCATAAATACTATAACACCTTACTTCAAGTATCATCCAAGTACAGTTCTTGAAAATGATGAGGTTAAAGTATAGTGGGATAATATGATTATTACGGACAGAACAGTAACGAATAACAAACCAGATATACTGATTCTTGACAAGATAAACCGTTCCGCTTTCGTCATTGATGTAGCACTACGACTGGATGAGAACATTAGGAAGACGTATGTTGAAAAATTAACGAAGTACCAAGATCTGTGCCATGAAATTAAAACTATTTACCACTTAGGAAAAATAGAAGTTGTACCTTTCATAATATCTACTAATGGGTTGGTTGAAAAGAGATTCTGCAGCAACCTAGAGAAGATTGGAATCGACAAAAAGATAGTGACGATTGCACAAAAAGCCGCGATCCTGGGAACTTGTCATATCGTTCGTCGCTATTTGTTGCAAGAACTATAATCTTGTTCTTTAAAGAACCGATTACAGTTAATATCCGAAACAAATGGTGATCTACAAATAATAATAATAATAATAATATTTCTCTAGTTCTAAGTTTCTCCCGAAAATCCCATACACTCATCTACTCGTCTGCCGTCCTTAGATGCCATAAACCACAGGTGCATTCCCAGAAAAAAAAACAGGCAAAGCTACACACCAACAGAAACCCATATGGCAGAAAAGACTTGAGAAGACAATTGATGAGAGAAAGGAACTAGGAAGAGTCACAGAATTTCGGAAGAATGAATACCCCTCCAACAGACTTAAAACGCGCATTAAGAAGATATTTAAGAAGATGGGAACAAAAGCCACGGATCTCAACCATCAACAAAAACTAGATGAGTGTCAGGATACACTAAAGCAAAAACTAAAAGATAAAGCGAAGCGTCTGCTGAGATACAACAAATGCGCGAAGAGAAAAAGGACAGAACTGGCTTTTCAACACCTACCAAAGATAGTTCTATCGGGATATCAATAACACCAAAGATCAAACCAATACTGGGAAGATACTACCCAGCAAAGAGCATTTGACCGAGCAATGGTCGAACATCTGGGAAAAACCAAAAGAGCATAACCGAAATGCTACATAGATACAATCTGAACGTGATTACCAAGGAGGAAGTTAGCAGCTTTATTAAGGGAACGAACAACTGGAAGTCACCAGGAGTTGCCCATATTCACAATGTCTGGGATAAGAAATTTGAAATCCTCCATGAAGTTATGACCCGTCATTTTACCAAAATAAGGCATCATCTGGAGACAACTCCCGCATTTTTCATGCTAGGCACTACAACTATGCTACCCAGAAGCAAAAAGACAGAAGACCCGTCCCACTACAGACCCCTATCCTGTTTGCCCACCATGTACAAGATCCTGACAGGATGCATTGCAAATCGTATCTATCACCATATATTGACAGTCATAACCTATTGGCCGAGGAACAGAAGGGATGCACTTAAGACCATCAAGGATGCAAAGAACAACTTATTATCGACTCTGTGGTAATTAAGCAGGCACAGAAAAAACAACGCAACATACATACTGCTCTTATAGACTATTAAAAGGAGTTTGATTGGCCGAGGAACAGAAAGGATGCACTTAAGACCATCAAGGATGCAAAGAACAACTTATTATCGACTCTGTGGTAATTAAGCAGGCACAGAAAAAATAACGCAACATACATACTGCTTTTATAGACTATTAAAAGGAGTTTGATAGTGTACCACATTCATGGCTCATAGACGTACTATGAATTAGAGATGTGTAACTCAGGAATGAGCTGGCTCAAAGATCAGCTCAGTTAAGTGAGTCACTGAAGCAGCTCCGCGATACAGATCTTTTTCGATTCTGACTCGCCTCTCACTTACAGCGTAACGGAGCGGGAACGATTTGCGACGATGAAGAGCCGGAGAGTCACTGGCCGCCGAAAGAATCGAATTGCATTGCAATATGTGCTGTGAAAATGTGAAAACGTGAAACAAAGACAGCTTATTTGGTAGATGTTGCTATACCCAACCATAACAACGTGTTTGATAAATATCAGGAGAAAAAGACCAAATATACCGAGCTGGCTATCGAGATACAGCAGATGTGGCGACTGAATAAGGTTCATGTGATACCGATCATCGGATCATCAATTGGACTAGTTCCAAAACAGCTAGAAAACGTAAAAGTTATAGGACTTCATACTAACACCTTCATCGACATCCAGAAGGCAGTCCTGCTCAGTACTTGCCACATAGCGAGAAAATTCTTACAGGATAACACATAGAACTAATAGAAACCAGTCCTCTCCTTTTGATGCATGTATCCGGGGAGGGGTTGGAATCCAACATTTCTTAAGAAATTAATTATCAATTTCGGTAATAATAATAATAATAAGCAACACAATCTCACGGCGAACATCGTACACCAAGAATTAGCTATTGTGTGTAAATTAAAACCAAAGAAAAGCAATTATTTTTTAAATACATACCTGCGCCAGTGCTGTAAAATGAAAGTTTCCGCCTTTATTGGGATAACAAGCATAACAGATAGCAAACAACAGACCAGACATCACTTTCGTAGACAAAACAAACAAGATAGCATACTTCATCGATGTCTCTCGCCCATTGGACCATATTCTGGAGCAAAAAGAAAGGGAAAAAGTTAATAACCTACCTGTGTGAGTAAAACAGAAAGATACTTATCTTAAAGAAAATCATTGTTATTCAGTTGGTGATGTAGGCAACTGGGTTAGTGACAAGAAACATAAGTCGTTATGTGGAACAAATAAAACTCAATAACAAAAACATACTCTCAAGTATGCAAAAATCTGTCATACTTAAAATATGTAGAATAGTTGGGAATACTTTCAACATCCCTGAAACTTAACTCTTACCTTCTGGTCGCGGTTATTGGTGCAAATCCCACCATGACTGATCCCAATTTAAAAAGGAGAGTGGTCAAACACCAACCTCGCGGACGTTGAGAGAGCTACACGAACTTAACAAAATATCACCCAAATTCAATGCTGAAGCGGATTACTTTAGCTCGACATAAAGGCGGACGTGGATTGATAGATTCTGTAAAAAGCAATTTTATAATGACCAACACTACATCGCAATATAGAATACTAAACTTAGTCAAGCAGTCTGACATCAGGTATACCTCACTACATTTGTATCAGTACGAGGGGGGCTCGAGACTAATGTGACGAAGAAAAACATCCGACCAACTTCCTCGACGATGGTAGGGTAACTGAATACCTTGTAGGACATAATAAAGTTGCCAAGATCGTTCACCAACGCAAAGTTTACCGAAAAAGATATAAGTTACGGAACTCTTCGTAGACCCTTTAATATTTGGACATCCAAAGCGCACCGCCAGCACCGCTTGATAATAAAATATTTACGATGATACCGAGGTCAAAAGGAACGGGGTTTTCCAAAAATTTGAGAGCGTGACAAGTATAGGCAGATATTGTAAATGAATGAACACAATTTAGGGAACACGTCAACTTGTGAAAAAATCATTATTAGTAATGTTAATTATTATAATAAAATAAGCAATAAAACATTTCTTGTACTTAGTTTATTAATAGGTCTAGAATAAACAGTAAACAATAAGTATATCTGAAATGAAACTTGCTTTATTACATTCAATTTAATCTTCCAACCTTGGGAAATAAATATTGTTTGAAAAATAAACGTAAATTGATTTTAATTGCTTATAACAAAATCTTTTTATGTACGTAAAGACATTCTAAATACTTGTAAGGCAACTAAACTATATATAAATTACAAACGCTGTAAAACAGAGTTTCCATTACTTTGTTTAGTACATAAATAAAAGTAATAAAGGAAGTTTTTACAGGTATGATGAAAGGTTACATTTGCAAAATTATTTTTTAGTTAATTTCCAACACTTTGATAACAAGCCAGTTCTCAAATTTACTAGTTAATATATTTTCCAGGACATCGCAAGAATGTTGTAAACATTACATTAAAAAATAACCTGTCACATATACTAGGGCATTACCTTCCGGGGTTTTAAGATTGTTATAATCACTTGTAAATACTTTAAGTGAGGTGTATGTAGGGCTACGGAAAAATAATGCTTGATTACATGGTTGGAGTACATTTGGAGCAAGAGTTCACAAAACTTCCATGCTACAAATTAACCTAATACAGATGCGAAAGCAGTCGAATGTATCGCGAATTGATCCTCAATATCAACACGCCTACTGAGTGGTGTAAATACACCAATTGTTGTACGTGCTTAAACTCGTTCTGTAATCTGTTGTTTGAACGAGATGTTGTATGTTTCTGCATTGAATACGCGTATAAGAATTTTTTGAACTTTTGAATTTCTTTTGCATGACTGCTATTAATGTAGCTTTTAAGTGTTGTTATTGTGTTTTGTTAAATTTTCTTATTTAAAATGGGATACAAATGTGTTTATTTATATTGTTCATAAAAACCGGAGGAAGAAAATAGCTTTTTAGGTTCCCAGAGGATCACTTACGGTAAAGAAAAAAATTATTAGCAAATATTAGATATATTATATTTGCGATATGTAATAGGAATAAGTTATTTTAAATAAAAATGGATCACTTCAGATAAAGAAAAAAATAATTAGTAAATATTAGGCATATTATATTTGCCATAGTAATATTAATAAGTTATTTTAAATAAAAATTGTTTTATTCTATTAGTTCCAAATCTATAAGAGATGGGGAATTATAGTATCAGCAAACAAATTTTTCAATTTTTTTTTCGCTACATGGTCTAAAAATGGCCCAAAAAACATAATTTCGGCGAAAAAAAAGTTGCCTGTCGGTCTGTTAGTTTACGCGATAACTTTCGAAGGAATTGATCTATCGAGTTGAAATTTGATACACAGGGAATGTCCATAAGAGAACGGTCCGTATTATTTTTGCGCAAAATCGGCTAAAGGGGGGTTAATTGGTAAAAAATAGTGATTCTTTGTAAATGACCGTGAAACATGTAGATTTGAATGAAAAACGCTTTTTGATACTTCAGTGAAAAGTAAGGAGTTAGGGTGAAAAGAAAAGGGGATGAAAAATTAAGATTTTTGAAAAAATCGAATATGTGGTTTTATGGGTTCCTGGAGAGTCATATAGCCTAAAAAAATCCGATAGAACCAATAAAAAATTGAACATTTTGTCACATTTTTGGTTAAGTTTTGTCAAATAAACGAATTTCTAATATTTCGAATGTTTTATTTTTTTCTCTAATTTCCTAGGAATTGATATAAGAGCAATATATCAATTTACTGTGAGGTAATATGCCTGGATAACATATTGGTGCAGATTATTTTTACCTAAACATATAATAAATCGATACATGCATTGATGAGGATTGTCTATAAATTCTTTCTCAAGGCTACAGCAAACAATACGTGTATGTCTGTATTCTTTCGCTTCTGTATTATCCATACAATTTGCGCCATGCATTTGGTCAAAATATCGCAATGCAAACATATTTTTTAAAGCCCTGCTAAATTATATGAAAGTTGAAATTCTAACATACAAGTTTCCAAAAAGTTTTGTTTAAGTTAAGTTTCTAGTGAACAGTGATTTACATCCCCTTGGGTTTCATGATGATGGTCAGTTGGTACAGGTACCCCCCAAGGTAAGGTACATATAAAATTTATTTTAACATTTTAGGCTATAGTTGTTTTATTAAAATTGTAACTACAAAAATATTGTTCAGTAGTTAAATATTATGAATGTTTGTTTTGTTAAGTATAATACATGTTAAATATTTGCGTATGTTTGTTGAAAAGTACTAATTCATGTGTTATGTATATTTTTTTAGACATGCAATAAAATGCTCTTAAAAATGCTTCAAAGAAGAAGCGAAACGTCGAGCTAGTTGTAGAAAAATAAGTTTCATTAATCTATACCCAAGAAAAATAAAAAAATTAGTATATATATATATATTTATATATATATTTATATATATATATATATATATATATATATATATACACTATCGGACATAAGTATTGCAACAAATTGAAAAATTCTTAAAATTGCAAATAAGTGTTCATAGTGCTTTATAGTTTTAGAGTCGTTTCCTTGATAGACTAGGCTGTGACAATGAAATGAAAACGTTTTTGAAGCAGGATTTAAAGCAGTATGTTCAGGAAATAATTCTGAGAGTAATTTGTTAAAAAATAATGGCGACAAAAATATTGCAACATTTTTTATTAAGGTCAACTAATTAAATAAACAAAGAACGAAGAATATTATAAAACACTCTAAAACACTCACACGAGTTTAATAACCAATAGCATACCCATTGTTGGCTATAACTTTGGCACATCTTCTGGGCATGGAGTTGATTAAATTTTGTAAGATATGAAGTGGCAGGTTTCTCAAAACTTCTAATATTTTATTCATCAGTGCTTTTTTGTTAGGAAACAATTCTGCTCGTATTCGTGGTTCTACTTCTTCCCATAGATTTTCTATCGAGTTCAAGTCCGGGGATTTCGCAGGCCACTCTAAAACTCTAATATTGTTCTGCCTGAACCACTCGTGCACATGATTGGAGGTGTGTTTGGGATCATTGTCGTGCTGAAAAATGAACCGTAGGGGCATTTCCCATTCTGCGAAAGGAAGCATCACGTTTTCCATAATGTTTCTGTACATAAACCTGTCCATTATCCCATCGATAAAGTGTAGAGGACCAACCCCCCCAGATGAAAAGCAAGCCCACAAAACAACACTACCCTTGCCATGCTTTTTTGTAGGCGTTACATAATTGGGATTGAAACGCTGGTTTACAGGCCTTCTAACTCATCTCATGCCATCTGAATTAAAAATATTATAGCATGTCTCGTCAATAAAAAGAACCTTTCTCCATTCAGCAGCAGTCCAGTCGATATGCCTTCGTGCGAATGCAAGCCTAGCAGCTTTATTTCTAGCAGAAATTAAGTTTTTGTGCTGGTCTCCTACTGTATAACCGTGCTCGTACTAACCTCCCTTGAATAGTTCGGCAAGAAATATTTACATGAGGTATTTCGGCTTTGATCTGAGGACCTGACTTCCACGAATCGTTTTCAGAAATGCGTTTTATCAACCTGTCTGCGCATACATTTGTTTTTCTTGGTCTACCTGACTTGGGAATAGAGTCAAAATGATGTCTGTCTTTCATTAAAATATGAGATTATCCGTGAAACTGTACTGGGAATTAACGAAAACCTTCGAGGAATAGCAGCTTGTTTCTCTCCATCTTGGAAAGATCTTAGAACTCGTGATTTTAAATCTTTGGACACAGCACTTCCTTTTCCCATTTCCTTTTCTGAACTGGCGTCAACAAATTCTACGTTGCAGACTAAGATTTACTCCCAAAACTACTACACAAATACAACAAAATATGTTTGTTGCAATACTTTTGACGCTTAAAAAACAGCAAACCACTTAACGTCAAATTATTAAATCGTAATTCCTGATGGAATAGTGCTTTGTTATGTTAGATATGATCACCGCCAACTCGAAAAATAATGTTGTTGTGATATTTACATTAGGCGCTATATATATACATTTTGGCAAAATTTGAAGTCAGTCTGGTTAAGTAGATTTTTAGCTATCCGCAGGCAGACGGACGGACAGATCTAGAGACCATAAAACGTGAAAATCTGTAAAAATCCTTTTAGGGAAGTAAGACTCGTATGTCATGCTACTATGTCACATGATATGAGTGCTCGCAAGTGAAAAAGTAGAATGAAATCTGAAGTGCTCATATGGATTTACACACTGCAATACTTTTTGATATAAAAGTTATAGGGTTTAAAACGTAGCTGTAGGTTATATGAAAATTATTTTATGCATACAGATGTGTAGCAGACCCAACATATTTTTTTTAAATTAATCACCCTATATATTAAAAGCCTATCAGATAGGTCTTGCCTTGTATATTATAATATATATTTTTTATAATTCTTATAAATTATAATTATAAATAATATAATTATTATATTATTATATTTATTTTTATATATTTATTATTTATATAAATATACTAAGTTGACTAAGACCTTTATCTTCAAAGACTCCCAGTAAATTTGTCAAAAACACTGCCATAAAAGACAATGTGTTAGAGAAATACATTTTAGTACATATTAGATGGAAGGAAGTACATTGCTTCTTATGGCAGGATTTTTCTCAAATTTCTTAAATATTTCTAAAGAAAAATGTATCAAACCTAGTATAAAAGGTGTCCAATTTAAAAAAAAATGTATGTTGCTTCTGCTTAACATTTTTTAGGCATCTGTAAATTACGTAATACATCCTCCAACTTTTATATTTCATTTAAAATTTTTCTATCTCCTAAACCAATAATGAGGGTGGCGAATTAAGAGAGAAGACCTTGTACATTAGACCTTGGGGGAACCCAACAAGAATAGCACTTAGCTCTATTAAAAAGGATGCAGAAGGGACGCAATGGAGCCTACGTGTTGTGTTCTAATGAGCCATCCTCCCCGCGTTGCAGAATAAGGTTACCTTCAAAAATTTAAATACAAAACACCAAGATTTTAAAACTATTATAACAAACAATTATTTTCCTGAATTCATTGCACATAGACGCTACATTTATTGCCTTTTCTCGAAGAGAAGATGTATACGTCATTTAGTATTGGAATAATCAATTATTTGAAAATCGAGCTCGCCGTTGTTTTCCTAGCGGCGTTCACCCTGGAAAAACTTCTTCCATTCGTCGCATTAAAATCTAAAATGTTTTGCGGAAAATTCCCACGGGAGATGCCGGTAGAGAAGAATGAGAAAAGCCAAACGGGTCGTCAATAATGAGCAAACTTGTCCCATAATCCGCATCAGCCAGCGGCGAACCTAAGTCGACTCAGTTTCACGAATTGACCCAATTTTCAACTGAATTGCTGTTGTCAAGTTATTTTAATAATATTTTGAGTAACAACGCGCGTAGATGACAATTGGACAAGCTTCAATGAAAATTATGAGAAAAATTATCTTGTTAATATTTAAGCGTTTCGAGAGAAATTTCAACAAATAAAAATATAAAAATATTGAAATTTGTCCAGTAAGCCCTTAACATAATTCTCATTCTCAATGAGAATCTCATCTCGCGTTTTGGTAAAATAGACAATCAACTCACAGATATAGTTACCTCTTCCAATTTCTGTCAAAAAAATATTATTGCATTGACAAAATTCCTCGGATTTGCTTTGCTAAAACCTTGCTTTGCAAAAATTGACCGAGTTTAGGATTGTTTCTAATACACCACAGTGTTTCCAAAAAATGTCTTTGTTATATTTTTTGATGATTTAAAATTTATATATTGGTTTTGCGGATCTAAGTGATTTTTAATATTTTTCACTCCTTGTATTCAGAACACAGCTTACAGGTAACACAGGTAAAGACTGGTTAAAGCTAGCAAATAATAGCAATGGTAACTAAAGCAACCTAAAAATCTAGATCTAGAAAATTCTAGAAGCAGCTATATGCTACAGGTTGAAAAGAATTAATCCTAATAGAACATTAAGGAAGAATGTATGAGATAAACATAGTCATAACATGGATCAAAAATTAAGGTAAGTCTAATTAAATAAAATAATGAATAGCAAATAAATTGACCTAAAACTTAACAAAGCTACAACTAGCAAACATAGCAATACCTATTTTTTAACTACATGATACACAGAGTATTTGTTTATATTCCCAACGGGGTTTACAAGCTTTATTTTAAAACACAGAAAAAATGTTAAATACTGAAATTTTATAGTTTTATTTAAACTGCCAGCATTTTCTAAAAAGAAACAAATGACTATCGGAAAGTAAAAAAATGTAGAATTGCCGATGGTTTTCTTATTTTTTTTTCATGTAGCGCCCCACACTGATATCAGATACTGTTATTTTGAACAAAAGAAAGCAAAATAAATTTATTTTAACAAATTAAAAGAAATATAATTACGAATTTTACACAAAATTTGAATTATTGGAGAAATTTGTACTCTTAAATATTCTCTAAAAAAATATTGGCAGAATATTTGTATTTTGAATAATATTCGATATATACATGAAAGAGGATATCTGAAAGTTTAAAGTTAATTTTTATGTCTGTAACCAATTAGTACTAGACTATTATTCATTAATAGTGCCTGCTGATCATAAATATACTAGGTTTGATACCTTTATCTAAGATCAGAGAGAAAACTGAAAAAACCCTGCTTTAGGAAGTATATTCCTACTGGATTAATGTGTCTTAGAATAGAATATTTATAATGTACAAGAAGATATCCATTTAACGACACCATATCAACAGGGTGTTCCATTTAAAAGAACAAATTCGATGAACATTTTTTTCACTTTTTAATTGCCATTTCTTTATTTTCTTTATAAGCGTCTCACATAAAAACTTAAAAATAGCCAATCGATGTATTATAACTTATTAAAAAACACTTAGAATTGACCATAGAATCCAAAAATATAATAATATATAGAGTGTTCCGTTTAAAAAACGCAACATCCTTGGCGTAAGTGTTTTGTTTCTCATTCAATTGTTTTTTGTTACGAGCTAAAATACACCCATTGCCTATTCTAAATTTCTTAAAAAATACGTGGACAGTAAAAAAAATACCTTTCTTCCTCCTCAATCGAAGACCCTATACATGCACACGATAAATGACTATGATGTAATTTTTAACATATTAGTTTTTCACTATATAGGATGAGTCAATGACTCAAACAAATAAGTAGTGGAATATTTTTTAATATTTTCGATACACTTCGTCAGCAAAGTGTGTTTCGATGAGGTACGTCGGCATATTCTGCAAGTTTAATACTTTTTCTGCCTAGACATCCATGGTTTATTTATAATATGTATTTGTTATTTTACTATTGATTAAACAAATTAAGCAAAAGCATTGAACAACACGTCTGCAAAGAAGTGTGGCGTATTTGTTTTCCCGTCTGTTTCTCCAGGTATCTATTTATGTACATTATTCTTGTAGATATTTAAATTTTAAACAAATTTAAGTGTAGAATTAAAATGTGAGTAACTGATTTGGTCATACAGATGCCGATAAGCATCGGTTTGTATGTGAGCAAAATCCTCATTATTTACCACTATATAATGAAAAACACGTATACAGTATATCCGCGGATGGGGTAGATAAGAGGAAAAATAAATTAAAAAAAAAAAACAATTTTTCAACCAAAATTAATTCTAGATAACAAAACTTTTTGTTCTCGAATAAATAAAATTGTCGTTAAAAAATAGGTATTTTATACCGTTACAGTTACGGGGTAACCGTCCGAGAATTAAAAAAAAAATTGTAGGACATTAAATTACCCTTCTCAGATGTTGCATATCATTTGCTTTTATTTATATACATATTTCCCTTAAAATGTGCATTTTAGAGAACAAATGTTTAGACAAACAATATTATAAATAAAATTTAATGATACTGACAGAAAACTTAAATTTGATTGATATAGGGATAAACTGATACGAATTCAAAATGACAAAACAATTGGGTCACACTTCACCTCGCACTTCACTATTGCTATTAAAAGGACAAAGATTCATAGCGAGGGAAGCTCTTGGTAAAAGAAATTTACCGATTTTTTAAACAAAACACCCTATATTTTATCTAATTTTTGAGCTTTAGAAGAATTCAAAGTATTCTTTGTAAAAAACAATTTTTATATCATCACTCATATTTTTAATATGAAAACTTTACTCAATTTTTTTACGCCTTTTTGTTCCATCGCACAAATTTAAGTTGTTTGAGTACCCAGTATATCTGACTTAAGATTGATACTATCAATATTATTATCTTTTAGTGCAAAAAGTTTTACCAAGAATAACATTTTGTGAGAATAGTATGAAAAAAAAGTTTCCCAAGACACCAAAGGACAACCAGTTTTGCTGCAAATTAATCTGTACAGAGTGTAAAAACAAATAGAAATTAATAAACTGTATATATAGAGGGGTAAATTACCCATGACATTTTGCACACCACAATGCCCAGATACAAAAAATTCCCCGCACTGTCCCCAATTCCCTTTCAATGCACCACAGTGCCCTACAATTCCCGTTCAAGGCATCTCAATGCCCTGCAAGACCCTACAATTTACCGCAACTCAATGCAATGCCTCGTAATTCACCGCACATCGCACTATTGTAAAAGAAAACGAAGTGTGGGAACAATATTATTTACACTTTTTAGAGAATGTTGTTCCCTCACAACTGCTCTTAGAATTAATTATGGGGTTAAAATAAAATTTTAATTACAAGTAACGATTTTATGTTTAAATAACTTATAGTGCAAAAATCAACTGTGGGATCTCCCTTATTAGCAAAAGTCAAAGGATGCGGTTTTTGCGAACCTCGGATATTTTTCGGAACACTTAAAATGTCATAAACAAAATTTTCAACCTCGGTTTGTTTTTGAGATTCAGGGTGAAATTCAAAAAAACCTTGATTTTTAACTTTTATTAACAATTTTTGCTTATTTTGAAACCTCTACATGATAGTGCACACAGATTTTGAATCCATCTTATAGAGTCCACCAAGAGAACAAACATGGATTTATTTTTTTTAAGCCATGGATCTCTCAAAACCAAAGATGTATTGCACTTAAATATCGGTCAGCTAATTTATAATTTCCCATAAAAGACAATGAGTTAGATAGATAGACAAAAACTGGAATCCTATCAGATTCATTATGAAAAAGTAATTTGTCTCAAATGTCTAAAGCATTAAAAAACGAAATTCAGGTGGGATCCCTAATACGAAACGTCTGATTCAAAATCCGAAAATTGACAAGAAAGTTACGGGATATTTTCAAAATCGACGGAAGAACTTTGAAAATTGCATTTGTGGCCAGTTCTACAAAAAGTAGCCTAGAATAGAAAATAAGATACCTCATCTATAACTTGGTAACACTTGATACTTCTCAGTCGAATGTACACCAATGACAAAATCCGTCTGCCATGTTGATGACGCCATTTTGAATTTTTAAATGTTAATCAAAAATTCATAATTTGCTCTCTTAAAAACCTCCTATACCAATTTTCGTCCGAATCTTCACAAATGACAAAAATGTGTTCTCCATTTTGAATCTGTACATGTTACATTAAAAATTGCCTAATTTGTACTCATAAAAACCCTTACCTATTTTCAGCTGATTCTATGTGAATGACAAAAAAAAAGGCCCCAGATACCGATTTTCAACTGAATCTAAACAAATGATAAAATTTGTTTGTAATTACGAATTTTTAAATAGTAACTAAAATTCATAATTTGCGCTCTTAAAAACCCCCAGGCACCGATTTTCACATATATGAGTAAATTTGCCGTAATTTTGGAATCTTGACTAAATCATAATATGCACTATTAAATATCTGCATAAACGACAAGATTTATATTGAAAAATCCAGGGCCAAATAAATATTTGAATTTTTTAGACGCTTCGCTATTACGAGATAAGATCGCAATGCCCACTAAATGCCTGATAATTCCCCGCAGTTCCTTACAATGCAATGCCCCGGAATGCATCCCAATACCCACAACAATACCACAAAGCACAGCAATGCTTCCTGCGTGTACATCACAATGCCTAGGTGATTTACCCCTCGTTATATACATATATTATACAAAGTATATCTTAACCTCTTTTTAAAATCCCAAATATAAAATAAAATATAGAGTGACATATTAATTTTCAACATAATTAAAAGGGTTGATATAATAATATTTTGTCTAAGGTTTTAAATTTTGTTCTCCAAGAGAAAAACTTGGCATATTTTTTGTTTTTCATATTTATATTTTTGATGCACTGGCCCGTGGGCTTGGAAACTTCGAAAGTAAGTAAATAGTATTCCTTAGCCTTCTGATAAAAAATATTGATACTTTTGATAACCTTGTATTTTGTAGATAATATACTAAAATATTTAATATGATATAAATATAATTGTTGAAATTTTTTATTTTTAAGGAAAAACGCGCTTCTTAAACAAGTTGAACCAAATGATGCGCCTAGAAAAAATCCACTCATTATACACTAAGCCCCTACGTACACAGAACATCCGCGATATTTTATCGCAGTTCTGAGACAAGGCCTGATGACTGTAAAAACTAAGACACTAAAACTGATCTCCACCTTCTTAGGCAAGAAGCACGTGTGGATGTATGGAAATATTCCGATTACTAAGCTAGGCAGACGCATGGAATATAATATAGAATGTTAATGAAATTAACTTGATTTTGTTATCAAAATAAAGGTAAAGGATTGATATATGTCCGTCTTGTATGTGATTATGCATTTTAAGTCTCATAATTTTAACACAATTAACCTCAGAGTTTTATTAGTCTAAGCAATTAACTGTATAAAGTTTGAAAAATACAACCAAATTTTCGAAAGTATTGTAAGATTGTTTTTGAAACATATTACTAAGCACAAATTAACTAATAAACAAACTAATTCAAAATAAGTGTTATGGCTGAAGAGGAAAAAATGGTATTATTTCAGGCCCGTGATAGATTCTTAAATCGGTTTACCTTCCTGCACCCTTAATTGTTTTCCTAACTGAAAGCAAAATCAGCAGTAAAAACGCAATCAGTTTGTTTTCCCGATTATAAACTTTCCTCATCATTCCGTCTGAACTAATATAACATTCATATAGTATTTTATGTTGTATAATTCAGACTACAGAATAACCGTATTAAAAACAATCTGATTATGGAATCAAACAGATCAGATATCCTGTCACCTCTGTGTTAAACTCGCCTTTAAAACCTCTACTAAATTTATTTGTTTCATCTACCTCTCTCTCTCAGAACATTCCTACAGCTGCAGTGGAAAGAGCTCTTCGATTTTCTTTTTGCCGCAGTTGATTTTGTCAGCTGTGCAAGTTAGGACGGTTTTGTTACTTGAAATAGTTTTTCCCCATATAGCTTCCCTAGGGCTCATTATCCGAGGGTCGCCTCCTTACGAAAACCAAAATCCCGACATCAAGAAACCGAACCGAAGGCACACGATTCGCCCGAAATCATATGGCCAAAATTCTAGTTATTTCCGAAATCGTTGTACGTTTTTCGAGGAGTGAGGCGACGCTCATTATTACCATCACTTTTTTTTAAACAAAAAAAACCTGTTGTTTCCGAGGTGGTGATTGTCATCCTTAATACTTTTCTAAACTCATAATAGTCGTAATATTTAAACACATACCAACGGAATATTAATATTTTATTATTTAATGAGCAAGTAATGATGGATATTACTCACGAAGATGAAGCGGGTGTCGTAATCAGTCGTCAGCAGTGAGTACTAATAACCATTACTTGCAAGTAAAATCATATACTTTTTCTACAACTATAACACAATATAAATAAAACAAGTTTATTATAGATATTTTTTGTAATAGTTTCTCTTGTGTGTTTCGGTCAATTTAAATTCGATATTTTTGTTTATTTGCCGTTTCCTTTTATTGACCAAAACTATTTTCAGATATTTAATAAACTTTTGTTACTAAATATAAATAAAATAATATAAATATAAAAATAATTTTACCGAATAACGCAAGAGAAAGTAGTACTAATTAATAATTATTTCAAGAGGCGGTCAGGAAACTTAAATTTATTAAGGATATTTACGAGAGATTTACATATCCGTCAAGGCAGCTCCTTGCAGCTAGTAACAAGCAGTTAACAACAAAATTTTACAGCGGACCATATAAACCATTGACATAATATAAATATACAAGAAAAATTGTTCCAGGATGTTTCCAAGGGCAAACATATTTTCTTTATGTTAAATCTAATTGCAACAAAACTTTGCAAACTCTTTCGATAGGGGGTGGCAAATGTTAATAACGTAGTAAATAAATGATTTATTTCTAAAAATGTAATATCTCTTTTATCATTGTAGACAGGTGTAGTAATATACACGTAATACATGGTTTTTTTATAGGTCGGTGGCAAACGACAGAGGCGGAGTAAAAAAATTAATTTTTTTACTAATTTATTAAAAATGCAATATTTTTTTTATCAACACGTCAAATTTAACAAAATTTTGCAGACACACGGAGTAATATTCCCTTATAACATAGTCTTTTCCTAGATGGGATGGCAAACGACAGGGGCGGAGTAAAAAATTAATTTACTTTTCAAAATGCAAGGTGTTTCTTACCTTAACTTGAAATTAAACGAAATTCCGCAGAGATGGAGTAATATACCCTTAATATATGGTCTTTTCCTGTGGGTAGCAAACGACAGTTAAAAATATAATATTTCTTTTATCATTACCTCAAATTTTGCATACAGATGGGGTAATATGCACTTAATATATGGTATTTTCCTAGAAGGTACTTATTTTTAAAAATGGAATATTTATTAATATATTAAGGGTGTATTACTCCATGCCGGAATTTCGTTTAATTTCAAGTTAAGGTAAGAAAGACATTGTATTTTTAAAAATAAATTAATTTTTTACTCCGTCGCTGTCGTTTGCCACCCCATCTAGAAAAAGACCATATGTTAAGGGTATCTTACTCTATCTGCCTGCAAAATTTCGTTTAAATTCAAGTTAAGACAGACATTGCATTTTTAGAGATATATTAATTTTTGTACTTCGCCCCTGTCGTTTGCCATTCCCCCTAGGAAAAGACTATATATTAAGGGTATATTACTCCACCTGCCTGCAGAATTTCGTTTAATATCAAGTTAAGGTAAGAAAGTCATTGCATTTTTTAAAATAAGTTAACTTTTTTCGCCGTCACTGTCGTTTGCCACCCCACCTACGAAAAGACTATATATAAAGGGCGTATTACTCATCTGCCTGCAGAATTTCGTAAATTTTGAGGTAATGATAAAGGAAATACTGCACTTTTAAAAATAAATTAAATTTTTACTCCTCCCCAGTCGTTTGCCACACCAGCAAGGAAAATATCACATATTAAGGATATATTACTCGAGGAGGAACTCACTGGGGATATTTTATGTCCCAAGGAAAGGAGACCTGGGGGAGATCTGCCTGTAGAATTTCTTTCAATTTCAAGTTAAGGTAAAAGACTTTTTAAAAATAAATCATTTTTTGACTCCACCCCTGTCGTTTGTCAACCCACTTAGGAAAAGACCATGTACATTACTCCATGTGCCTGCAAAATTTCGTTGAAGTTGAGGTAATGATAAAATAAATTAATCTACTTGGAGAATTTTGTTTCATTTCGAGTTAAGGAAAGAAAGACATTGCATTTTTGAAAATTAATTAATTTTTTACTCCGCCCCTGTCGTTTGCCACCCCACCTAGGAAATGACCATAGATCAAAACACAACAGTTCTAACCACACTACACCACAACTTGTTACGTTCTGGACGCGTATTTCGCTAACCAAAAATCAGCAGATCATATAAACTAAAGTAACTTATCCTAACCGAGACTATTTATAGGTAAATGTGGTCACACTTGGTTGCACCCGACTGCACTGTTGTCAAGTAAGCAATAGACTATAGGGAATAAGCCCTCTGTCTTTATTTAGTGCTTTCTTATCACATTTAACTATTTCTATACTCTCAAATGCATCCAATAATCTATTATTAGATACATTTTTAATTAACTTAAGATTATTTATTCCTATTTTGTGATTGTTTTCCAAAGCATGTTGGGCAACGCTTGACTTTTCTGTTCTTCCGTATCTTAAATTTATTTATTTATTATATTAATTTATTAATTACACCACATTTACCTATAAATAGTCTCCGTTAGGATAAGTTACTTTAGTTTATATCATCTGCTGATGATGCTAACTTGCTTAACGAAACGCGCCTCCAGAACGTAACAAGTTGTGGTGTAGTATGGTTAGAACTCTTGTACTTTAATCTATTTTCCACCACAGGTTCCAGTGTTAGGATTTAAAGTGACCATTAATTAAGGGTATATTCAAGTTAAGTTAAGAACGACATTGCATTTTTAAAAATATGTTAATTTTTTACTCCACCCCTGTCACCTAGGAAAACACCATTTATCAAGAGTATATTAATTACTCAATTTGCCTGCAGAATTTCGTTTGATTTCAAGTTAATATAAGAAAGCATTTTTTAAAATAAACTAATTTTTTACTCCGCCTTGTCGTTTGCCACCCCAGTAAAGACCATGTATTAAGTGTATATTACTCCACATGTCTACAAAATTTTGTTAAATTTGAGGTAATGATAAAAGAGATATTGCATTTTTAGAAATAAATGATTTTTTTACTACGTCATTAACGTTTGCCACCCCCCTATCGAAAAAGTTTGGTATTTAAATTTATAGTAATACAGTATTAAAGTTTAATGTTGCTGTGGTATTAATATCAAAATTAATATTTTCATTTTTAGTTGTTTCTTGTAAATATGTAAATGTGGCGGTGCTTGTACTTATATTTACTGAAGAAAAAAATTGGTTGGCGGTATTTAACTTGTTATTTATTGAATCGTCTATGTAGCCCTCCGCTGCACAAGTAGAGTTGCGGATGACAGTCTAAAGCTGTGCCCTGTGTACATTTCAATTTCATTGTCCAATGCACCAAATTTATTTATTCGAATTTTTTTGTGAGGTGCATTTATCTTTTTGGTAATTAACAAAAAATGAATTTCTCGCATTAGTTGGTCGAAAGAAAATATATTTTGAGCAAATATCAATAAAATTGCTGGTGACCATGAATCTCCGTTTGATCGACATGCTGCCATTATGCTCATAATTAGTGCAAGCTGAACAAAAAGAACAACAACTGTTTTAAATAATAAAATAATAAACAATAAATAAATCTTTATTTGGCACTTGGCTATCATAAATATCAACAATTACAGAATTTCTAAATTACATTATTGGGTAAATAAGCAAAAACCTTTTTATTAAATAACTTAAAATTAGTTGCAGTTTTGATATGATCCGGCACTGCATTAAAATAGCGAAGACCGTCATAAAAAAAGTGTTCGCTGCAAAGCTGTTGATTTGACATGCCCAATATTACAATGTTGAGCAGATATAGTATTATATGAACGAAAGTTGGCTCTCTTTTCAAGAAATTTGTTTAAATACTTGGGTAAAAGATTATATTCGGCCTTGTATATTAAAATTAGATTTGATTTTTTAATCCACTGCTGAATGTTTAACCACTTCAGTAGTTTCAACATACTATGTATTGGTGTATATTTATTGCATCCTAATATAATACGCATCACTTTATTCTGTTGAATTTGTAGCCTATATATGTCTTCTTTCGTACACGAAATAAACAGAGAACAACAATAATCAAAATGAGGGAATATTATACATTTATAAATTAACATTTTAGTCCAATAAGATACATAACAGGATATTCGGGAAAAAAATCCAATCTTCTTAGCTAATTTTTTACAAAGAAAATTAAAATGCGCAGAAAAACTTAATTGGGGGTCTAAAATAATACCTAGATACTTGATTTCATCTACAAAGGTAATGGGGTCCTCATTTATATACAAAAACAAACTTAAGTCAGTACATTTTTTACAATTTGTTTTGAATCCAATTACCATAGCGTTTGTTTTTGTAGAATTTAGTTTTAATTTATTTTGACATAACCAATTATATAAAATATTGAGTTCGCTGTTTAGAGTATTGATCATATCTTGATAGTTTTTACCCGAAATTGAAATCAGGGGGGCAGCCGCAATTAAGCTAATAAAACTTTTTTTAGGATTCTATAAATATCACTAAATATATACGACAAACAAAAGGGGCCCTAACACACTACCCTGTGGAACACCCAATACACTGATATTTTTCTCAGATACTTTAGTCTCTATCCTACCTATTGTTACTTCTGGAGTGCCTCAGGGTGGGCATTTCCCCTCTTATTTAACTTATTTATCAATGACATAATATCTTGTTTTCATCACTGTCAGATTCTATTATATGCTGAGGATCTTAAAATTTTTAAGGTCGTCAACTCTGCAGATGATATTGAAGGTATGCGGGAAGATCTCCTGAGGTTCGAGAATTGGGTTTGCTCTAATCGATTGCAATTAAACATCAAAAATGCAACTATATCCAATTCTCCCGGAGGCTATATTCTGGTTTTAATGAATATTACGTAAATGAAGTTAAGATTAATGGTGTTCACGAAATTAGAGAGTGTCGATAGAGCTCTAAAAATGTTAGGTTTTGTAAAGCGCCATACAAAAGAATTTAAAAATATTTTTGCATTAAGAATCTTATACATGGCATTTGTTCGTAGCCACTTAGAAAATAGCACTTCAGTTTGGTCTCCTCACTTCACAGTTCACTCTGATGCAATGGAGCGTGTACAGAAAAAATTTTTGCGCTATATAGGATATAAACTGGCTATTCGGGCTGAATTTAATAATTACTCAGATCTGCTAACATTCCTAAATCTCAAGACACTTAAAGAAAGGTGCACACATTTTGATCAGATGTTTATTTGTAAGTTGTTGCACAACCATGTAAAATGTGAAGATCTCTTGTATTGTGTCAACATTCACGTTCCATGCAGAAATTTAAGAGAAGTCCAAACCTTCTCGTTGGAGCATCACCGTACGCTTTATGGACAACATAGCTCAATTAAGCGTATGATGATGTGTGCCAATAAGATTAAACTTGATACTTTTGCAACCCCCTTTAATTTTATCCATAATTCTCTTAAATAAACTGCTTATTTTATTTATGGATTTTTGTTGCTGTAGTTTGTAAATTATGTAGCTGTTATTGTTTATGTTTTATTCTTGCTTCAGTGTTAAAAATTTTATTCCAATGACCTAGGTTAAATTAGTTTTGTAAGTGACTTGTTATAATTTATGTAGCACTTGTTATAATTTATGTGCAATTGGATACATCCCGTTTATAAATAAATAAAAAAATAAATAAATCCTTGTCCTGTGATATCTATTACATAAATAATCAGTGATCCATTTTAAGGCAGTGTCCCCTAGACCATACAGAGCTAGTTTTTTAACCAAAATCTTGCGACCTATCGTTTCAAAGGCTCGTTTTAAATCCACGAAAACACCAATGACAATGTTTCCCTCACGGTTACTTTCTTCACTCTACACACACATGTTGAATCGCCGATTCACAGGAGTGATGGCTTCTGAAGCCGGACTGCCCCAAATAAATCAGTTCGTTTTCTTCAAAAAATTGTCGCAGCTGAATGCACACAATAGTCTCCAAAATTTTATAGATTAATCAGTCGGAATTCTGATGGAATCTTCGGTTTGTTTACTTTTGGGATAGGAACAAACTAGTTTTTAAAGAACTTGGAAATTGTCCCGTTTGCAACGAAATGTTAATTAAATATAGAAGAGGATATCCTATCACACAAAATAGTTTTTTAATTAACTCAATACTCACGTGTTCATCACTCGTACATTTGCTCTTTAACCCATTAACAATTTTGCTTAGTCCCGATAAATTAATATTTTCAAAATCCAGAAAATGTGTTTCTTTCTCCATAAGAGGAACTATGTCATTATTATTCCATTGTTTGTACTCAATGTTGTCGGATATTTCCATTATACTATCAGAAAAAAACTTGTTAAAGTTTGCTTCTATTGGATCTGATGTACACTGACCAAATTCTACTGACGTGTTTTTTTGTCTCAACAAGCTCTTTTAAAGTTCTCCACATTTTTTTACTGTCTGATTTACACATGTCTATATTTTGTTCATAATATTTTGTCCTTTGAGCTCGAACCAATGATACAACTCCATTTCTTTTTGCTTTATAAACACTCCAGTCAGTTTCTTCTTTTGTGTAACAAAATTTTTGTACGCTATATCTCTTTTTTTTTTATGCATTTATAATTCCATGTTATCCAGGGATGCCTCTGGGTAGGCCTGGGCTTAACTGGGGCTATTTTATTAAGCGCCTCTTGTACATTTTTGATAAACACTGAGTATACAGTATCGACATCAACAGATGTGTAATTTCATGTTTTCCCTATTAACTCATTAATTATTTCCGATATTTTTTCGTCGCCGATATTTCTGTAATATCCCGACTGAGGCTGGTATATTATATTGTCAATAGGTACAGTAACACCAATTATCTCATGATCACTTACTACCGGGAAATCTCGAGGCACCTTTTCCGTATTAAAGTCATTAGTGATTATATAGTCTATAAGGGAGGACGTTGAATTAGTCACACGAGTCTCATTTGTTACGATCTGTTTAAAACCGGAATCGCTAATTATTCTTTTGACTTTATTTGTAACACTATCACTTTTAAACAGTCTATGTTCATATCTCCCAAAAACGCAATTATAGCTTGTTGTAAATCAAAGTTATTTAATTTCTCTGCCAAACACTCGAGAAAATCAGCACTACTGGCATTTGGCGATCTATAGAACGACCCAAGAATCAAACAAAGTTTCTGAATTTGAATTTTAATACTTAAAAACCAACAGTTATAATCAATTGATAGATTATTGATTATTGAAAAACTTGCACAGCACTGTACATACACTATTGTCCCACCCGTATGCCTGCTGTTTGAGTAACACACAATTGTGTTATAACCATCTATATAAATTTTACTATCTTCTATATCTCGTGTAATATGCGTCTTGGTCACACAGCAGACCAATGGCTGTTTATCTTCAATTAGTTGACATAATTCTTCTATATGTGTATTCTGTATGTTAACATGAATAATTAATTTATTCGGGGGATTTGCTAATTTCTGTCCGTTTTTTAATTGCTATATATTATATTGTGTTCTCTCCTTTAATTTTTCTACTGCCTTTGAATATGAAACACACCTTTTGTCGAAGACTATGACTAAATTCAATATCCTTAATATTTAAGATGTCATGAGCATACTTACAGTTTGTACACTCGAGTTGATTGGATTCGCATTCTTCACTTTTATGATTTTTATAAATTTTTTATAATATTCTGCCTTGTACCCATATCTCTTATTACAAAATTTAATGGAAAATACAATTTCCAGAAAATCTAGCCGAAACTGCAACTCGCTATTTTGTAACTGCACTTTTTTACTATCCCTAGGGCAGCGCGGAATTGCTGTAGAGTTTGCGCCGAACACAATGACAAATTATTGTTTTTACTTCCCTCGTAAAATGGCAGTATTGTAATCACCACAAGTCACCCTCCGAGATTTTTCAGATCTTCACGTTTTGGGATCCCTAGATTCCTGAAAACATGTCTTCTCAATTCCGTCGGTCTGCCTGTCTGTCTGTCGCTCTGTCTTTTCGCGGCATAGCTAAAAAACTACTTACCCGATTGCCTTCAAATTTTGGTCAAAAATTAAAAGTCATCTGGCGATGACCTGATAACATTTTGGTTAAATTCCAATATGGCGAAACAAAATGACGGCCAAAGTTAAATGTTATAGGTATAGAGATGAACTGGTAAAATTGTGTTTATATAGGACTTTGAAATGGCAGAACGAAATGGCGGCCAAATGAAATGTTTGTAATTGTGAAAAACCTCAATATTTGCACAAAAATCAATCATAAGAATCAAACTATAATATTTGGTAAGAATACAAAACAGCAAAACAAAATGGCGACCTAATAAATTATTTAAAAAATATTGGTACGGTTCCGATATGGTGAAACAAAATAGCTCCCAATAAAAATGTTTGAAAATAGAGGATACTAAATGACTAAGTGCCAAAATAAATTGGGTTATACTTTACTATTTCTAATGAAAGGAAAGATTCATAACGAGGGAAGTTCCGGATAAAGAAAATACCCCGATTTTTTAACGTATGTAGTTTATAAATATAAAATGCTAATACCATACACATATCTTTAAAATATCTTTAGGTTTTTTTTACTTTTTCTTTATTAAATTTTCAAATAACTGAGGAGTTACATTTAAAAATTTGTAAATCTCTTACCTTAGTTGCCAAGAAAACATTATCCAGCACTTCTTTTATAAATCTGTTAATTTCCATTGGGGTGAACGTTTTGGTCTTTTTTGCTCTGTAACCTTCCCATTGTCGTTTAAAAAAAGCATGTAATTTATGATAGGTTTCATACTAATATCTTCTTTAATAGCAAGAGTATTTTTTAATATCGAGTAATGCGTTTAATACAAACAAAAAAGAAGTTTGAGATGTATTACCCATTTTTGATTTTTTTTCATTTTCTAGGCCTCATCTTTTTTCGGCTACCCGAGACAATGATTTATCTATACCAAATATATTCGATGCAAATAAAACAAATCGGTTAAGTTATGTTTGGATAAATTTTGTATTCATACACATATATATCCGTACATCAAATACACCACACAGATCTAAAACATCGACGAAAGGGGGAGGTATGTCAAAAGCAGGCCGTTTCCATGGATATATAGAGTTGTAGCCAACCGCGAATAATCATTGCACCGTTTCCATAGTTACATTCTTTTCATAGACTCAAATTCGTGTGCCAAACATCTTTTTTTTTTTAAATAAAACTTTTATCTTCTTGGGACTCTAAAACGTCGGCAGTGGCGTATTCATTCGAGGGGTTTGGAGGTTACTTAAACTAAAATGAAATACGTAGTATAATTCCATAAATATAAAACAGAAAGAAAAGACCTTTTTTAATTGTTGAAAAATTTTATCCTCCTCTTGACAAATAGATTTGTTGAATCGCTAATAATGCTAACGCAAATCTCAGTATCATGTTGAGCGGAAAGCTTTGCGGAAAGTTTAATTCACAAAAACGAAACAAGCAATTCGTTCGCACCTGCCATTTTGAAAGAAAAACAATAAAATGGATACAGTTTGTCTTTAAATATAAATATAGATATTTTTAGTAAAACAATGTCAAACACATTGAATTTGTACGTAATGTCCTGCATTTTAGCCTCGATTTTAACTTCACTGTCCTGCAAATCAAAATAATAAGGTTGCCAACCCTGTATTTATTTA
This sequence comes from Kuschelorhynchus macadamiae, assembly GCA_030620095.1. NCBI lineage: Eukaryota > Metazoa > Arthropoda > Insecta > Coleoptera > Curculionidae > Kuschelorhynchus > Kuschelorhynchus macadamiae. The sequence goes on along the minus strand of JAUTXW010002734.1, from coordinate 305,347 downwards.
TAACCCCACACTCCCCACAGGGATTTCATCCTGTTACTGTAAACGAAATCGCAAAACTAACATATTATCATACAGCTCTAAAATATTCATTTATGAAATTTATAAAAAGAGCTGTACGAATATTCGGAATAACAGAAATAGAAGGCTCCAATATACATATTTTCCCAATCAAGAACTATACATTTTTCCGGCCTGAACCCCTGTAGCAAAACGAAACGAGTCAAATCAGCAGAATTCAGTAAACTGCAAAAAGTAAACGCCATCCCTACTAAACTCTGCTCTGCGAGTGACATGTGACAGAGAATTCACTCTAGCAGTCTCCGACCAGTAAACTTCTCAACAAACGAATCATACAAAACAAACGCATCTACCTATCTGTCTCTCTCCAAGCATTCCGAACGCGGAAGTGTCAAAACAAAGACAACACCATCGCGCGCCTGTGACGTAGCGTGAGCTCCATGCGAAATCGTTAACAGCTGACTTTAATAATAAAGGCCTTTAATTTTTCACCCAATAATTACAACAGAACAAATCGATGATAGCATGTAACCAGCGGCAGCACTAGTACAAAGAACATGAGTATTTGCAGCTGTATTTTTTGGTGACATATCGAGAAAAATAGTTCTTTGAAGTGGTATCAAAACAAACACAAAAGTCCGTCAGCACTTCATTGAAAAATCGAAGGCTGAGTCTCGGAAAGGTTTTGTTTTTGTTTTGATTCCGTAATTTTTCATGTTCCTGCTGTTGATTCGGTTAAATTACAACCCTATTCTAAGGAAAACGGAAATATAAATATATTCTTTGTACAGGGTATGTACCGAATGAACAAAAAACATCTTAGAACAAAGAAAGAAGAGCAAGATGATCGTAGCACTTACTTTCGAAATCATTCGGCTTCCAGGATTTCTTCGTCAAAGGTGGCACAGTATTTCCGCCGTTATCAACTAGGGGATCGCGCAAAAATTGCGAAAAAACAGTAACACAGTACGGAAACGCACAGAGGACAAGGGACCGCGCTCATACGGCCAATAACATCCAAAACACTGAACTGAACCCCGTATTCTGCACACGGCCGTCATGGAATAGCGGCAGCACTTGACGGGGGCCTACTATGATTATCGGTGCGGTAGTGCCATTATTGCCGTACATCATAATAAGTTAAAAAGGTCAAGTGGTGCATTTCGTATACAGTAAATAGAATTAGGCCTTGTAATGAATATCTTTTTAACATTTTAGATAGGTACTCAGTCACCACAGTGTTAAACTCAGGGGGGTATTCGGGGGAATTTTCCCTCGTGGGGAATTTCAATACATAGGTAGGTATATTTAGCTTGAGTGAATGTAAATATTATAAACCTGACATTTACAAGTCACTGTTTAAACCGATAAATTTTATTTTAATTTTATTTTTTAATAATTTTAATTTTAAAAATAACTAAAATATGTAGTTGTAACTAATCTTTATTATTAATAAATGTTTTTTTTTTAAAAGTTACAGAAAATATAATTAAATCAAATATTTTCTTTCTAATTTGTTGAACGACTAAGTCAAATGCAGCAAAAGAAACTATACAGGCACTGTTGCCACGTTACAATCGTTACAATTAATTTAATCAAACAATTTATTATGGACAATTTATACAAAGATGAATCGAAAGCTAATTAGGAAGAGGTTGGGCGCCAGAGAGCGTAGGCATTAGGTTCGTACCAGATTACTGATTAGGCGCCGGAGCGCGAAGGCATCATGATTAAAGCTCATATCAAAGCTGAGAAGGAGGATACGAATCCTGGATTCCAACCAATTTTTAGGATTCGAAGACATGATTCGGTTCTCTTTTTAATGGGGAATTCGTAATTCAGATTCGCTATACGATTTCTAAAGGATTCGGATCCGATTAATTTTTTATTAGTTCGAATCACTTGCATATATGAACTAAAAAAATTTAATAAATAACTCGACAACTAAAAAAAAAGACATGAAACCAGTGATGTTTTCTCGGCTTATATTTATTTAATTTTAATGATTATATCGGATTATCGCGTAGCCGAAATATTTCCTTTTTAATGTAAGAGAATTTTGTTGATTTTACCATCCCCATTGGAAAATTTAGATTAAAATTTTGTTGTTATTAACGCGTAGCCGAAATTTTTCCTTTTTAATGTAAGAGAATTTTGTTGATTTTATCATCCCCATTGGAAAATTTAGATTAAAATTTTGTTATGTTATATTCATTTATCATGCCCATATACTCTCTGGATAAAGATATAGAAACGAAACATTTCAAAAAATTGGTAAAATTTATAATTTTTAATTTCAATAATTTTATAGAGAAAATGCGCAGGAGTTTTAAAAAAAGAAATCTACAGGGTGCTCCAAAAATCCGTGAGCACTGTATACTCTTTGTAGCTGTACAAACATATTAAACCCATACAAAGTTTCTTGAAACTCTTTTATTAACAAGAATATTGGTTTAACATTGAATCTAGGACACCCTGTATATTTCTATAATCACATACTTATTTCATAGACTTTTAACTAGAATATAATATAGAACGAATATAATAAGAAATATGACCCGTTTGTACTATTATTTCACCCTTTATATATTGTTAAATGATTATATGACATAATTAAACTAGTAGCAGAACGCAAAATGCGCTCATCGCAAATGATATTATGGCTAAAAATAATCCCAGAAGGATTTGTTTTTTGGTTGATTCACATTCTAACTGCATTAGCTTTTAACATTTAATTCACTCTATATAATATGCTTTGCGTTAGTTATTATACGTACATTTTATAATATTTAATACATCTTAGTGATCATAATATCACCACTTGTCTTTAATTTGATTTTTTAAGATACAATTGCTGTTAGTTGGGATGTCCAACAAATCCCATTTAGCCGTTCCAATGTGCGCCATGCCCTCAAAGGTTCGGGCCCTGGCGTAACCGCACCACTCGCACCATTGTAGTTACGCCACTGGTTATAGATTATTATTTGTGAGGGAGTCTAAGAAAATATAAAATGACAAACATGCTTTGGAGTTTTCCAATTTTTTCTTACTTGGTTTCAGTTAGTAAATATCTCTGTCGTCGGTCTGTCGGTCTGTCTTTTCGCAGCGTAGCTAAAATACTACTTACCCGATTGACTTCAAATTTTGTTAAAAGACTAAGGGTCATATCGGGATGGCCTGGTAACATTTTGGTAAAAATCTAATTTAGTGAAACAAAATGGCGGCCTAGTAAAATGGTAAAAAAATTATTATTAAAAAACTACTCATTCAGTTTATCTGAAATTTTGCAAAGACATCAATTAATAATCGAAATTGTAGAACTAATTCAAAATGGTTGAACAAAATGGCGGCCAAATAAAATGTTTGTGTTCGTGAAAGCATTGGATTGAGGTTAAGAGTGTTGTTATTGTTGTCACGTTAGTGTTTGTAATTCTTGTGAAATTCAATTATATATATTGTAAAAATTGTGAAACTTAAGTGCAAAGTATGTACTTTTCCGCCAATTACGAGTGGGAAAGAAGACAGCATCTTTAGAAGATCTATATTTGAAAAATATTTCCATAATTAATTCGAAATAACGTGAAAAATGTAGAGTGTTGCCACAAATAAAAATTCAAAAAATAGTACAAAATACTGTACATTTCACCATTTTTCTATGACGTCATAATATACCGTAATACAGCAGTGACCATAAGTGTTAGCACTTCTTAATTCCCACTCACAAAACTCAAATTGGTACAATAATTATACCTCATCAGTTTGTTTGACTCCCATAGCTTTACTTCTGTACTTCACTCTCTATCAATTTGACACTGCCTGAAATCTCACCAGCCGGGATTATTTGTTGCCTGGTCCAACCGTAAAGTTTAAACTTTAGGATATCATGTCGGATCGTAGCAGTAAATGTTTCAAATGCAAATCGGAATGCGTTTTCAAGGAAGACAAGGAAAAACAAAAACCTTTTGGATACCCCTGCGATATGTGTTCCAGGGTGATTTGTGAAAAATGTACGAATGCACAGGCTCAAGAAGTACGCGTCATTCCCAGCCAGAGTAGAACCTTAATTCATCTATGTCCGGATTGTACCATTGATCTCAAACAACTTCCGAAGACTCTAAAAATAGTCGAATCTCTAAAAACCGACATAATTAGCCTAAACAACAAAATTCAGAAACTGGAAGCTAAACGCGATGAACCCAATGACATACATCCAAGAATTTCCGCACTTGAAAAAGAAGTGCAGCTATTGAAGAATGAACTTAAATGTGACACAAATAAAATTTCTTATGATGGAGAATGGACATCATCCAACACTGCAGATGCTTTGTCATCAACTGTGGAAAAACATTTGATTGCCCAATCGACTCAAATTGATTTAAAACTGGATGCAGTTGTTAACGCAATAAAATCGAGCAACGTGGAGCTGGTGAGGTTCTTTTCATCAATGCCAACATCACGGCATGGTAGTGAACAAAGTGACATCATCCCACATACCAGGGAGAGAGTGGCTGGAAAATTGAAGACATCTGTCCCCCCCTTGGAAAAACCACCTACCACTGCAAAACTTTCTACTCCTAGACACACCCTCACAGCAGCCAATCACCATGGTGAGGATGCAGTGGTTGTGGGAAGTGCCGACATAGGATCGAGCCATCCAACACTCACAGTGGCAGAACCGATGACTGCGCTTCACGTGTCCAACTTGAGTACGACAGTCGTTGAAGAGGACATCAAGGCTCATCTCCAGACAGTTAACCCGCAATTACAATCTACTGTAAGTAAGTTAGGGAAAGGAGACGGATCAAGCTCATTTAGGATCCTAATACCTATCAAATATATAGATCTCGTTCTTAAGCCTGAAAGTTGGCCTAAGGATGTTCATGTTAAAAGATGGACATACCGAAGCCACACTCCACCAAAGTCTATCCAATAAAATAGATCAGCTTTGTGTGTTTTTAAATGAAAACAATCATTATAATGTGATCTGTCTCGCTGAGCATTGGCTCACTGAAGATCAGCTAAAATGCGTGAGACTCCCTGGCTTCGCCCTTTTGCCATATTTTTGTAGGAGTAATAGCAGACATGGGGGTGTGGTAATATATGTCAAGGAAAATTACTTTTTGAACTGTAAGCCAATCAGCTTAAGCGATTTTTCTAGAGAACTGGTAGCCGAATTTTGCGGTGTCGAATTTACTAATACAATTATTATCACATCATATAGATCATGTAATGGTGACATACATGAATTTTTATTGCTATTTGAACAGCTTCTGAATCATTTATCGCAGCATTACGAAAATATTGTGTCTTTGGGCGATTATAATGTGAATTTTCTTGTGGAGTCTAAAAGTCTTGAGGAACTGTTATGTAGTCTCGCGTCATTTAACCTGGAACATAAAATTATAAATTACACTCGTGTGTCTGGCATCTCTAAATCATGCATAGACAATATTTTAACTAATATATCTGATGATTGTTGTCACACTGCTGTGTTTGAACCTTGTTTGTCCGACCACTATGGCCTGAGTTTTCTGTATGACTGGACTACTCGAAAACTAAATATAACAGAGTATAAACGCATTATTACGGAAGATGGACTAAGACATATTTGTGAAAGCCTTCGGATTAAGGATTGGTCCAATTTCTACTATGAGAATTCTGTTTCAACTCTCTCTGAATATTTAGTAAATACTTATGAGGGGCTAGTAAGTGAATATTTTCCCATTAGGAGGATTTTTGGGGCTCCGAGGAGAGCACCTGTACACTGGTTTACTCCTGAACTTCGCGAAATGAGAAACACATTGTCCGCTGTTAAAACAATAGCTGATCATTTTAATGACCCCGTTTCACTGCAAGTCTATAAAAATCTTAAAAACTCTTATAGAAGTGCTATCAATGCAACTAAAAAAAATGCCTTTAATAGCTTTATTGAGAATTCACAGAACAAGGCAAAAAATGCTTGGCAATTGGTGAACTATGAGTCAAATAAAAACACACACAAGGTCGTTGGGTGTAATCAGATAGAATCGGATACTTTTAATACTTACTTTACTTCTGTCGCGGAAAACATAATTAGAGATATCCCAAAACATGACCGACCAGGCACTTCCTATCATATGTCAGTTTGCCCTACAACTTTTTTCTTTGGACCAATAACTCCCTCTGATATATCAATCGCCATAGATAATTTAAAAAACTCAAGTGCTGTGGACATCTATGGCTTAAATAGTAAAATAATAAAAAAAACAAAATCGTTTCTAATTCTACCACTAACATATCTCTTTAATTTATGTATTGAAAAAGGACAATTTCCATGTAATTTGAAGGCCAGCAGAGTGGTCCCAATTTTCAAGAAAGGTGACAGAAATGAAGCATCAAATTATCGACCAATCTCAATTATACCAATCTTTGGAAAACTGTTGGAAGCCCTAGTTAAGTCCAAATTAATTAACTACCTTGAAGCTAAAAAACTTATAAACTCATGTCAATTTGGCTTTAGGCAAGGATATTCAACTATACAGGCTCTCCTGTTCACAGCATTTTCGAGGGCTTTGAGGAGGGGAAGGTGATTGGTGTCACTTTGTGTGATCTCAGCAAGGCCTTTGACTGTGTTGATCATGGACTGTTACTGCAGAAAATGGAAAACTTATATGGCTTTCGAGGAGTTGCTCTTGCTTTTCTGAAATCTTATCTCTCTGGTCGAACACAGTGTGTTGGGCAGGGTGGTGATGCATCCACTTTTAGAGAGGTAACATATGGGGTACCCCAAGGTTCCATTCTCGGCCCAATTCTGTTTATTCTCTTCATCAACGATGTCTCTGACTATTTAACACCAGGAAAATGCATTTTATATGCTGATGACACTAGCCTGATGACTTCGGCAGGAACCATTCAAGAGCTTCATCTAAGTTTGACTGGATTAGAATCGAGCGCAAAAAAGTGGTTTGATCAGAACACCCTGAGTATGAATCAGCAAAAAACACAAAGAATTTTCATCTCAAGTAATCCTAGGATAAACTCCACTCAGAGCGTCAAACTTTTAGGAATAACCATTGATGATGGGCTTACCTGGAGTGCCCATGTAAGCCAGTTATGTCGACAACTCTCAAGGAACATTTTCCTCTTACGAAGGCTTAAAAATTTCCTTAACAAAGATAGCATACTGAATACTTACTTTGCCATTATTCATTCCCACATTTCATATGGTATAATTTTGTGGGGTAAATCAAGACATGCAATTCGCATTTTTCGCTTTCAAAAAAAGGCTGTCAGAATTATAGCCAACGTCGCTTTCCGAGAGCACTGTAGGCCACTATTTGTCAGGTACAACATCATGACTGTCCCTTCGCTCTACATTTTTCAATGTTTGTTGGAAATTCATAAAAATAAAAGTAACCTGGAATACAACTCAGATGTACATGAATACAGTACAAGAAATGCGTGCCTATTAAGGCCTCCAATGCTTAGACTCCAAAGAAGTATTAACAATTCTCTGCCTGTTAATCTTTACAACAAGCTAAGACCAGATACTAAGGCTGCCAGTGAAAAGAAATTCAAAGCCCTAATAAAAAATGAGCTGATTAAAAAAGCCTTTTATAACATTGAAGAATATGAAACCACACCCCTAAACATCTAATTTCCTTTTGTTATTTTTTAAATTTTCTGTTTGTTTGTTGTCGATAGTTTTTATAGTATGTACTGGATTCTCTGTTTAATATGTTTTCTTTTTTTTTTTCTCTTCTTTTTTTTTCTCTTCTTTTATATAATTGTAACACTCTATAACTTGTGCCTATACCTATTATTGTATCGTGTTTCATTTGTTACTTAAACTTTATTATTAGATTAGCTTAAATTTTATATTATTTTATATTATACCGTTTTGACAAGTGTAAAACTGTATTATAGTTAATGCACGTAATATATATTCATTCATTCATTCATTCATTCATAACCCTATCATGTTTTACACATCTTTACGTTTTAGCGTCTCTAGATGCCAAAAAAATATGTGTCAATTCCCTCGGTCCTTCTTTCGGTCTGTCCGTCTGTCTGTCTATCTGTTAGTTCGCGCATTGACTTAAAATTTTGGTCAAAAATTAAGAGTCATATGGGGTTTCAAAATGACGAAACAAAATGGCGGTCTAGTGAAATGTTAAAAAAATATTACTAAAATGCTGCTTATACAATTTACCTCAAATTTTGCACAAAAATCGGGTATTAAGTGTGTCGATGGCAATACGATGGCCACCTTTCGCGTATTGGGTTTTTATCGAGACCTTTGAATTTATAAAGCCAATGGCGAGACCCTTGAAGTCGTTAGTAGTTCCTGACATGATGGTGAAGGTTTAATTGATTACTGCATCCATTGGCTTTATAGGGATAGAGCCAATTCTGCATCTCTTGCTGCTATATCTGCCAATTCGTTCCTTTGATTCCTATATGTGAAGGTGTATCCATATAAATGACAGATTTTTCAGTGTTTTCTAGCTCTAGTAGAAGATTTTTATTTTTCAGTTCTACTGAATTTTTTGGGTAAATTGTGTTTAATGAATGTAAAGAGCTAAGTGAGTCTGTTAAAATTACGCTGCTTAAATTCACATTGTTTTTGCTACTTTGTAGGCCTTCAGATATTAGAAATAGTTTGCCTTTATAAGTTCATGCGAAGGAGTCAAATTTAAAAGTCTGCCTGGAGTTATTATGGATGCACCACTACCATTTTTTGCTTTTGGTGCATCTGTGTAAATTGTTGTCGTGTTAGGTGAAAGTTGGATTAGAACTTGGTAGAGTTCTGTGCTTGTTATATTCGGATGTGTATTTTGTTTGTCAAAAGGGGTAAGGGTTGTATTTAGAGACATTCTTATTATATTCCATGGAGTACATACGACTATATCTATAGGGAGAAAATTTGGAAACTGGAAATTTAATGTCCTGCTGTACTCTTTCGTAGAAGGCAGGTCTTGTTCTAGGCTATACCAGATATTTCTCCATATCTATTTGAAAAAGTATTTTTGTATGTCGGGTAGTGAATGAACTGTATTTTTCTTGTTGCGTACGATATAGATAAGAGCATACGTCTGTAACTTAGTGGAGGTTCGCTGGCTCGCAAAGTACTTTCTGTGGGGCTTATGCTATATGGGCCTAGGGCGATACGTATCGCTGTATTATGGATTTTGTCTATCACTGCTTGCAGAGGATTTTCTTTCCGAATTGTTCGTTATGCAGCCATAGTCAATTTTCGATCTAACGGTAGCTCTATAGATTCTGATGAGGCATATGGTGTTGGCGCCCCAAGATTAGTGATAGGATAGTTTGTTATCAAAAATGAGACCAAGAAATTTAATCTCTTTTACGTGTTCTAAAATTCGTTTATGTAATGTAATCCTAAGCAAAATTTGTTCTGTTTTTTTTTAGAGAAAAATACACATTTAGTTTTTTCGGTGGAGAATTGGAATCTTGAGCTTTGAGACCAATCCTCTAATACATTTATTGTTTCTTTCATAAATGAGCATATCGACTGGAAATTTTTACCTTTCACTGTTAGTCCGAGGATAATGGAAATTTTACTGGTTAGAGAAATTCAAGATATTGATTGCAGCTAAAAATAGCGTTGTACTTAATACGGAACCCTGTGGAGTACCATTCAGTTGAAGTGCTTCTTTTGCGAGACATCCATTGACTCTGACCTTAAACTTACGGTATCTTAAAAAGTTTCTTATAAACATTAAGATGTTGCCCTGTATGCCCCAGCTTTGCAACTGTTTTAAGATGTATCTTCATGCGTTGTCATATGCTGCGTAGATATGTGTCAAAGAACACTGCCAGACATTCTAAAACCTCTGCCTCCACATCGATTAGGTTATCTTCAGAGGATCTAATTTTTCGGAAACCATTTTATTCTGGAGTTAGAAGATTATGATTTCAAGGTGCCATATTAATTTATTATCTATTAGTTTACACATAACACAGGTAGGAGAGACTAACCTGTATGAGGATGGTTCTGATTTTGTTTTATCTGGTCTTGTATGGGCATTATGATTGCTTTGCTGCATAATGATGGGAACTTGTGTTGTTGGTAGAAATATTTAAACAGGTTTAGTAGAAATTGGATGGCTTCTTGGGGAAGGGTGGCGCTGGGATGTCATCGGGTCCGGGGCTAGAATGTTTTAGATTTGCGATTGACTCTTCCAGTTTTCATAGTGATATAGGTAAATTAACAGGGTTGTTGTCTTCACTGATGAGGATAAGAAGGTTTTTTCTCACTTTGTGTTTTAGGTTGCAGAAACTGTGGATTATAAATTCGGTCACTTGAGTATGTTTCATATGTTTTTCCTATGATGTAAGCTATATCCTGATCTTCTGTTGATACCTCATCACTATTTCTAAGACATATTATGGGAGAGTAGGTACGTATAGGTAGATGAAGGAGTAATTGTTGTTATACTAGAGACGTATTGAGTCCTAGATTCTTTCTTGTGTTCCAAACGAGCTTTAGCTCTTCGTTGTTTGAAGAGTAGCAGGTTATCTTGTATTTTGTATTTCTTAGATCTATCAAATACATGCTTGCTTTCTTTTATTGCTTTTTTATAGGAGTTATTCCACCAAGGTACAGGGGGTCTTTTTGGTTGGTTTAGTGTTCTCCCTATTGATTGACTGGCGTCTCATAGATCTCATCTTCATGTTCATGTTTCTTAGTTTTTCTTTGACTAAGTCTTTAAAACAGTTCCCAATTCACGTTTTTAAGTTCCCTCTCTGGAATGGGGTAGAGTTGTGTTTATGGTCAACGGTAAACGTTTTTATTGGGTAATAGTCGCTTCCATAAAGAGAAGGAAGTACTTTCCACTGTACATTCGAAGTTGTCGCTGGGGCAGAAAGTGTCAAATCAAGTACTGAAGAGTTTCCTGTGTATGAATGAGAATGAGCTGATTTTCCATCGTTAAGGAGTATTAAGTTGTTTATATCTATGGACTCTTCCAGTGTTTTTCATTTGGTGTTGTTTGATACGCTACCCTAGATTAAGTTATAACAGTTGAAGTTTCCAGGTATAAAACGAGGTGTTGAGATTTGTTGTAATAAATTAGACATTTCTTGCTTGGTGAATTCTCTGTTAGGTGGGATGTATAAATTACATATTGAAAGCTTATGCGGTAGTAGTATAGATATAGCAACAGCTTCAGCTTCTAACTTGGTGTTTAATGGGACTGTCTCAGCTTCTAAATCTTTTAATTTTCTGTTTTTTTCTCTCCAAATGGTGGGTTATTTTAGGATATATTTTCTTTAACATATTGTTAAGCTTACCTAGATTCCAGTACTGTATTTATTGGCTCTTGAATGCCGTGAATATTAACTAACTAATCTATCTACAGCTCAAAGGTATTAATAAATGGTGGTGAATGTAGTTCTATAAATTTCTTTCTATTACTTTGATTATCGGTTGGATTATGTTTTGATTTCTTCGACAGTTTGGTTTCTGGTTTTATGAAATCAGTTTCCTTAGTTGATTTGCTTCAATAGAGAGGGTGTTAGTATTTCAATTATACTTCTCTTACAGGGCACTGAGGATACTACTTTTTCGTGTTCATTTGTGTGCGAAAACAAATCACTCAACTGTAGTCGTTTGTGTCTTGTAACGGATTGGGTTGAGTTTAGGCTTAGGGGTGGCCAAATCGAGTCTTTTTATGGAGTCAACACAGTCGAGTCATCAGCATTAAATGAATCAAATTTATTGGAAAGTAGTGCAAAGGATACCTGTGATTTCTTGCTTGCCGCGAGCAACGGCGTATTATTTACGATTCGCTGGATGCTTAGTCAATCACTCGCATTTACAGGTTTCAACTTGGTTTGCATGCGGACGAATAGCGTTATTTTTGCTCCTAACTAGCAGATGATGCATTTTGATGAACATTTCTGGAATTTTATGCATTTTTGTTTAATGATTATTAGGTCATTAGGGGTAATAAATCTCCGGAATCTGAATGCTGCGTAGATGTGTTTAGTTGATACGATATTTTAATCATTGGTATTATTCGCAATTATTAACAGTGTGCCTTTGGATAATATTTTGAAATTTAAATAGCAATGTCAAGATTAGAAAAACAAACGAGTGTGGTGTTGAATACTTTACTCGTATAACTTCTTATGTTATAGGTTTTGTTTGGTTTTGTAAATTATAAATACTTAAATAAATATATTTTGTGATGTGATTCTGATGTATTAAGTTTATTCTATTATTATCTGAAAGTCTAGGTTGCAAGTATGAATTACTCATTTATAATCAATTTATTGATTAGCACCGAAATAAAGAAATTATGTTTTTTGTAGTATTTGGAATAAAAAATAAGCGAATGAAAAACTCCTTCTGTCTATCAGTTATGTAAAAATATTGACAGTTAAATAATATTTAATTCATCTGGGAACGACTGCCAGGCATGAAACAAAGAACGGTTCACAGATCGTTCCGCTGTACAAGAGTAACGAGAGCTGAAACAGGAGTCAGAGAGTGTACAGGGTGTCCGGATTTGGTTGCAGGGTCTCGCTTATTTTAAGATAGAACCTTGCGGTTTTCACGAACCTGAGCTAATTTTTTGTGAAACTCATGAAGCCGTAAACAAAATTTTCATAGCCTTCTTCGTTTATGAGATACAGGGCGAAATAGAAAATTTTGCATTTTGGGACCCCCCTCGTATCTCGGTTATCCTTTAACTTAACGCAAAGTGAAAAATAAGCTTTTTACGCTGGATCCAGTGGCGTAGTCATATTTTTCATTTGAGTTGTAATTTTTTAGATATGACCCAAAGTTGTGTTTTTTTAAATGGGACCTCCTGTATATTTGTCCAGAAATTGATTTATCCTTTTAAAAGCTTCTCAAAAATATATAATAGTATGGGTCTATTTTAATAAACAACAACAAAAATCCTAATTTTTATAGTTATCATCCCAAATTTTGCAGTAGGCCATGCAAAACAATGCTGCCTTTTATTTAAAGTCGTTAACAATATCTACATCCTAACAATAAATCAAAATAAATATGTAATTAAATCTATTTATCAAAATATGTATTGATAATTTCGCACCAAAAAAGTACCACCTACCTAGATTTATGTAACACAAGAACAAAACAGTAATAAATTATTATGTAACAAGCCTTTCGGCAAAAATCAACTGTCGTATAAGAATTACAGTAATCAAGGAAATCAAAAGAACTGTTCAAACTGATTTCTATTTTGTTCTATGCATGCTTCGCACAATTTTCGTATTCGTTTTAGGGAATTAAGCAAAATAACGGGATGATTTTGTAAATAGCGAAAATTTTCTCTTATTGCATTTCCTAAATCTTGGCCATTATCATAGTGGTCTTGTAAATTCTATTTTCCAGATATCCCCATAGAAAGAAATCTAACATCGACAAATTTAGGAACCTAGGGGGCCATCTTAAAGGTCTATTTGTTCCGATCCATTGATTGGTAAAATTATTGTCCAGAAATAATCTCGTCATTCCAGAATTATCTGCAGGAGCACCGTCCTGTTGAAAATAAATTTTGTTAATTTGCGCTAGAGGAACATCGTCAAGTAATTCAGGTATAGCTGCCTCTAAAATTTCTATATAGCGATTGGCTGTTAGATTTCCCTCAAATATATACAATTTTATATGTGTTCCTAATATGAAGCAGGACACATTTAGACCAAACCTGCCCTGCTGTCTTCTGGGAAATATTTGGTGTTGATTTTCCTGGGACCAGAATCTACTATTGTGCCTATTGAGTATACCAGAATTACTGAAATGTGCTTCGTCTGACCATATAATCTTCCTTTCAAAATCTCTAACCATATCGCATCTTTCTCGAAACCAATTGCAGAAGACTACCCGACGCTGCACGAGCCTAAATTTGTATGGGTGGTATTTGTGCTTTTTTAGAATTTCTTGAACTCTAGTTTTTGGAATCACTATGCTCTTTTCACTGGCCCTACAAGAGTTTGTGGGGTAAGCTTCTGCATTAACCAAAACCGTAATTTCCTCAGCCTCCCGATTTTCTTTATTATATGTTTTCGTACGAGGTTTGATAAATGATCCGTGATTAAGTAAATTCTTTTTTATCCGATAAAAAGTGGATATATTAGGTTGCCTTCTTTCTGGTTATCTAAATAAAAATTAAGCAATAGTATTTCAACATACCTAAAAATTAACTATTTACCTGTTAAAATACATCTCAGAAGCCGCTTCAACATTTTCATTACTTAATATAAAACAAGCTAACATATCGTACTTTTCATAATGTTCGAAAGTTTGGTTTTCTTCCATAATAATACAAATATATTTTTACACAATAAATAAATACAAAAAACTAGCACTATATTTTATATACGTGTACAAAATTAGGAAATGTCATTTGCTTCCAAGAAAACAGAAGAAAACGGCATCGTTTTGCATGGCCTACTGCAAAATTTGGGATGATAATTATAAAAATTAGGATTTTTGTTGTTGTTTATTAAAATAGACCCATACTATTATATATTTTTGAGAAGCTTTTAAAAGGACAAATCAATTTCTGGGCAAATATACAGGGTGTCCCATTTAAAAAACACAACTTTGGGTCATATCTAAAAAATAACAACTCAAATGAAAAATATGACTACGCCACTGGATCCAGCGTAAAAAGCTGCATAAGCAGCAATTTTTCCCTTTGCGTTAAGTTAAACGATAACCGAGATACGAGGGGGGTCCCAAAATGCAAAATTTTTTATTTCGCCCTGTATCTCATAAACGAAGAAGGCTATGAAAATTTTGTTTACGGCTTCATGAGTTTCACAAAAAATTAGCTCAGGTTCGTGAAAACCGCAAGGTTCTATCTTTATTAATAAGCGAGATACCCTGCTTTTGCAACCAAATCCGGACACCCTGTACGTAGTAAGTGATCTTCGCAGTCGTTTGAGATTCGAGACTCCAGTGATTTTAAGATGAGTGACTCGAGTCATTCATTAAAATCAAAGATCGGATCACGCGAACCGAATCACTCACTCACTAGCCATCTCTAGTTAAGTGTTGGAGTTCGTTTAGGAGGTTCTGACATTGGAATGGTACCCATGTTCCTTGCACTTGAAGAAGGTCATTTTGTCTTGGGAAAATATATTTGGTATTCTGTGTTTTCATAGTTTATGATTATGGAGCTGGGTATTTTCGTTTCATGAGAGGGAAATACGTAGACTTGGTGAAATTCAGGATTTTGAGATACCTATCCTTAAAAATTTTATTGGCGATACTATTTTTAAACCTATTCGATTTAGTTCAACTTCCAGAATTTAATGGGCGATTGTGAGACATACATTACTAGCAGTTTCGCTGTCGTAATTAAGTACCGTTCCCTAAGAATCTCTCCATTTATAGTTACGTAGCCGTGTTCGGTCATGAATTTTTCCCTATTTGACAGATATATACATATCCAACTGTTTGAAATTCGAGATGAAATTAGAATGCTTACTATGGCACTTAGGGCAAAGAGACGCAAAACAACTTTTGCGTCGTCGACGGAGCTTGTTTTAAAGGCTTGCTTTTATTAATAAGTCCAAATAAAAATAAATCAGGGATGATGATCACTTTACATATGAAATAAAATAAGAGCTGCTACGAAATAACAAATTAAATGTATTCTTATTTAAAAATTGATTGGTCATTTTTCAATGTTAATTTCCTTAAGAATCCCATTGTAGAAACCTAACAGGCTAAAAATGAGGAACGAAATTAGTGCAATCGTACAATTTCTGACACTTTAAATGCTTTCAACAGAAGCATAGTAGGACAGTTCCTTCTTCAAAAACGGTAGCCAAATTTTTTTTGCCAAAAACTTTAATCAAAACTTCTGCAAAGGCTGTTTTCTTCTTTTAACATCCAGTAATAAAGTCGTCTCCACATCTAAAGTAAAAGCGGACCAAATGTCCACAACAGATCCTACTTTCGTAAACCATTATTCATCGAATTCTATTGGAACGCCTAGATTATTGACCTTGGCATATTCAAAGCAATCGATTATGACCTGCATGGCGTACTTTTTAACAAACTCTCCGATTATGGAGTTTCTCCAAAAGTTTGTGCTAGAATTTCCTTCCAGTTTCACTGTAATACGTACTTCATTTTAGTCATAAATAAACAACTGATGGTAAGATATCCGTTTCCGGCAATACATGTTTAGTATTCAATTCAATACTCGTTTACTAAAAGATCGCCTATAATTTAAAAAATAACACAGCATTCTCAATTATTTCTTTCGAATATTTAATGCTTCTTAGTAAATCAACAAATATATCCCCACATAAAAATCACGTGTATTGAAGTCAGACCTTAGATCCGGTCAAAGCCTGATTCTGGCGATGTATCCAACCATTAGGAACATGGGCATTACGTAATCGTAATCTCTAGAAGATTTACAAAAATGTGCCCGAACTCAATCCGACATAAACATGTTTTATCGTAACTGTGGAAAAAGGCCATCTAAATAATCACCTAATTGAGTGTAGAAAATAAAGGTATAGTTGGCCGTTCAATTAAGGGAGTTAACCGATTAAACCCAATAAATATTTACAATAAATGCTAATAAGTGTGCACTGACTTTATCACGTGCATGTTTACTTCCACAGGTTTAAGAAGCACGTACGAGTAACCATCTGGTGTCCTGCAGATTGTGTTCATTTTCCTAGAGAAAAGAAAGCATTCACTATGAGAGTTACATTCCCTTAACTATGCCGCGAACAGACCGACCGACAGACAGACTATCCGACTGAAATAGGAAAACATATTATACTAGGGAATTAAAAAATAATAATAGAAAATTAAAATAACCAGGATATTTTATTACAAAAATAATGTATTTGTCACCGTATCTTTGCTCACATAAACA
Organism: Kuschelorhynchus macadamiae; assembly: GCA_030620095.1. Classification (NCBI taxonomy): domain Eukaryota; kingdom Metazoa; phylum Arthropoda; class Insecta; order Coleoptera; family Curculionidae; genus Kuschelorhynchus; species Kuschelorhynchus macadamiae. The sequence continues at coordinate 288,443 of JAUTXW010002734.1, read as the reverse complement.
ATATTATCTTAAAAATTATTTACACAGAAAAACTATTACAAGAAACGTATCCTTAAAACTAAAATAAAACAATGCAACAAATTATTAATATATACAAAACTATAATTAATATGTAAAATTTATAAAGAATATCATATCACACAGTCAATAATAAACATCTCAACGACATAAATAAATAATGTATATTGAGTACACAGTATTTTAGCAAACCTTACTTGAGTAATCACCATAAAACTGGAGTATATACGTAAGTTAAAAATGTATAAATTGTATAAGGGATATTTGACTATATTGTACAGTTATCAAAGGAAGAAGGCAATAGCACCAATACTAGATGAAAAAAGACATAGTAGCTTACTCATTGGAGATCACTATCTCTCATTTTTATGTGGAAAACTATAATCTTTACATAGTATATACAGGTTCAGAAAAAAATCTTCCTGGACTTACAGTTTTAGGGACATTTGGATAAAAACTGTTAGAAAGTACTATTCGGTTTTCATCAAATCATTTTATATTTTTTTTAGTTTTAAACTTGGTTATTATATGAAAGTTTTTCATTTAATATGGACCGCTTTGTCCCGGTGGTCCATAACTGGTAGCAGGTCTGCCTCCTGAAACTGAAGACAATGAACTTCCAGCATTGAACTGAGAGGAGGCACTAGATGAGCTAGAAAGGGATAAAGACACACCACCCCCTAATCCCGCTCCGGCCCCTAGTCCTGCGCCACCTCCTAATCCTGCACCACCTCCTATTCCTGCTCCACCTCCTATTCCTGCTCCACCTCCTAATCCTGCTCCACCTAGAAAGTGATAAAATGTTCTAATTAATTTAAACTTTAAATGTGTTAATTCACTAAAAACAGTAATTCTATTATCGCAGAAACTAACGTTTTCGATTTGAATATGGATAAGTAAAGTTAAAACAAACATACACTAAGAAATAAATAAGTCTTTATGTCGATTAGAAAGTCTAGACTTATCTTAATAAACCAAGTTAGCAAAACACTTTAAGAACAAAAGTAGCACGATTTTTCTTCTATTTCTTTTATTCTATTTTGGAATCAACAAAGTTTAAAATATTTCATAAATAGGGTAAAAATTCAATTTAAGTTATTTAAAATGTACCACCCTGTATAAACTACTTTTATGGGATAAAAATACAGGGTGTCCCAAAAGATCCTACTAATAATTTAGAAATATATTGATTTGATTAAAATATTGCGATTTAGCCACACTTGCCTTAGTCCAAAAGTTAATATTAAGAAAAATACAGGGTGATTTAGTTAAAATTTTATTTTTAAAATAATATCCCTGGTTTTCAGATATTAAAGTGAAAATTGGTGATAACGGATTTTTTTATAGCCAGTAATAATAATACGCCTTCAATTTTTATGTAACTTGTAGAGGGCGGTACGAGCGCTGCTTTTCGCCTTAAAAATGTTGTAACTTTTTTATATACGAAATTATGGAACTTTGTATAGAAAAAATAGGTTCTACTATCTTTTCTTTCAAATAAAAGCTTTATAAATCTATCTAAAGTTCACAGTTTTAACATGTAACAATCAGTATAAACGAATTGTTCGTTGGATAATATACTGGATGCCATGCAGTGATGCCAGCCTTGGAAGAAAAAGGTGTTACACTGGATGCATGGTTGATCTTAATCGTATGGATATTAACTAAAATAGGGAAAACTGTATAAAGTTGCCTACTGTGAGCTTGTTGTGACTATAGGTATGCTGGTATGACATGTTACTAAGAAAAAGACGATGGTGACAATGACAATAAAATTATTGAACAGTTTTATATAATTTCTCAGTTTGCTACGTACCTCCACTAAGCTGACTTCCGGCACCAGCAAAGCCACCACCACCTCCAGTAACTTCTGACTTGGCCTTGTATCTGATGAAATATACTTCCGGCTTGCTGGGCGCTGTGGGTGCGGCAGTTGGTAGGGTGATATCGGCGACCTCATCAGGTTTCTTGACCAACACATACACCAAGGTCTTTTCTTCGTTTTGGGCCTGAAATAAATTCAGTTTTTAAGTAGAATATTCGAATGGCGATTGCAATCAAATGACTACCACTATTATCCTTTTTATTCGACTGCGCATGCAAAAAGAATAAATATATTTACCAGTCATTTGTTATTTATTTATTATATATGTTTATTTGTTATCAACTACAGGCCAGACGCATGGGCCGATTTTTATGAATTATTTTTATTTATTATTTATTGTTATTATATTTATTAAAATATTCGCTTGTTGTATGGCGTGAGTATAACATATAACATTTTATGAACTTAATGTAGAGCCATTTCAGGGCTATTAATTAATTTTTTTTGTGAAAAAAATTACAATAAATTACAACTTTTATAGACTGTATATAAAATTATTACCAAATAACTTATATATAAACTATGTGTGTGATGGAATTCTGTACGAAGGAAGTTCCAGGTAAAGGCGAATATATTTTTAATAAATGATATTTTTGAAAAAGATCTTCCTAACTCACACACTATAATGCATATTGAGAGATATCTATATATTTAAAAAATAAGGCCATTTTTTCTTCGGTTTTGCAAATAGCTCCTAATTGACCAATTTGGATAATTTTTTAAATTAAAGCGTCTACCCGCATATAATGTTGTCACTACCTTTTATTGATTTTTATCATACGTTTCATATAAAAAAATAAACATCAAATAAATTATTTGAAATCCTGACAAAAAAGTTGCGCTTAAGTAACGTAAGCAAAAGCGATTAACTTATTCTGTACCAAAGGCGAACATTAATACCACTTTTTTTTTTTAATCCTTGTGGAATGAAGTTCCTTTAAATAAGTGTAGATTTTCGTTTTTTATGAAATACAAATACTACACTCCAAAAGACCTGAATATAACTATTTGTTTGTCCTTGAGATACTTTAAGGCACATGGTCGCTTACAAGACGGTAACAACATGATTTGCCGGGTGCGATATTTCGTCAATTCTTGGCTGTTCATAGGCGATGCATTGCCATGTATTTTTACGGGCGTGGCTTACCACCCTAAAGAACCGCGAAGGACAAGTCGTACCGTGACATCGTGTTAGGCAAAGTTAATTCAGAAATGACTTTAAGATGGCAACGTTGTGCTGCGTTTGTTAGTCCAACTCCTGAATGTCCCTCTACGAAGTCCGATATCAGCGGCGCTGCTGCTTACTGCTTTTTATTTCATAATAATATGAATATCATTTGATGCTTGAATTTGGGTTCAATCTTTTCTATTCTATTGAAGCAACCGTGACGCAAGTTTACCCTGTTAAAGGGGATTATAATTTTTCATTATATTCATTATTGTTTCTTTTTTATTACTGTTTTAGAATTATTGTGGTAGGCTACTTATTATAGTATTATCATTAGGAGTTCATTTTGTGCCTATCTTTTCAAATATTTAACAGTCGAAATATAGATGTATTTAGACAAATCCTAACAAAAATATTTAAAAAGCACACAAAAAGGTTGTAAATATCTATATCCTGTAGTATTAACGGGATGACATTATTTATTTTATGGTTTTTCAGGTCTAATTTTAAAACTATACCTGGTTGCCGAAGAATTTTATTGGGAGCTCACTCGCATTCTTATGTATTCTTATGTTCTTATTACATATGTAGGTATTGAGAAATACGGAAATGAACATTTTTTAATAATTTGTTTTAACATGTCATTTGTATTTATCTCTGTTGTTTTTTTTTTAAGGTTCGATGGACTATTAGATAATCGTAGATTTTACTTGACTCTCGGGTCTGTAACCGTAATAATATTCTTTTACACACTTCGAAAAGAAATATTTTCTCTTTTTGCCTTCGGAGCTCCTCGTGATGGTGGACCCGCTAAATCCAGGACTGCCTTTGTGGTGATTTTTTTTGGTTATGAGACTCCTGAAGTTGATAAAGAAATGTATCATAACAATCATAATTCATTATATCGTACAAAGACATTAAGGTTGAGTTCCTTTTTAACCGTACAACATTAAACTAACTACCGCTCTCTATATTCATTTCCTCAGCTTAAATGTCCATCTTAATTTTGGAAGCAGATTCTGGTTTAAGGGAGGAGGCCATGTCTTAAACATTGTTATAAAAATTAATTATTTTAAACAAAAACAATAAGCCCGACTGTTTAGAACCGAGAACGTTGACTGAACAGAAGATAATAATATTTGGTTGTAAACTTTTTTGTTTGTTTTCCTTTTTCAGAAAAAAACAACTTTTGTTTTGAAAAAGTTACTTAATTAAGTAAATAATACAATTTATACCTATAAATAGGCTTGCTTTTACCTTACAACAACAGACAAAACTAATTTTTTTTCTATAAACAGCTTTGCAATCCGGAAAATATATTGACCACCAACAAAATTCTCCGAACCTTTAACTTTAAGGTTTCGTATAAAATAATAAATATGAATTATTGTTTCCGTTTTTTTATCAATTATTACTTCTGCACTCGTTTCTAAGTAAACGGTTTTTTTTTTGTTTATTATACTTAATTTATTGAATGATGGTTCTAGCATCTAGCTGAAGGAACAAAATAAATAACTAAATACTTTTTTAAAATAAAACACCCTCGATCAGGTCATATTCAACGGTGTTAAAAAAATAGTTGATAATGGCGAGAAAAAAGGATTTCTATTATGCTGTTCACGTCCCTTATACAGACGGATGTTACGTCACTAAGTTTCATAACGTCATTGGTTTTAAATAGGAAAACGTGATAACGTGAAGATTTCTAACCTGTTTATTGTCCAGTCGGAACTATAAAGACAAATCAAATTTAATATTCACCTTTCTATCAGGAAAAAGTCATTCTTGACAGAAAGGCGGATATGATTAGAATTCTACAGTCAGTGATATCATTGGCTTTATGGAAATGTTAATGGTGATATGGTGGAATTTAAGAAATGCGTGATGTACTCTTAACCTATTTCATTTTTTGGATATACTATACAGGGTGCTTTTTTTTTAGTGTACCAATATCAATATACATGTTTTAAACACACCTTAAGACCTTATATAATATAACAAAATTAACGTAACGTTTATTAATTGTCTCAGTTTTTTATAGAACGCCCTATATACATTAACACAGATCTGAATAGAAGAACTATTTGAGACGGGTTTAACGATATGTTGTTGCAGTTCAACTGTTTCGAATTATTTTTAGATGTTTTAAGTAAATGAACTAAGTATGTAGAAAAATTTAAACATTAAGAGGAAATAAATAAATATTACAAACATAGAACTGAGATATCTGGAATCAAGACGTGGCTTTTTAAAATAGGAGTGAAGACATATCGAATAATATTCAATATAGAGGGTGTCCCAAAAAAAGCGAGCTCACTCGCATTCTTATGTATTCTTATGTTCTTATTACATATGTAGGTATTGAGAAATACGGAAATGAACATTTTTTAATAATTTGTTTTAACATGTCATTTGTATTTATCTCTGTTGTTTTTTTTTTAAGTTTCGATGGACTATTAGATAATCGTAGATTTTACTTGACTCTCGGGTCTGTAACCGTAATAATATTCTTTTACACACTTCGAAAAGAAATATTTTCTCTTTTTGCCTTCGGAGCTCCTCGTGATGGTGGACCCGCTAAATCCAGGACTGCCTTTGTGGTGATTTTTTTTGGTTATGAGACTCCTGAAGTTGATAAAGAAATGTATCATAACAATCATAATTCATTATATCGTACAAAGACATTAAGGTTGAGTTCCTTTTTAACCGTACAACATTAAACTAACTACCGCTCTCTATATTCATTTCCTCAGCTTAAATGTTCATCTTAATTTTGGAAGTAGATTCTGGTTTAAGGGAGGAGGCCATGTCTTAAACATTGTTATAAAAATTAATTATTTTAAACAAAAACAATAAGCCCGACTGTTTAGAACCGAGAACGTTGACTGAACAGAAGATAATAATATTTGGTTGTAAACTTTTTTGTTTGTTTTCCTTTTTCAGAAAAAAACAACTTTTGTTTTGAAAAAGTTACTTAATTAAGTAAATAATACAATTTATACCTATAAATAGGCTTGCTTTTACCTTACAACAACAGACAAAACTAATTTTTTTTCTATAAACAGCTTTGCAATCCGGAAAATATATTGACCACCAACAAAATTCTCCGAACCTTTAACTTTAAGGTTTCGTATAAAATAATAAATATGAATTATTGTTTCCGTTTTTTTATCAATTATTACTTCTGCACTCGTTTCTAAGTAAACGGTTTTTTTTTGTTTATTATACTTAATTTATTGAATGATGGTTCTAGCATCTAGCTGAAGGAACAAAATAAATAACTAAATACTTTTTTAAAATAAAACACCCTCGATCAGGTCATATTCAACGGTGTTAAAAAAATAGTTGATAATGGCGAGAAAAAAGGATTTCTATTATGCTGTTCACGTCCCTTATACAGACGGATGTTACGTCACTAAGTTTCATAACGTCATTGGTTTTAAATAGGAAAACGTGATAACGTGAAGATTTCTAACCTGTTTATTGTCCAGTCGGAACTATAAAGACAAATCAAATTTAATATTCACCTTTCTATCAGGAAAAAGTCATTCTTGACAGAAAGGCGGATATGATTAGAATTCTACAGTCAGTGATATCATTGGCTTTATGGAAATGTTAATGGTGATATGGTGGAATTTAAGAAATGCGTGATGTACTCTTAACCTATTTCATTTTTTGGATATACTATACAGGGTGCTTTTTTTTTAGTGTACCAATATCAATATACATGTTTTAAACACACCTTAAGACCTTATATAATATAACAAAATTAACGTAACGTTTATTAATTGTCTCAGTTTTTTATAGAACGCCCTATATACATTAACACAGATCTGAATAGAAGAACTATTTGAGACGGGTTTAACGATATGTTGTTGCAGTTCAACTGTTTCGAATTATTTTTAGATGTTTTAAGTAAATGAACTAAGTATGTAGAAAAATTTAAACATTAAGAGGAAATAAATAAATATTACAAACATAGAACTGAGATATCTGGAATCAAGACGTGGCTTTTTAAAATAGGAGTGAAGACATATCGAAAAATATTCAATATAGAGGGTGTCCCAAAAAAAGCGAGCTCACTCGCATTCTTATGTATTCTTATGTTCTTATTACATATGTAGGTATTGAGAAATACGGAAATGAACATTTTTTAATAATTTGTTTTAACATGTCATTTGTATTTATCTCTGTTGTTTTTTTTTTAAGTTTCGATGGGCTATTAGATAATCGTAGATTTTACTTGACTCTCGGGTCTGTAACCGTAATAATATTCTTTTACACACTTCGAAAAGAAATATTTTCTCTTTTTGCCTTCGGAGCTCCTCGTGATGGTGGACCCGCTAAATCCAGGACTGCCTTTGTGGTGATTTTTTTTGGTTATGAGACTCCTGAAGTTGATAAAGAAATGTATCATAACAATCATAATTCATTATATCGTACAAAGACATTAAGGTTGAGTTCCTTTTTAACCGTACAACATTAAACTAACTACCGCTCTCTATATTCATTTCCTCAGCTTAAATGTTCATCTTAATTTTGGAAGTAGATTCTGGTTTAAGGGAGGAGGCCATGTCTTAAACATTGTTATAAAAATTAATTATTTTAAACAAAAACAATAAGCCCGACTGTTTAGAACCGAGAACGTTGACTGAACAGAAGATAATAATATTTGGTTGTAAACTTTTTTGTTTGTTTTCCTTTTTCAGAAAAAAACAACTTTTGTTTTGAAAAAGTTAATTAATTAAGTAAATAATACAATTTATACCTATAAATAGGCTTGCTTTTACCTTACAACAACAAACAAAACTAATTTTTTTTCTATAAACAGCTTTGCAATCCGGAAAATATATTGACCACCAACAAAATTCTCCGAACCTTTAACTTTAAGGTTTCGTATAAAATAATAAATATGAATTATTGTTTCCGTTTTTTTATCAATTATTACTTCTGCACTCGTTTCTAAGTAAACGGTTTTTTTTTTGTTTATTATACTTAATTTATTGAATGATGGTTCTAGCATCTAGCTGAAGGAACAAAATAAATAACTAAATACTTTTTTAAAATAAAACACCCTCGATCAGGTCATATTCAACGGTGTTAAAAAAATAGTTGATAATGGCGAGAAAAAAGGATTTCTATTATGCTGTTCACGTCCCTTATACAGACGGATGTTACGTCACTAAGTTTCATAACGTCATTGGTTTTAAATAGGAAAACGTGATAACGTGAAGATTTCTAACCTGTTTATTGTCCAGTCGGAACTATAAACACAAATCAAATTTAATATTCACCTTTCTATCAGGAAAAAGTCATTCTTGACAGAAAGGCGAATATGATTAGAATTCTACAGTCAGTGATATCATTGGCTTTATGGAAATGTTAATGGTGATATGGTGGAATTTAAGAAATGCGTGATGTACTCTTAACCTATTTCATTTTTTGGATATACTATACAGGGTGCTTTTTTTTTAGTGTACCAATATCAATATACATGTTTTAAACACACCTTAAGACCTTATATAATATAACAAAATTAACGTAACGTTTATTAATTGTCTCAGTTTTTTATAGAACGCCCTATATACATTAACACAGATCTGAATAGAAGAACTATTTGAGACGGGTTTAACGATATGTTGTTGCAGTTCAACTGTTTCGAATTATTTTTAGATGTTTTAAGTAAATGAACTAAGTATGTAGAAAAATTTAAACATTAAGAGGAAATAAATAAATATTACAAACATAGAACTGAGATATCTGGAATCAAGACGTGGCTTTTTAAAATAGGAGTGAAGACATATCGAAAAATATTCAATATAGAGGGTGTCCCAAAAAAAGCGAGCTCACTCGCATTCTTATGTATTCTTATGTTCTTATTACATATGTAGGTATTGAGAAATACGGAAATGAACATTTTTTAATAATTTGTTTTAACATGTCATTTGTATTTATCTCTGTTGTTTTTTTTTTAAGTTTCGATGGACTATTAGATAATCGTAGATTTTACTTGACTCTCGGGTCTGTAACCGTAATAATATTCTTTTACACACTTCGAAAAGAAATATTTTCTCTTTTTGCCTTCGGAGCTCCTCGTGATGGTGGACCCGCTAAATCCAGGACTGCCTTTGTGGTGATTTTTTTTGGTTATGAGACTCCTGAAGTTGATAAAGAAATGTATCATAACAATCATAATTCATTATATCGTACAAAGACATTAAGGTTGAGTTCCTTTTTAACCGTACAACATTAAACTAACTACCGCTCTCTATATTCATTTCCTCAGCTTAAATGTTCATCTTAATTTTGGAAGTAGATTCTGGTTTAAGGGAGGAGGCCATGTCTTAAACATTGTTATAAAAATTAATTATTTTAAACAAAAACAATAAGCCCGACTGTTTAGAACCGAGAACGTTGACTGAACAGAAGATAATAATATTTGGTTGTAAACTTTTTTGTTTGTTTTCCTTTTTCAGAAAAAAACAACTTTTGTTTTGAAAAAGTTACTTAATTAAGTAAATAATACAATTTATACCTATAAATAGGCTTGCTTTTACCTTACAACAACAGACAAAACTAATTTTTTTTCTATAAACAGCTTTGCAATCCGGAAAATATATTGACCACCAACAAAATTCTCCGAACCTTTAACTTTAAGGTTTCGTATAAAATAATAAATATGAATTATTGTTTCCGTTTTTTTATCAATTATTACTTCTGCACTCGTTTCTAAGTAAACGGTTTTTTTTTTGTTTATTATACTTAATTTATTGAATGATGGTTCTAGCATCTAGCTGAAGGAACAAAATAAATAACTAAATACTTTTTTAAAATAAAACACCCTCGATCAGGTCATATTCAACGGTGTTAAAAAAATAGTTGATAATGGCGAGAAAAAAGGATTTCTATTATGCTGTTCACGTCCCTTATACAGACGGATGTTACGTCACTAAGTTTCATAACGTCATTGGTTTTAAATAGGAAAACGTGATAACGTGAAGATAAAAATATTCAATATAGAGGGTGTCCCAAAAAAAGCGAGGCATATGGGTCAGCTTTAATTTTTTAAAAGAAACCCTCTATTTGTAAATTTTGGATTCTGTAGCAGGCAGTTCCTACCTACCTAAGTTCACTTGTTTTTGAAAACTGACTATTACAGACTCAAATGCTGTGAAATCGAAATGGATCGATTTAGGGCAAAATGATACATTCTTATCTTAGTTTTTAAAAACCTTTCTTAGGATGTCTTAAGCTTGACTGATTTTTTTCCGATTTATATTTTAAAAAGCAGAAAAACTTTTACTTCTGTTTGGACTAGAAGCTGATACTGTAAAGAAGATCGTTAAAAATTAACACAGTAATGCGAAAATCGTTTTTACCCTCAGACCGTTCAACACCTTGTAGTTCAAAATTTATATTTTTTTATTAATATAATAAATGGCATAAAATATTTACCTGTGCTTGAAGGATCTGTTGCTGGTATGTTTGATATGACGGTGCCTTGATGAAAATAATCTTGTAGTGTTTGGTTGCTTGCCCAGCGGCGATAGGTCTTTGCGGTCTAAATTCTTCGGGTTCTGGTGGTGCTACATGGACGTAAATATGTTTTTGTACCTGGATACCACCTGCGGCTGTCGGTGCGAAACCTGCTGCAAAACCTCCTGCAGCACCTCCTAATTTTTAAAATGAAAAGTGAAAATAAACCTTAGTGAATTCTGCGAGTTTTTAACATTATTTAACTTATTAATTTTTTTTAAAATATAGATATGCAAAGAGGTCATAAAATTTTGTGGTTCCGTGATATTACGGCTGCAGATGTTGCAGTAGTGTAGTCAGTGCAGTAGTTGGAAAGGGGCAAGCGAAACCCAATTTAAATTTAATAACAAAAAAAAAATCTCTTTGTTTAATTATATATGTAATGTTCCCTTGAGGTTGGGCAAACCTTTTCAAGCCAAAAAATTGGTTCTATTTTTAGTGTCTTCCAAGAGACTCTTTCTCTTAGTAGTCTTAGACAACTGCTCAGTTGTTCAGTCCTAACTAACGCATCCCCACACATAGGAATAGGGACAAACAAGCAGATCTAAACAAAATGTTTAAATGTGTTTTTCGAGTTCTACAGACTACTAGGGCGTAGAAAGAAACATTTTTCTAAAATGTTCGAGACCAGAATAATTCCCTACCCTAAATATATCCGATGCTGTAGGAGGTAATGGAATTTGGAGCACTGATACTGAGGCATAAGGGCAAAAATTAAGCCTATTATCATTTTAAGGTTAACTTTTGTTCTAACCAGAACTTAGAACTTTCTAAGTTTCTAGTGACTGTTTGGTTAAAAAGGCCATGTGAACAGAATATTAGTAATTGACAATAAAGGCAATGCAAGTCCGCAAAGTAAGTTCTTTTCATAACTACAAATTACAAAGGACTAGTATCGACTGCTTGTCCCGTAGATAAGACGAAAAGTTCATTGCATTCATTCTTTGTGGAATCTTTAGCCCGTTACTCACTATTCATTCATTCGTCCGCATAGTGTGGAGGGTCTGGTTCATCCGTTCGTGTCGTTGCGCGGCGTTTTTGTCTTTTTGGCGGGTAATCAAGTGGGCTTTGACCTCGGCAAACCATTCGTCCGAATCAAATCTTTTATTTTTTAATGTATTGCTGATTCGTCCATTCGCTCATTTATATGAATGAACGAATCGAATCAACGAATCGAACCGAATAGCATTTGTATATTTTAATATGTTGGATACAACACAATTCACAAAGTTTCATGAACGAATGGACGAATAGTGAGTAGCGGGCTTAAGTCTCCTGTCGTAAGTTCTTCTCTTATAATATATAAAACATTTATTTTAAATAAAAAAATTACCTTGTTCGCCAAGATTTCCAGTAAAACCACTAGTTCCGCCAGCTCCCCCACCAGCAGCTAAAATAAAAAATCCTTGTTACAATAAATTTGTTAGTATAAAAAAAAACAAAAATCCTGACTGCTTGGAAGCGAATGTGGAAGGTGTGCTGATTAGCTAACTTAAAACAAGAAAATAATAGCATATTTGTTACTCTATGTAATTGTAAAGCCATCCTATAAATTATAGGATTTTGTTGTAAACATATTTTCATGAATACCAACATATTTCTATAAAACATCATTTCATCTGTTGTGATGTTAACACCAACCTCTTTGTAGGTATTATGTTTATCATTTATCACGCACACTAATAAGAGGGAAGTATTGTAATCGTGAAAAAATCACCCTCCGTGATTTTTTCAGATATTTCAGAGCCAAAAAATATGTTTTCTCAATTGCTTCAGTCTATCTGTCAGTCGGTCTGTCTGTATGATGTCTGCTTGTTTGTGGCATAGCTAAAGACTTAACCGTTCGACTTTAAATTTTGTTCAAATTAAGGGTTATGTAGAGAGACGATCTGGTAATATTTTGATAAAAATCCAATATGGCGGAACAAAATGGCAATTAGTGAAATAAAAAAAAAATTATCAGTAAAAAATTAATTATCCAATTTACCTCAAATTTTTCACAAAAATCAAGTGTTACAAAGAAATGAACCTACAACATTTTGGTACGAATCCAAGGCAGCAAAACAAAATGGCGGCATAATAAATTATTTAAAAAATCAACCTGAAAAAATTCTTCCAATTGGTGGAACAAAATGGCACCCAGTATAAGTATTTGAATTTAAATTGGAATTTTACCAGCTTTTTAAGAATATATTCCTGAATGACAGCTGTTTCTTTAAAATCTGCATGACTAAATTTTTTAGTAACTTCTCGAATAAAACGATTTTCATTATTTGATTTGGAGAGCAGTTTATTTTGGTAAGCGGTGATTAAATTGTGTTCATCAAAAATTATATCTCATAATTCACATATTGGTCAAAATTATCTGTACTAGTAGCTGAAAACTTCCAAACCACTTTATACAATACATGTCCACCTTCGATTATAAATAAAGGACATATCATAAAGAGAACAGACAGACAGATCGACCGACAGACCAACGGAATTGAAAAAACATATTTTTTGGCTTCTAGGGACGCTAAATCGTGAAAATATGTAAAACCTTGTATTTTTCACGTTTACAGACATTTTGTTTTGTCTCCATTTTAAGTCCTAACACTGGAACCTGTGAAGGAAGATAGAACAAAATACAAGAGTTCTAACCACACTACATCACAACTTGTTACATTCTGGACGCGCGTCTCGCTAACCAAGTTAGCATCATTAGCAGATGATATAAACTAAAGTAACTTATCCTAACCGAGAATATTTATAGGTAAAGGTGGTCACACTTGGTTGCACGCGACTGCACCGTTGTCAAGTAAACAGTAGAGGGGACTATAGGGAATAGGCCCTCCTTCTTTATTTAGTGCTTTCTTACCACATTTAACTATTTCTATCCTCTCAAATGCATCCAATAATCTATTAGTACAAAGATTTTTAATCCACTTAAGATTATTTATTCCTATTTGGTGATTGTTTTCCAAAGCATGTTGAGCTTGACTTTTCTGCTCTTCCGTATCTTAAATGGGCCATATGATCTTTAAAACGAATGTTTATGGGGCGTTTAGTTTCCCAAACATATTTTAGATCACAGTCATTACAGCTGATTTCATAGATGCCACTCCTCTCCTTCAAATCGACTTTGTCTTTCTGTCTGTCTCCATTTTGTTCCGCCATCTTGAATTAATACCTCATTTTATCACAATTTTAGTATATATCACAATATTCTCAATTGGGGCTTCTTGCGGGCAGAGACTGACATATGGAGAGGGATCAATATTTTAATCTGGTGGCAAAATCTTATTTTATTTTTCAATAAATCGATAAATTGATAAAAAAACTCAATTAAAAATAATTTTTTTTAAAGCCGAAGAGGGCAGACCAAGAAAACAAAATATTAATAAGTTTTGGTTAGGTTGGCAAATGACCTTTTTTTTAATTTTTATTTTTTTAGTTGTCGGTGATATTAGGTAGCTACATAAACGTAGTTGTCATTAGGGTTTTTTTTTACTTACTCCCCTCTTCCCTCAATATATTCTCTTTGAGGCGGACCCCTTAATCCGCTACTGCATTTTGTTTCTTGGCTATGCCGCGATGAGATGACCGACAGACAGATTTGAGTAAAGATGTTTTTCGGTATCTAGAGACCCTGAAACGTAAATATCTGAAAAAATCTTGGAGGGTGATTTTTTTTCATGATTATAATTTCTCTATAACTTCCCTTTTAGGTAGGTTTTATAATAAAATAGACTAGAGTAATAGCTATGCTATCTTCTTTTTAGTTTCCTTGTATATTTTCCACTGTCGATTCTAAGCAGTGGGTTTTTTATATTTAACTGACAAACTTATAAAAAGGCACCATATCTATACTACGAATTTAATTTGCCTTGATCCTCTATTTTGCTTTAACTTTGTATTTTGTTTTTATAGCACCAACCAAATGCTTGACGTGCACGATTTTTTAGGTAAAAACTCAATAACAAGTGGCGACTTATTAAAAATGGTTTTATATTGTAATATTTGATAAAGATGTAAAGATATTTTAAAAAAGTTCATTATTTTTTGGGCACTTTTTGGGTCTTCCATGTATTTATAGCAGTTTGTAGTTGTATTACTTACCGAATCCGGCTCCACCTCCTCCGATGGGAACCCCGTAACTGCCACTAGGTATAGATGGCGCTGGCACTGCTGGAGCTGGATAGCTATACTGGGGCTTAGCATAAGCTAGGCTTGCGCATAATGCTGTTATCTAAAAATAAAATGAAAAATTGGAAGGGGTTATTCTATTCTATTGTTCTCCCTAGTCCTTATAGCAGCACGTATACTCTCTTATTAATATACAAGGTATCCAGTTTTCGAAGGTTTTACGGAATATCTTCGTTATTTGAAAAGATATAGGGTTGCGGTTTTCGCGCTACTCTGCTACTTAATTACAAAACGAAAGATGCCATATTTGAAAATATTTTATTTTGGGACCCCCCCTCGTATTTCCTACATCTCTACATACACTTTTTTACGTAGAATTCAGTGGAGTAGTTACCTTTTTGCTGGGAGGTGTCATTATATAGATGCATCCAAAATTTTTTTTATGGGGCACCCTGTATATTTTGTAAACCAACTATTTCTATTTGGTTTTAGCATTTCAAAAATATATAACATTCTGTATTTGTTTTCAATATTAAATCTAATATTTGCCTCCTAATTAAAAAATGTGATTTTCATTAGTAGGCTAAAACGGATATATTAATAAAAGAACAAGTCAGGCCCTGGGACAACTTAAGTTTCTGTTAGAATAATTAACTTTCCTGATTTATTTTTTCTAGTTCCTGCTAAATTTTTATGGAATAAAATTCGACTTGTTCTTCGGTATGGCAGTCAATGCAATTTTCGAAACTAATAAAAAATACTATATGCTCGTAGTTATATTCCAATCCGCCAATGCCCCACTAGGGTTCATTTAAAGAATACGTGTGACGCCACTCCTTAAAGACAGTTAAGAAACCTCCACCGAGCTCCAGACGATACAGGGTTACCTTCTTGAAAAAGCTTACCTAGTAAACACAGATCAGGATTAAGGGTGCGGCTATGGGGATTATGGACCCGGGCTCCGTCAGGGCCCTCGCACAGAGCTGTGGCGAGGTTTTGCGGGGATTTACTACGACGTCACTGACTTCTACGTTAAAAAGTGTTCTTACTTTTGCGATAAGTTGCAAGAAATATAGGGGGTGTCCCAAAATGCAGTATTTTCAATTTCACCCTGTATATCAGAAACGGAGAGGGCTACGAAAATTTTGTTTGCAACATCTTTCATCTCACAAAAAATAGCACAGTGTCGCAAAAAACGCAATTCTCTATGTTTTCTAATAACGGAGATATGCGGTTAAACACGAACACCTTGTATACTATTATTTTAATAAATGGGCATGTCATGGGTTTTTGTAAAATTTTTCGGTTGTTTTTAAAAATAAAGCTATCAAACATTTATTTTTAAACAAAGTTTTTCTTTTGAATATATGTATTTAAAAACCTATTTAAAAAAAACATTACAGGCGAAACACATATTTGTATATAAAATAATTTTATTCCATTATACAGGTCAGCCTTAAAGGAATGAAACAGTCCCCTTAAAACGAAGAAAAGAATTGTAGTTTAAAAGCGTTTAGCAAAACACGTTAAATTTGTTTTATCATTTTGTATATACTGTGACCCCCATAATGTGCGCTGCATACGGGATTTTTTTAATATTAATATTTCAAAAAAACTTTTATGGGCGATCTTTTGCATGTCTAAAAACAAATAAATCGATTTTGACTATATGTCATTTGCCATTTAATGTCGGATATTTTTAAATAGCTAAAGTAGGGTTGTTTTTTTAAATTCTGTAACAACTTTTTTTGAAAAACCTTTTGAAAATATTTATTTTAAAGCAATTAAATGTTGAGATACCTTTAAAATGTACTAGTTTTTTTAATTGAATGCCTGCTAAATTTGGCATATTAGATTTGTCATTGCAGCGGCATGCGTTTAAAAATCCTATTTTGCAAAAACCAACAAAATGTCATAACATTACGTAAATTTTTCTTTCGAATAATTGTAAATAATAAGTCATTGCTACACTTGGTAGGTAACCACAAAAAATAATATTTGAAAAATGATAAATTTTAGCAGTAATAGAAAATAAAAGTTTGTTAAATAAGAGGCAAAATAAATAAATTTTGTTTTAATATACTTATTTTAGAAAGATAGTTACACATTTTTTTCATCGAATGGGATGTTTGTTCATTAGTGCCTAAGTTTAATGAATTTAAGCAGATTGTGATAGTTGCTGATTACAAAAAAAATCGTATGTTTTCAGGTGTATCTACCGTCCACCCTCTTATACCTGACTGACTCACTCATCACGCTCCAGCTCAAACCGCTTGAGCTAAAAAGCTGAATTTTGGCTTACAGGTTGATTTTAGGGTGTAGAGGTTCGATAAGAAGGGATTTTTCAAAACTCAAATTTCAAGGGGGTGAAACCAGGCTTTAAATATTAGAATATGTTTTATTTAAAAAACGGTCAGTTTTTCGGAAAAACGCTTGAACACGTGTTTTTTAATTTATTTTTTTACATATTTTAGGATTTTTTAAAAATTCATACAGGGTGTTCAAAGGGGTGAAACTACCACTTAAATAATAAAATATTTTTTAATTTACAAACCGGTTAGTTTTTCAAAAAATGGCTTGAACATGTGTTTTTTAATTTATTTTTTTACATATTTTATAATTTTTAAAAAATTCATACAATGTGTTCAAAGGGGTAAAACCAGCCCTTAAATATTCTAATATATTTTATTTAAAAAACCGTTAGTTATTCGGAAAACGCTTGAACATAATATACTTTACATTTTATTTTTTTACATATTTTAAATTTTTTTAAAAACCGAGACAGGGTGTCCAAGGGGCTGAAACCATTAATATTATATTTTTAATTTAAAAAACAATTAGTTATTCAGAAAAACACTTGAACACGTGCTTTTTATTTTATTTTATTACATATTTTAAGATTTTTTATAAATTCTTACAGAGTTTTTGAAAAAATCGGGTGAAAAAACAGCTGCATTTTAGGTACAAAGGTTCGATAAGAAGGGATTCTTCGAAACTCATTTTCCAAGTGGGTGAAACTATCCCTTAAATGTTTATAGTGGAGCTATATTAACTCCAAAAAATAGCACAGCAGGTGAAATAAATCTAGCTTTATTAGACCAAGGAAATTATCCTGTCGAGTTCCTACACTCTCTAAACCCTTCAAGAATCCCTCCTCATGAGTTAACTTTGAAAGTGGGGGCACCAGTGATGCTTATTCGAAATTTAAAACCACCAAAATTGTGTTATGGAACTAGGCTACAGATTAAAACATTACAAAACAATGTAATAGAGTCTACTATTATTTCTATCCCTGTGTGTATCCCTTTAATTCCGTAAGACTATCCTTTTCAGTTTAAACGTGTACAGTTTCCTTTAAAGCTTTGTTTCGCCATGACAATTAACAAAGCTCAAGAGCAATCCTTAAATAGAGCTGGAGTAGATTTAGGGTACGATTGTTTTTTCCATAGTCAACTCTATGTCGCATGCTCTAGAGTAAGTCTGCATACTAGCTTGGCTATTTTACTACCAGGGAATGCAACAACAAACGTGGTTTATAAAGAAGTACTCAAAGGAAGCGATTTAAGTATCTCTTTACATCCCTTTCATTATACACGAACGAAGTCGCGGGTACCCGCTAGTAAAAGAATATAGAGATTTTAAAAATATTAATCTTGAACAATTGTATGACGACTAACAATCGATCAGAATTCAAGTCCACAATGTAATTCAATTGAAACAAGTTTTACAGCTTTTTAGAGAATTTATTAAAACATTCAAGTCAAATGCCTACGTTTCGACACTGATTAGTATCAGAATCAGGGCTAGATTATTATGGCTGGAGAGTTTTCACTCCCGGTATATGAGAATATTCTTATACTAAGCGGACAAACATTATCACTTGTGCAGATTCAAATCAAATTAATACTACTGTAGCATTAATTTCAATCTGCACAAGTGATGTTGTTGTTTGTCCGGTTAGCACAATAATATTCTCGTATATAAGTGTTAAATAGACCAAAAGATCAAATTAAATGCACCAAAAGATTTTTGACCACTCTTTTAATATACTGACTATATCTGCTATAGGTCAGGTAATCAGGGTTATGTTGATAATGGGGTGTCTTCGGGTACCTCATCTGAACTTCGCCTTGTTTGGATATCACAATATATAATATTTAAGCCTAGTGTTTATTGTAATCTTGTACTATGTCGTATATTCAGAAATATAGACATTTATTATTATTATTATTAATATTATAATTGTGACTTAAAAATATACCTGGCTATATTTTGGCGTTATAGAAGCTGGTGGTTTGGTATTAAAACTAATAAAATATAGTTAAAAAATATATAGTACAGCTAAGTTATACAGGCAAGTTTTTTGGCAAAAATATGGTGGTGACGAAAACAAACTCTCTAACCAGCCGGGTTTTTTGTTTTTGTTTAATAATTTATTTTATAAATTGATATGTTATTTATAATAACATATTGCAAAGGCTCCGCACAACAATAACTGTAAGTGAATGAACTACTGGTGATCTTCATCTTTGTCCTTAAAGACAATATTTTTCGCCGTTTATGGCCGGGGCATGATCTTGACTGCCTCGAGAATCAAAGAAACCGAAAGCGGCAAAAACTCTCATAATTTAGTTAAATTTATTGCCGCAGCTTCGTTACGTAACCACTGAAGATGGGTAATCACTTGTGTGCTCTTTACTCCGTTCTTGCACATCTGATACGACGTGACCGATATTAGTATGTATGCGGTTTTGGCGTGGTCTGAATATCGGACAAGGGAAATCTGATGGCGCACCCTTCGTGTGTTGCAATTAAATGAAATTTATCAGGATTGACCTATACGTATATGGTCTGTTGATTGCGAGATATGGCTGAACGAAAGTAATACTCTAATAATCAGAAAATCCTAAATCATAATTGACCCCTAAGAGAAATTTTAAAAATTATATATAGGATGTCCTAACTTTCTTCATTCATTTAGGGAATATTTTCTACTACTCTGCATTATAAGTACAGAAGTATAGAACTATGTCAACATAGTTTTTTTGGGATACTCTGGAATACGGCTTCCACCACCAAACATTCACAGCAATATTTACTTTCCTAGGTAACCACTGTAACAAATATTTTAAGTTTCATAGGGAAGCTGACGTATACAAAAGATTCGAATAAGCCTGGCATGAAGCATTTATTATCTATGATCTTCTTTCAAAACTTGTGCTTGGTTTGTCAGTTCGCTTTTCAATCAAAGTATTTTCGTAATGATTGATAATTATTCGTCTGTCTTTCAAAAAATTAACGTAGGCATTGCACAGAATTCATTGACGGCGCATACACTATTCTTCCTCCATCTGTTTTCAAGACTCAAATGGATAATAGGTGTACATTAGTGACAATATTTTTAGCGCAATACCTCCAATAAACTATATACTACGGGAAGAAGAAAACCTTGTCCAATTTATCGCCACTTACAGACACTATTTAAATGAATAATCTATTTTTGAAAACAAGAATATCTTAAACTTTCTCCGGTCTCACTTTTCAACAGGATCTTGAATGATGTTAGAACCTGGGTTTCCTTTCCCAACATGCTTACCCTTTCTACATCGCGAATCAGTCCTTTCATACTGATCTTATGTATGGATAGTCATATCTTCTTCAACTTTTGTGCAAATTAGAGTTGCTTACCTGATTGCTGACTTAATCAGAAGAAAGATTTTCTCACAAGAGCATCGTCAAATTGTGGGTGTAAAAAAGTGTTAGACAAGAAACTTCTTGTTTATGGAAATAGTTCAGCGTCGAATAATTTCTTATTTGAGCAATTTAGAGTGCTGACTATTTAGTAGAAGGTTAGGTCAAATATGGAGCTGACGTAAAAGAGCTAGCAAACTCTGCATTTCAACATAGTAAAGATTACCCCACTAGGGACCTTTTAGTACTGTATATAAATTATTTGGTATTAATTATAAATTTAGTCTGGAAAAACAGATATTGATTGGTAAATTTATGAATTTGATTCTCTGACTAAATTAAGACATTTCTTATCGACGAAATATGTAAAATATATAATGATCTTAAATCCTTTAAAAGATTAGAATTTTGTTTATAATGGTATAATGTGCTCTAAAAAAATTGTTTGTTTATGTTCTTGCTTCATTAAAATGAAAGTTATCCTATCCTATTCTATTACACTTTTCAATGCTTCAGTAATGTTGGGTTTAGAAAATGAAAACTTACAGTTGGGAAATGATGCAGAAATTCTATGCATTAAGAAAAAAATTGTTATGGTTAAAGACCATTATCAAATTAGTGTAGCCAGAATGCTATGTTGTTAGTATAATAATCTAATATACACTCTCACTTATCGTACGGCATTATAAATTGGGATGCAAGTTCAGATGTAACAACAGTGGTTTTAGTTCAAAAGTATGTAATCCGAATTCTGTGTGGTCTTTGAAACTCAGAATCATGTAGAAACTGATTCAAACAATTCAAAATATTGACCTTAGCAGGAATTTATATATTTAAAGTTTACGTTTTTGCTTATTAAAATATTTAAAAAATTCAAGCCAATAGCTTTTATATAATACTAGAAAAATGCTGCTTAATGCATATATATGTTTTTTTTTAAGAAATGTAACGTATAATGCATGTAGTTTTTAAGAAAATTAGGCAATGACAATAAAAATGCTATTGCTACAAAATACTTTAAAAGCAAAATACAAAAATAACTGTTATTCTGTGCAAGAGGTCTTAAGTTAAGTATTTCCTTTTTTTTAAGTAATGTAGTCAAAATGTATGAATAACTTTTCTGACGAGAGTATATTTTGTTCTATGTCTATGGTGATTTTTTATGCACTTTCATGTGTTGGGGTATTATATTTAAATGTTGACGTTTTCTCCAATTATCGATTATATAATATTCATTACATACATTATTATTATTACTCTTAGTATTATTATTATTATTATTATTATTATTATTATTATGTGGTTTTCTTCTCGTTAATCATTGTCTCTAGGATAAGATGAGAAAGTATATATTACTGGTAATTAAGAAACCTACGTATAATGCGTGTTCGATAATTGCAACACTATCCTATGTCCACTGCTGCCTAATCTCGTAAGTCCGGTCTGCGTATTTTGCCTGTTTTCGTTGGATAATTTTATCAATGTTGTTTGTGTTTGGAATAACAATTCTATCAAAATGATCTCTGGCCGATTTACAGGTATGGGTCTAATCTGTCAACACTATTCTATCTCAGTAGAGTCTAAAGTCTTCATTTTCCAAGATGTTTTCAGACGTATATTGCTTCTATGGGCTTGAGGAATCTACTAAGTTATAGGTCTGTGCCAGCTTCTGATGAACGATCTTTCCTAGATAATTGTGGCGATGCAGATATATTATGTTTGGGCCAAAGATGTACATCTATCAGAAAAATGTTGGATGGTTCCCGATGTTTGCTAACACCTCCTATATCGATCATCTGTTATGCTTTCATCCTTGACAGTATATCTAAAAGCAATCAATTCGTCTTGGATAGATAAGATAAGCCCCTCTGTTTCCGGGTATAAGGCCTTTTGAGTGAGCCATAAGTTTGAGGCTTTCAAATCTACACTTTCCTTATTAATCTCATGGGGGTGTGTTCCATGTAGCGCCTTCCCTTTCTATGCATTAATCTGAGATGTTGTTCGCTCAGTGGTCGTCATAATTTGTGGTTGTCTGTAGAGAGATATTTAAAGGTGTGTAACCAACATCAGCCAGGGCAATTGCGTTATGAAGAGCAGACATCTACTTGTTGTTTGCCAAGAATATATTTCTGAAGGCTTGCACTTTGTTTATTTAGTAAATATGTTAGATCTCTTAGGCCTCTTCCTCCCAGTCCGCAGTCTTGGGATAGTAAGTCTTTCGACTTTCTTGTTATTATTATTATTATTATTATTATCATTATTTAAACGCCCATCAATTTACTGTCTCTCTGTTGAGACAATGTAAATTGTGTAATTTTATTTTTTTTTACTTTCCTCGTAACAGGGAAGTATTGTAATCGTGAAAAAAACACCCTCCCAGGTTTTTGCGTTTTAGGGTTTCTAGATGCCAAAAAAAACATGTTTTCTGAATTACATTGGTCTGTCGGTCCGTCTGTTCGCGGCATAGTTAAAAAAATTCCTTACCCGATTGACTTCAAATTTTTGGTCAAAACTTGAAGGTCATATGGGGATGATCTGGTAACATTTTGGTAAAAATCCATTAGGGTAGAATAAAATAGCGGCCTAGTGTAATGAAAATATTACTAACAAACTAATTATGTAAGAGTTAACTGGTAAAATTCAATTGTCGCACGAATTCAAAATGGCGGAGCGAAATAAAATATTTGTAATCGTGACAAAATCACCCATTCACGTTTTAGGGTTCCTAATCTAATTCCGTCCCTCCAGTGGCGGCTCGCCAGAGGACGCGAGTGAAGCGCCGCTCAAAAATAAAAATATTTTAAAAATATTAAGCGTTTTATAATCTACATTTTTGTTTTAAAAATATATAACATTTTATATAAATTCACATTATTTGCTTAATTATCCATATAAAAAATAATAATTACTTAAAAACGTAGCGCGTTCAGCCTTTTCATAAGAGCGACCCGTTGAGGGATCGCAATCAGCAGTAACAAATTCCGCATCAGCCTCCCCCCGCACACCGCCCCTGCAACTTAGATTTGTTTACAGCAGTTGCAATGGCAACGCAATAGTGAATATCCGTAAGCCAAATATAGATGGGAGCGGCATAACACTGCTGCTGCAGGCGCTTGTTCGCTTGTTGTAAATTAATGCGTTCGGATTATCGGAGGCGGAAGCAGTTTTGCATCGATCGAATCGAATCGAAAATAGCTTTAAGATATAGGTACATGAGTGTTTTTAAGAACAAAACAAATATATTTAAAAAAGCTACGCTGCGCTTCACCAGTTCTTAAATCCACGAGCCGCCACTGCGTCCCTCTGTCTGTCAGTTCGCGGCATAGCTAAAACTACTAACCCGATTGACCTCAAATTTTGGTCAAAAATGAAGGGTCATATGGGGATGATTTGTTTTTTTATCCAGTTTACCTCAAATATTCCAAAAAAGATCAAGTGTTAAATATAAACAAACTGGTAACATTTTGGTACGAATCCAAGATGGCAACTTAGTAAAATATTTAAAAAATCAGCTTGAAAAAGTGGATTAATTTTAAATTTTGTGCAATCATTAATTGTAGCGGAATACATTTTCTCATTCAATTGACTTCAAATTATGCACAAAAATTAACTGTGATATAGGGATAAACTGGTACAAATTCAACAAGACGGAACAAAATCGCGGTCTTAAAAAAATCTGTGTAAATTATGCCTAAAAACCAAGTGTATCATAGATAGAAACTGGTAAAATAAATACGGTGGAATAAAATGGCACCCAATAAAAATATTTTGAAAAGACAGTACTGTGTTACTAAATGCGAAACTAAATTGGCTCACATCACTATTCCCATTTTTTAAAGTCACTGAACTTTTTGGTTACACTTACATAGTTATTGCAACAATATTCGAAAAATCGCACATCATTTATATTTTTTACTATTGTATAGATCAAACAATTAAAGAAAAATTCTCAAGTATTTCTGGTGACCTATTGTTATTTGTCGACCTTTTCAAAACGTGTAGCAAGTACCATCAAAATCCAAACTAAATCTTGCCAAATGCTAGTGATCTCTATGTATTATGCAATAAAACGACTGTTTAAATGAGTATTAAGTATTACCAACACGGATTCTATATTATAATTAATTTTCTATTACAAATTAGCGGATGAGCCAGAAGTAACCAAAATTATTAATATACTTGCAAAGACATTTAACGTAAACCTGTTTAAAGCGGCATACATTTTGCGATTGTTTTTTAATATGCGCATATATTATGTAGTTTCATCTTAGTGTTTAAGTCCATAAGTACATATTTATTTTTCTATCATAACATAAAACAAAATTCACTTGTTTTAACGGCAGGTTGTGGAGGGATATTATAATGTATAGGTAAACCAAGAAATAATTTCTCTTTTTATACGCAAATAGTGTCGAAAATGTGGTAACCATAAAACATTAATAAATTGCCTACATAAGTTCACACCCATACACACCCATTAATTGTTACCGGTGATAAAAGAAAAGGGAAAAGCTATTGGATAAAAATTTTTTATAACATTGATTTATGTGTCTTGGTAAAAAATAATTAAAGTTTTATTAAGTAGAAAGGATTATCTTATTTTTTAAATGATTAATGATAATCATTGTAACATTCAACAACAAGATGTTAAAGAAGACCTAAAAAAGCCTGTATTGCAATTTTTGCTTTATAGTTTCCATTGGGAATCGCAAAAAAATAAATGGGACAATTGTTCTGCCTTTTCCGGTAGATAACGCGATAAGTTTCCAGTGGAATTATAAGAAAATAGGGCTCATTATTTGAAGAATAACATATTGGTTTTATAGAAAAAGTACGCGATAAAACAATACAAAAAATAGTGTTGTAAGATCTGGGTAACTAGACGATCATTTCAAAGAAAAATCATATAAATTAGTGCAGTACAGTACTTGTACAGTGTTCTAAATATATAGGTTATGCGTTTTACAGTATGACTTTTACAAGTATGACTTTTGTTGATATTTATGATTTAAGAAATAATAAAAACATATATGTTTTACTACGGTACAACACATTGACTGAACGCACTACGCTGACGAGTTGAATCAAAGTTGTATGAGAATCATAGAGCCTGAATAACTTAGCTGGACTTTTTGCCATTGAAAGTACAAAAAGTGTAGAATAATTTAAAAGAACTGCAACATTTTTACTAATGTTTGCCCTAAGGTGATCCCTGAAATGGTTCGAAACCTTAGTGGGTAATTTGAAAGTAAACTTTATTATTGTCAAGATGTTAACAGTGGTCATTTTCAACATTTTATTAAATGAAATTAAAATTAACAGTTTTAACCCTATGTTCTTATTTAAGAGCCGTGCAACATATCAAAGTGCACCAAGGGAATTTTTACTGCAAATTCAAAATGAAATATTTTCAATACAGATGACGATTTTGAGTTACGGTTTTCGGCCTTTGTTTGACCAGTTTCTAAAATATGCAGCGCGATAAGGTCACCCTCAGGACTCCTTCGCAACCGTCTTATACAGGGTGTTATATAAGAAATGATGAGTAAACAGTTTAAATAAGTCTGTATATAATATATAAATAAATATATAAAGATAATTATATTAATGATAAAAGGCAAATGTGCATTTTTTAATAAAAAATCTGTTTCAAATTAAAGGCAATATCTGAAAGAGCTAGAACACATTTCAAATTTATAAAAACTGTTTCGGCAAAAATGAACATTATTACTAAAATTGGCATTAGAAGCAACATCGAATTTAAGATTGATAAAAAAAACCAAACTTACCGATTTTTTTTGTATCTATGAGCAGACCACAAAAGCCGAACGTCTAAGTACTAGATCCAATGAGTGAAAAATGGAAAAGTTTATTTAAGGTATTTAAAGTCTGACAGGTTAGGGGAAGAGGGAAAGGCCTTTGCCTTGAGCAAGGAATCTTTGACTTTATTATTTTTTTCAATGGCGTGGGTATTGTTTGGATAAGGGCAATAATGTGAGTTTCCCCATGCAATTCGGTGGACTTGTTATGGATAAGTTTATACCTTTCAAGGTAATTTAAAAGACCAATATTGATATACTTTTCCATTGCCTAACTCATAAAATAGAAGTAGGGAATGTGGGTCTGTACTTAGAGGGAATAGTTTTTGTTTTTTTTTTATTGCACACGAGCAGGTTTCCAGCTTGATGCCCTATGAGAAGTGCCCTTGTCATAGGGCACTTGGAATAACCTTGTAAGAATAAAGGTCCAGTTCACAGACGTACCTTTTTAGGATTATGGCCTAAATACCATCGAGTCCAGAGGACTTTTGGTATTAAGTATTTTGAGGTTACGTCGATATTTAACGAAATATAGCTCGAATAACTCGAAACTTGTAATATTTAAAAAATAAAAACAATGTAATTTCGACAGGACGAGTTTAGTGAACATTCTACATTACCTACCACATCAAACCAACGTTGTAATTGATTATTTAGTATGCATTAAATTAACTAATAAAGTGAAATCAATTATCGTCGTTTCGACACACTCCGTATCATCATCAACTTCTAAAACAAGAAATAAAACAGCTATTATAGATAAATAAAAGTAATACGTTCTAATAATTTCTTAATACTAAATATACGCGAATAGATAAAATTCATAGGTACTAAAAAATAAATAAATAAAATAACATATACTACTTATCTAAATGATTTTTAAAAATGATACAAACACCACAATTTAAAACAAAGAGCTAAATGAATAATACTTTAAAGGAGAGAAAACAATGACACCCTAACTAGATTTGTTTTAATTCTTAGATCTCGGAACACAAGAATTTAGCCAGTGGACTAAATAAATCAGTTAGACAAGTAGTTCTTCTATTTTGATTTATTTATTTCTTTTTGTACACATTTTATAATTTCGTGAATATTGGTTCGTGTTTTAACTTATTACTTTTATTTATGTGTTGTTTTAGCCCTGAAGATAGCAGGGAGTGTATCGAAACGTCAGGAATTAATTTAAGTAAATAAACAACCTTTTGTTCAAACATTATCTATTAATGTGTTGCATTGTTTAATTCTTTTTTCCAATAATTCAATCTTGACCAAGATAAATAAATTTCCTATTTTCATAGAAGCTCCGTATGTTTCTTCTGATTGCCTTAGTACATAGGTCATCATAATTGTATTTCTGTTGTATACTTTTAAACCCAGTTTTCCTTCGATCCACCAATCTAAGAAAATTTAATCCTCCCTGGCCAATGCTAAGATTTTCTCTTACACACTATGGTAAATAGTTATGATATATATTCTAACAGGATAATTTTTACTAAATTTAGAATAATGGAGAGTGATTTTTTTTTGGACTACCATTAAGTATTTTAAGAAGAATATATATATATATATATATATATATATATATATATATATATATATATATATATATATATATATATATATATATATATATATATATATATATATATATATATATATATATATATATATATATATATATATATATATATATATATATATATATATATATATATATATATATATATATATATATATGTATATATATATATATATATATATATATATATATATATATATATATATATATATATATATATATATATATATATATATATATATATATATATATATATATATATATATACGCTCACCAACATCTGCGACCGTCAGATATTACTGTTAAAAAAGTTATGTCATTGGGCTTGGAGATTTATTGTTAGGCTGGAGTAAAAAAGTTTTATTACCAGAAAAATGCCTGTAACATATTTCGTAGTTGGTTCTGTGTACTCTTACTATGTTCCTGATGCCCTGAAATATCAGTATTTAAAGAAAAACGCAAAAAAGCTAAACAGCAGGCAGGTATTAAAAGCGGTAATAGCACACCATCAATAAACCCTGAAAGCATGTAACACATATTTCATTACTGGTAAGTTCAACTGGATTCTTTTTGTCACAATAGTGTGCATACTTACATTTAATATAATGCAATAGTCGGTCCGTAGATTAAGTCTCTCGTACGTTTCGCACATAATTAGATTTTAGTTGAAAATGATCAGTTATACCTGAGTAAAGACCAATTTGAAAAAAAAATTTCACAAGTTCTTATTTTTGATGATTTCCATAAGGGATTTGATACCGTTGAATTAACAGAGATTTTCAAAACTAGTGCTGAACTTAATACTACCACTACAAAAGCAACAAAAAACAGCAGACGAAGTGGCATTACCTTACCATAACTATTTATCATAGTGTGTAAGAGAAAATCTTAGCATTGGCCAGGGAGGACTAAATTATCTCAGATTGATGGACCGAAGGAAAACTGGGTTTAAAAGTATACAACAGAAATACAATTATAATGACCTATGTACTAAGGCAGTCAGGAGAAACATACGGAGCTTCTAGGAAAATAGGAAATTTATTTATCTTGGTCAAGATTGAATTATCTCCTGAACTACCTATCTGATGAACCAAACGTCAAGGAAGCTTCGTTCAAGTCACTAGACCGGTGTCACTTATGATACATCTGATTAAATCTGAGATATACGCAAAAATATAAACAGTATATTTGGCGACAAGCTTCGCAAAAAGCTAAGTTAAATGGTCATGACCAAATATGTCAGATATATAAAAGGACTTCGTGATGAGTAAGCAGATGTATGTAATGACCAATACAAAAGAAAGTGGCATTTAATTATAGTATTATGATCGGTACAAATGGGATCATTTGTACCTTATAATTTGTTGTTTACTCGTCAGAATTAATAAATAATTAGTTTACTGACCTGGCTGTTATATTTCATTTATAATATGAAGTTGATGTGTTATTTTATTTACAATGCCTTAACATTGACTTTATATATGGTAAAACCAATGCCTGAATATATAAATATTACATTTTTGAAAAGAGTGGTAGGTAATATTTCCTTTGCACATAAAAAAATATACACCAACAATTCTATAGGATCGTTATCGTTATCAATAAAAAATAATTTTCAAAAATAAAAGAAAGCATTGCATATTGTCGCTGTTTGTTGTTTTCACGCTTTCAAGCTGGGATGCAGCAAATGGGTAATGATTAGGAGAGATTGAAAAGTGTCAAAAAAGGCATCTGGACAAAACACACATTTTACCTTGCCTAAAGTATATTCTTACTAAAAAAAAAACTTCTTTCACTTTTATATTTACCTTGATTTCATTGTCACCAAGTCAGCAATGGAAAACTTCCAATATATTTTTGGGTGATGGAATAGTTAAATTTTTTCGAAAGGTTTCGAACCTTATTAAAAGATTTTATTTTACTGTTTATTGAATCAAATGAATCAGTTTTAACCGTTCCACTTTTTACAAGTATAGCACATGTTCAATGTATTGTATTGCACCGGCGTCAATTTTGATGATTTTTGTAAAGCCTTTAGAGCTGTGACCGCGAATACAAAGTCTTTTTTTTTCGGGCAAACATCGTTTTTAATTTACTTTGTCCTAAAATTGAAAGTCACTATAAACTTTTTCATTACATAAATACCAGGTTGAAATTGATGTATGTGTAAATTTAAAGGAGTTATTTAGTCTATTTTTTTAAAGTAACCCAAAAAAAACTTTGTCCCACTAAATTTACCAAAGTGCTTTTTAGTCACGAATTGTAATTTTGCCTAAGTATGCATAATAAGCTGGCAAGGATAATGCTGAAATATCCAGTTATTTATGAATTTTCTTGAGCAATTATCTAAAAATAGTAGGTGATTCTAATTATGTTTTTAAAAATGCCACAATTCTAAGGATTTCTTTCACAGTTTTATATCAACCACGTCCGTATCTTAGATTTTTTTAAACTTGTTCAGTTTGATTTTTTCGTCAAAATATTTATCGTCATTTGACGTTTGACATCAAAATGTTATGTACAAATATCGGATTTAAAAAACCATTGTTCTCAAATTCTCTTTTTCGTTTTTATTATATGTAAATTTAGAAGCATATATTATTAATATTATTAACTAAATTAAATTTTAAAACCAAATAAAAATATTTCAAAAGCTGGATTAAATAAAAATTAAACGTAATTAAAGATATTTCCTGGCCGAATTCTCCGTAATATGTATATATATATATATATATATATATATATATATATATATATATATATATAATATTTATATATAACCAGGGTGTCCCAAAAGGTCCTACCAATAATTTAGGAATACATAGATTTGATTAAAATATCGCAATTTAGCCATACTTGCCTTGGTCCAAAAGTTAATATTAAGAAAGATACAGGGTGATTAAGTTAAAATTTTATTTTCGGTTTTTTTAAAATAATATTCCTGGTTTTTGGGATATTAAAGTGAAAATTGGTGATAACCGATTTTTTATAGCTAGTAATAATTATACCCCTTCAATTTTGATGTAATTTTTAGAGGGCGCTACGAGCTCTACTTTCCGCTCTTAAAAATGTTGTAACTTTTTTATATACAAAATTATGTAACTTTGTATAGAAAAAATAGGTTCTACTGTCTTTTCTCCCAAAAAAAACTATACTTTATGAATCTATCTAAAGTTCACCATTTACGAGATATTTGCTTTTTTATTACTTAATGATGCAGCCGTATTTATCATTTTCCATATTACAAGTTTTATCATTTTTATAAATTTTAATAAATCATTCAGAAATAAAGCTAATATGTTTCTTTGCGACAGATGCGTTAACTCCAATTGATTCTTAATAAAACAGCAAATATCTCGAAAACAGTAAAATTTAGGTAGATTTATAAGGTATAGCTTTTTTGTGAAGAAAAGATAATAGAAAATATTTTTTCTATACAAAGTTTTCTAATTCTGTATTTAAAAAAGTTAGAACATTTTTAAATACAAAAAGTAGCGCTTCTAGCGCCCTCTACAAGTTACATCAAAACTGAAGGCGTATTATTATTACTGGCTATAAAAAAATCCGTTATCACCAATTTTCACTTTAATATCTCAAAAACCAGGGATATTATTTTAAAATATCGAAAATAAAATTTCAACTTAATCACCCTGTATCTTTCGTAATATTGACTTTTGGACTAAGGCAAGTAAGGCTAAATCGCGATATTTTATACAAATCTATGTATTCCTAAATTATTGGTAGGACCTTTTGGGAACTCCTGTATATATATATATATATATATATATATATATATATATATATATATATACATACACTATCATTTAATGTTCCCAACGAAAGCAAGGGTCACAGTGTAATTCAATGCCGTGGTATTATTTACAAACGTAAATATGATCCAAAGAAAATTACAAATTTAATTTAGTTTTTAACTCACCTAAGAAGGTAATCTCGGGCATCATAATAAAATATCAGCAAACAAAACTTTGATAAACTAAATGTCGTATAACGTGCCAGAAAGTTTATTTATTCAAAAGTCATTGTCGTATACTGGGCCAGAAAGAAAGACCAAAATACCCAAGAAAATTGTTTTACTTTATTAATATTTTATATATATTTTTTATTTTATTATATATATATATATATATATATATATATAAAAAATCAACAAACAAATTTTAACAATATTCTTTCCTGGAAACTATATATTATACAGAGCGCTTCAAAAGCGTGGTTCAAGCTTAGTAAAAGATTTCTTGTCAAGAAATAAGTCGAAAATGGTATACACATACACTTGGTCCAAAACGACTTTATTTTCAAGATATAGGGTGTTATTTTTTTTTAGTTATTTCCCTCTATATTTAAACCGGTAGGAATGAAACTCGATGCAGTAAAAACACAGATTTTTCGCTGTGTGTTTTCATAATTTTTTTTGTGTTGCCATTTGGAACATTTTTATTTGTGGCACTTATTCCTCCATTTCACAAAAAAAATGTACTCTTACTTTAAGTCGATAAATCCAAACATGTACCAGCTATTTTAATTTGAAATAATTTATTTTCTTCTATAAGAGGGAAATTTAAAATCAAAGCCAATCAAATCATTGCATATGTCAAAAAATAATAATTACTTGACATAAGTATCTACCGTGATTGAGCTTTGGTACTTGATTTTAATACTTCAACTAAAGCACTTTTTAATATTGTATTAAACATAAAATGTATCGCTTGAATTTTCAATTAAGTGAAAATGTCAATACCAAAAAAGTTAGGACCGAATAATGATGTAAAAATGAGCAATCGTATTCGTTTCTATGCCACCGATAATAAATACCAACAAGACTGTATTACAAAAATATGTACTCCTACGCGTGTTCTTATTTTCACTAAAAAAATCTATTAATTTGGTTTTAATATGCCTTGAAAAAAACTCGGAAAAATCTTTTTTTTTGTTCAACACCCTGTCAAAGTTAAAGTCGTTTTGGGTCTATATATTTCATTTTGTTTGATGCCAAGAAATCTGTCATTAAGCGACAGCCATGTTTTCTAAACCCCCTCTATAATAAATTATTTCAAAAACAAAATGTTCCATACAGCACAATTTAAGAAAACTATATTTCAATTTTCGCTTGAAAAATGATGGGGGTTCAACCCCTAACCCCCTCCCCCCTCTTTTTATGAGTGGCCCTGGTTTTATATTTATCTAAATTAATTCTAAGACACAGACGATTTATCTTAATTATTATTATTATTATTATTATTATGATTAATATTAGACTTTAACATCTCTCTTAGATGGAAATCTTATTAAAATCAACCAACTGGAAGATTATTTTTTTGTAAAAGGAATAAATTTGTAACTTAAGTTTACATAATTAAGTATTTAAAATAATTTTAATTGAATTTAATAAAAAAAGCAAGGCGACTGTGCGGATGAAGTTTCTTACATCTTTTAACATAGTTACACTGTTAAGTGAAGAAGCCTAATAGGGTAGAAACACGTGAAGAGAGGTTACCATACTTCATTTTATTTGAGAGCATACCCACGATATGTTTTTTAATATTAGTATATAAATATATATCTAATATTATACATGTATTACCTACTGTGATTATATTTATCAGTTCATAAGTACGGATGATTAAGTAATTAAAATTACACACATAATTTTAAGCCTACGTATGATGAGTTAATACTTACCAAAAAAGTCCTCATCCTTACACACAAACACCACTAAAAACCGACCCCAAATTTCTGTCATGAAAAACTACTAGCTTTTATCTTATATACGGATTATTTCTTGTCTTTTGGTTGTTGTAAAAGGGGGGACTCTTCGGCTCATTCTTGTTCAGCTGCAGAAATCTTCTTCATGTCTTCATCGAGGAATATCCGTGCAATACATTGTCGTACCAAACACAATTAAGCAAAAGTGAAAATTGCCGAAAGGTTGCGACCTCTGCCTCTGCAACCATAACGTATAGATTTTTAATAGATGTAATAATAGGATTAATATAATAGATAAATCGATATGTCTACCCAGTGGACATGCTAGAGCATTGTGAAACGATAATTTGGTTTTTTTTCCGTCTCATTCGAAGACAAGTACATAATTCATTTTTTTATTTTTATTTTCGCATTGTTAAGGATCTGTTTTTCTAGAAAATCTGCTTTATTTACAGTACGAACCATATTGTTGAAACCTAACCTAACCCTTTCCCTACCTATTCAGATTTTCAGTCTAAGCCTTCAACCCTCTCCAAAATATTAGAAGGAGTGATCTATGTCCTAGTTTATTGGAAAGTGTCACTAGGCTTTTTCGAAGGGGAAGGGGGAGAATGCCAAACAGATACCAACTCTTAATGTAGGAATTTCCCAACTGTACTTTATAAAGAATTTTTTATGAGCTTAAAACAACATCGAAAAAATTTTTAAGTGGTCCATATTTTGATTATAATACTTATTCAACCCTGTATTGTTGTTACGTTAACTTCTCCTTTTAACAACATTAACTATCAGGTTTTTCATCAGTTATTATTATTTTTTTATAGTCCCCCTTATTTAGCAAAAGTTCTTCCTTTGTTTGAGATGCTATGTTGCATGGTCAATACAAATATACAAAACAAAAGGCTTGTTGCAGACTATTTTTGAATTGTTTTACCTTCTCTAAAAGTTCTGAGAAAGGATTTACTACCGGCTCCAAATCGCATAAAACTAGCTCGCTTTGAAGTGATGTATGTCTGGCGCCTCGAGGAAACAGAGCGGCACGATATTGTAAAGTTTTTAAGGTAACATTTTTTTCATCAAGCGGAAATTTTAGAACTGAATACAACGATTAAATTTTTTTAATATTATCAAAATTTTCATTTAAATCTCTTGATAAGGTATTCAAAATTTCTTTAAATTCTTTCGTATATAAAGTTTTTTAATCCAGCTTAAAAGAGGAGTTACGATTTTTATTTCATTCATTCATTTCAAGTTTCTTTGGTAAACTGAGTCTACAAAATGCTGTTAAATTATAAAATTCAAAGCTATCAGCAGTTACTAATTCTCTCACTAATAAACGTTAATAATGTTTTTATTTTTTATTATTGATTGGTTAATTACATATGAAATTGCTTTTGACTTTTATGTATTCATAAACGAGCTAAATTGAGAAAGTTCTTCATTAAAAAATCACGTCCGCGATTAAAAATAAATTAAATACTAAAAACAGACCCCCTCCCTCTTTTCATCACATATCATTTCGCTACAATACAATACAATCACATTTGCTAAAAGGTATCTCTTTTCCTATAGCATTATGTAATTTTTTGTATACAGGGTGACCATAAAAATGTGCAATTTCGTATTTTACTTCACATTTTCGACAAATGAACACTCGGTATGAATAAAACTTTATTAACGACTACCCTCAATATAATTTTTATGTAAGTATGTATACAAAGGAAACATGTGACAGTAATATATATTAAATTCCACCATACAAAAATTATCTAAGTAAACAGCTCTGATATTAATAATTAAATTATTTTATTTACAACGTAGTTTAGACGTAAGATCTCATTATTATATATCTTATGTGAGTTAAATTAGGTTTAGGTACATATATGTATATTATTCTCATTATCATAATTGTTAATGAAAACTAAAATATCTCGAAAGTATTAAATATGTTTAACTGAAAAAACGTAGCTGTCAAAAATAATTTACTTTTATTTATTTTTCTTAAGTATTTATTATAAAATCTAATTTTAATAGTGTCGTTTTCTTGTGTATTTTGTATTATGTTATATAAAATTGGATATATATATATATATATATATATATATATATATATATATATATATATATATATATATATATATATATGCTACAAATTATAATATTCTTAAAAATGTAACTTGTAAAAATTACTAAAAAGTGAGAAATAAAATATTAAAAAAAAATAGAACCGACTTAAAAAAACAGTCGCTAAAGAATAGAAAATAGTATTTTATTTGCTCCTTAAATATAGACATTTTGAAGTCGGCGCCTAAATAATAACTAATCTGTAATAATTAATATATATATATATATATATATATATATATATATATATATATATATATATTAATAAATATGAAGTCGAACTATCAAGTAAATTTGGTCGCTGCTGGAGTTGGAGTTGTTTTATAGTTTACATTTATAGGTGTATCTTCTATAACACGGCCGTCAATCAAATCTTCATGCACTAACCAGTTGCAAGGGCCCCAAAATAATACTGCGCCTGTCTCGAAATGCGAATTCGTTATTTGCCTGTTTAGACGTTTATAAATGTCTTATAGGAAGTCAATATTGCCATTTGACTTTAAGCTCAGCGGTTGGATGGAAATAGCAGTTTGCGCTTGCGCAGTTCCACAAAGTTGCCCTGAGAGCAAGTGAATCGGGCATCAGTTTTAAAAGATATAAGGCTACCTATATATTTGGTTTAATGTAATGTGATATAAAATACAGCAACTATATTTTGTAATGGCTGGGTGAGGCTGCTTTCGGTGTCGTCTGCAAAATGTTTATATTTAAGGAATAAATAAAATATTATTTTTTACTTTTTAATGATTATTTTTTAAATCGGTTCTAAATTAATCTATAAATGGAAAATTAACTTTGCCGTTTTGTAGAGGAGCAAAAGTGATAATGGCAAAGAGGAAATTATTTCTTTCTTATTATCTCTGATTCAAATTAATCCTAAAATTTTAGGATTAATTAAAATGAGAGATGAACTACTTGGCCATTGTTACTTTTTCTCCTCTACAAAATGCCAAAGTTAATTTTCCAATCCGACATTTCGGATTCGAAAAACCATCATCAACTTTCTTACTTTAAAGCGGACCTGGATTTTTTATTTCACTATTCAATGCCCTTCATAACTACCAAATAAACTGTGATAAAAAAGTCATAGAGTACCATTTGATTTTTTTTGTAAAAATCGGCATTATTTGGAGAATTCAGAAACAGTGCCACCTAGTGACCACTCACAAAGTAATTACGGGATAGCCTGTGACTCCACGAGTAGAGCAAAAAAAGCACTTTTTTTTCGGCACCAAGTTGAATCAAATAGGTTCATCCAAAACAAAAATGTTTGACCTTCTCCTACCACTTTATTTTTTAAAATAGACAAAAATGATCAGAAGCAAAAAGTACGTAATTGGTTGAAGAATACAACGCTTATATTTTCAATATACCTCAATTATGGAAATTTAAGAGCAAATTGGCATTCACACTTTTGTGTTGCTGTTATGCTTCTTAACGGCCAACTTTCGAACTTTAAAATAATTTACGGCGATTTCTCTTGGCCGATAAAGATTTTTCCATTTTGTTCTGTCATTAACGATTCCCGAGCTTCAGCCCACGTCTTCTATTATTGGACTAGTTTTTTAAGAGTACCCCACAATCCATTCTCTTATCTGTATTGTGTTTTCGTATGGTTTGTTTTTTCTTCATTTCTGAGAGGGAACACAATTTTGGTTTTTTCATGTTTAATAAGGGGTTGAATATTATTTAGAAGGCCTAAGTGACGCTGGGAACTTAAATTCTGTTTAGGAAACACTGGACATTTGTATTGCGGCACATATATTGATATATTCACCGAAGTTGAACGCATCTTTTGTTTTGGATTGCTGTCATAATTACACAAATCTTTTAATACGTGTTATTTTATCACCTTATTTTCTTCTTTTTATTGAGTTTATCCTCTTCTTTAATAATCTTTACTATAGAGGAAAAAGTTTATGTTATAGTGTTTTATATTAAACAATAAAAATCAGACTCTGGCACTGTGGGGTACACTTAAAGATTTTGTATAGAAACACAAACCATCAACTGCATAGGAACTTAAACGTTGAATTTGGGAAGATATTCAATATCTAAATTAAACTAAATACGTTAGGAATGCCGTTATGTATTTGGAAACGTTATATACCATTTGAATTGTCGAAAATGGAGGACATATAAAACACTTGTTGCAATAATAATAATAATTATTGTTATATTTGCTAACAACAGGTAACATATTTCTCTACACAGTAGCTTCTTCGGACGTTAAATCTCGAATAAATAAACCTAAAGAGTAAAGGTATATTTATATAATTAGTGTAATATAACGATTCGGAAATTTTACAAAGGCAGTAACTGTAGTTGCTATTGATAGGGTGGACAACAAAACAGTAGATTTCCTTAACCCATACAAATATCAGGTGTTAAAACATAATCTTACAGATCTTTTTTAACAAAAAATTCAAACTTGTATTAAAGATTGTAAGTTTGTTTGATGATAGAAACGTCAGTAAATATGCAATTATGTATTTTAACTCACAACCTCAAAAATTATATTTTTTAATTAAGCTTTATAAACTGAGATTTCCTATCAGGCCAGTAGTGTCTTTCTTTTCAGCGATATCCTATATAATATCTAAAAAAACTTATAAAGATTATTCAGTCATATACAGAGTTTTCAGCAAAATATTATATTAAAAATTCGTTAGATTTCGTTAATATAATTAAAAGTATTCACTTACCAAATAAGCGAAACTAATCTCGTGTGAAGGTACCATGAAATAAGTAGCAAATCTTTAAAAAAAATCAGTTAACTGTGTTAAAAAACAAGAACTATTACTCTTACTTACCGAGTGTTTAAAACAAAACTACTTCGAATTTAATAATAAATTATACTAGCACAGAAGGTTTAATTATGGGAAATCCATTAAGCCCCTTACTTGATGAAATATTTTTGGATACTCTAGAACACCAAATCAACAAACATTCGTTTTTTAAATAATTTATATACTGGCCTAGATATGTTGATAATAGTTTTACTGAACGGCAATCAAATATTTTTCTCGAATATATTAATAACCTTCATCCTAATATAAAATTTACAGTTGAACTAGAATCTAACAACAGTATAAATTTCTTAGATTTAACTATCAAAAGATTAAATAATAAACATGATTTTTCTGTGTATCATAAACCTTCACATATCGATACTATCATACACCATTCCCCATGCCATCTAACTCAACATAATTATCCGCTTTTCAGAGTATTATTCACAGACTAATTTCCCTACCTCCAAGTAAAATTAATTTTCGGACTGAATTAAACATAAACAAAGAGATTGCAATAAACAGTGGATATTCAACTAATATAATTGATACAATTCTACAAAAAAGTTATATAAAAGAACTATAAATATGATTTACCCTAATATCAACGAAAGTACAATTGCATACAATGTTATATCCTATATAGGTAATTCTAGCTCTAAAATAGGCAAATTTCTAAACAGTTTAGATATTAGAATAGCATTTAAAATCAATAATTCTTTAAGTACGTGCATTAAAAATAATAAAACAGAATATGATAAACGTAAACAATCAGGTGTATACCAACTAAGTTGTGGAGATTGTAACAAAACGTATATAGATCAAACAGCATATATACGATACAAGCACTATAAATGTTTTATCAAGGGAAAAACCGAATCCAATTATGCTTACCAATTAATTGAAACCAGGCATACCTTTCATAAAAAATTTAAAATTTTACAAAAAGAACTATAAATAGGGTAATAGATTGAATATACTGGAGTCTCTAGAAATATATAAGCTCAAACTAAACCATCAGGTAGAAATCAATAATTCACTTCTGTTAAATATATTTTAATAATATTAAGTTTATGGCTAGTACTCAAACATTCCCAGACAGAAAATCTAATCAATAGCAACTACAGTTACTGCCTTTGTAAAATTTCCGAATGGTTATATTACACCTAGTTATATAAATATACCTTTACTCTTTAGGTTTATTCATTCAAGATTTAACGTCCGAAGAAGCTACTGTGTAGAGAAATATGTTACCTGCTGTTAACAAATATAGTGGAAGTTATTGTGAAAAATAATTTTGTTTTTACATTTTAGATAAATAAATAACGTCGTATATTACGGATTTGTTTACAACAATTATATATATATATATATATATATATATATATATATATATATATATATATATATATATATATATATATGTATATATTCACTTTTTTTTACGAATCGTGGGAAGGAGAAGTCTAGCAGAGCTATTCAAACTCAGCTTTCAAGCGACCTGAACAATTCAACACTAAACTCGTTCTGTAAAACTTGCGTTGACTTTATTTTATAATTACCGAAATAACTTAATAATAAGACAATAGATTCTCTCCTACTTATATCGGAGTTGGTGGATGGGATGTGCAAGGTATTCCCAACTACTTTTTTGGTCAATTCCGATTTATACACCAAATTTAAAGGCAATATATTACAGCATTTTAAAGTTATCGCATTGACGCCATTACGCTATTTTATTATCTAGTACATCTCTGTATACTTCTGACCGGAGAAATCGCTGTATTTAAATAAAAAAATACAATCATGAGGTAGAATTGAGAATCTCCTCCTTTTTTGAAGTTAGTTAATTAATAAAAATGGTTACAATTATTGACGAATGTACAGACATCAGGAAACTGCATATCAAAAATTCAAGATTTGCCTTAAGCGAAATAATATTGTAACCAACCATGTAATACTTAAATGAGATGCTTTCAAAATAGTTGCCAATATATGACCTATGAACCATGTTTTTATGTGGGATTATTCACGGTGAGTAGTCAATTAAAAAGTCTCAGCAATTAATCAAGACAAGAACAATCGGTTAAACAAGAAGCACATCCTATACCTAAATTTAATGGTTTTCGAGATATTGATGTTTAAAATGAATCAGTTTATCCCTATTTACCACATGATGTTTGTACAAAATTTTCGTCAATTAGATAAGTAATTTTTTGGTACTGAATTTTTAAATATTCATTAGGCCGCCATGCCATTTTGTTCCGCCATAGTAGATTTACACAAAAATTTTATATCTCTATATTATACTTTATTTTTGTCCATTCGATGACTAGTTTCTTAATAATGAGTTTTTTTACATTTTGTAAGGCCACTATTTTGTCCCGCCATATTGGATTTTTTACTAAACTGTAGAGTTCAACATGTCGGAACAAAATAGCGGTCTAGTGAAATGTTTAAAAAATCAGTGTAAAAACTACGTATTCGATTTATTTGAAGTTATGTCCAAAAATCAAGTATGTCACAAAGCAGAATCTAGTCACATATGTTATTAAAAGGAAGATTCATATAAAAGGGAACTTCCGGGTAAAAGAAATTTACGGATTTTTTTATTTGGGGTTATACTAATAAAAACACAGGTATTTTATATTATGCCACTCAATACCTGAATGTTTATTTTGTGGTGTACTTTGTAATTATGTATTAGTATGTCAAAATTTTATGATGTATTAAAATTCAAATATTACTTTTTACTTTTCAGTGTCTTTAAATAGCTTTTTTATAAAATAATTGTCTCTTAGTATTTTAATAAAATGTTTACCTTTAATTTTTTGTATAAAACAGTTTTTCAAGAAAAGAATAATACATTACGTCATTTATCTTAACTTCTTATAAACACTTAATATTTTGAGTCTTCTGGTCCTCTTCAGTGCCTTGGGCAACCAAATTAAGTTATATGACATAATTTAATTTTTCTTCTTAAAAAATTTTATGTTACGTATCTGTAACTACCGTAGACAGATTAATAATAGTGTAAGTACATGTTGAGATACGTAATTTCTTAAAATATTCCGCTGCTCTAAATTTTTTGTTCTTTTTTGCGTATTATTTATCACAATATCTCTTGTTTATAATTTTTTCCAATAATATATTTTACTAATTTCAAAATTAATTAAATGCTTTAAAAGGAAATTCGTGTACCAATGCGCGAGAACGTACATCTATTAAGTGTTGTAACACTTTTACCAAAGTGTAAAAAGGTTATAGTTATAATTGTGGTATTTTGTCCTTTACTACTTTATTAACAAAAGATGATTTATTATTTTTTTAATATAAATCAAGACTAAATAAGCTGAATCCATTATATTATGTGGTAATGCAATATTTGTACAGATTCAGTAAGTTTAATGTGTTCGAATTGCCACATGTAATACTT
This sequence comes from Kuschelorhynchus macadamiae, assembly GCA_030620095.1. Classification (NCBI taxonomy): domain Eukaryota; kingdom Metazoa; phylum Arthropoda; class Insecta; order Coleoptera; family Curculionidae; genus Kuschelorhynchus; species Kuschelorhynchus macadamiae. The sequence continues at coordinate 246,540 of JAUTXW010002734.1, read as the reverse complement.
TTTTATATTTGCCTAATGTAATTAAGATAATAAGTAAACACTCTTTTTATTAGTTAGGTGTGACGCTGCTGATTCACTGGCCCACAAGATTTTTCTAACACCGGCCAGCTCATTATTTTCACAATGGAAATACCCTCCCAATAATAAAAAAATATTCGGAAAGGAAGAATTTTTTAATAGCCTAATTAGAACCTTTTATATTCGCAGGTAAACAATTTTATTGTGGGGCTAAAATGGGTCCATTTTACAACGGAAAAATTACCTAGACTGGGTTGTTTACAACATTAAACATAAAATAAACGTTAAACATCACTCTGACGATTGTTAGTTTTGCCTGACAAAAACTGAAGGTTATTCCAAAAAGGGAAAGCACAATATAGAATATCCAAATTTGCAATCTGCCATACGACCTGTTCCTCATAATGCAAATTTTCTAGCGCCGATTGCGCCTTTAGATTGGCAAGCTATTGATTTGGGAGATAACAGGTCCCAGTTCCGGCAAGCCACATTTGATTGTTCAAAGTGAATTAAATGATTTAGAACGTGATTTGGGGTTATCCAAGCAACAGTTAGAACTTCTGGGTACCCGTCTTAAGGAATGGAACCTATTGGCCAAAGAAACAAAAATTACGAATTTCAGAAAAACAAATGCTATGTTTTCTGAATTCTACAGTATGGAAAATTCGATTGATATAAACAGTTTAATGCGGGAACTTAATATTGAACATTCTCCCCGTGAGTGGCGCTTATTCATAGACTCATCTAAATATAGCTTAAAAGCTGTGTTATTGCATAATGGAAATTTAAAACCCTCTATACCAGTTGCCCATTCAGTTGCAATGAAAGAAAATTATGAAAATATGTGCACGATTTTGGATAAAATTAACTACAACAGGTATAAATGGCAGATATGTGGGGACTTAAAAGTTTGCAAAATATTGCTGTTTTCTTTATTTATGGGACAGTCGTGCAATAAATCAGCATTATGTTACAAAAATTTGGCCAGAAAGAAGCGAATTTCAACAGGGATCTTAAAATGTTAAATTTATACCTCTTGTTGATCCTAAAAATGTCCCTTTGCCTCCTCTTCACATTAAACTTGGGCTGATGAAAAACTTTGTGAAGGCTTTGAATAAAGATGGTGATGGATTTAAAAACCTAACACAAGTCTTTCTCCAGTTAAGTGATACCAAATTAAAAGAAGGCATTTTTATTGGGCCACAAATCAGAAAATTGCTGGACGATGCCAATTTTACGGAAAAGCTGACCAGGCAGAAACTCAGAGCGTGGAATTCATTTGTTAATGTAGTAAGAGGATTATTAGGCAACAATATGGATGAAAATTATCAACAATTAGTTAATGAACTCTTAGATACCTATGAAGCGCTTGTTGCCAGAATTAAACATTCACTTCCTCCATTCTCATCTGTCATTTTCTTCCTAAAAATTTGGGAACTGTTAGTGACCAGAAGGGTGAAAGTTTTCACCAAGATATCCGACCAATGGAAATTCGGTACCAAGGACGATAAGATCCAACCATTATGGGTGACTACTGTTGGTTTTTGAAAAGAGAAGATAGGACACCTCATAAACGGAGAACATAAAGTTTAATTAGTGTTTTAAGTTAATATTGTTCTCGTTTGCTTTTCTTTTAGATGTATGGTATGTTTAATAGCCGAAAACTGTAAACATAGTCAATAAACAGGGTTAAGAATTTCCTGAAATCATTTTTCTATAGATATTAAGTATCGTAACATTCGATATGGTTCTACAACTCTCACAAGAAAACCCTACGTGCTACATTTTTCTATTTGTCATTTTCGTATTTGGATAGGTCCATTCTATTAGATTATGTTATTCTTATTTGTGTTACAACAGGCCAGTGTATTATAAAGTAATTCCATAGACTTTTGAGCATAAATGGAAAATTTTATAGATTTTTAACTAACTTAACTAACTATTTACCATTTGATTAAAAAAACTTGGGAATGTGGCAATTTGTTAAATGTCTCTCATAGACCATACACAAATCACACAACTGATGTAAATTAGACCGCCGCAGAAGAAACCTACGAATTCACTGTGAGTGGTTAATAGAGTAAACATTCCAATGTCTATCTCGGTTATTCGTAAGGATAGACACTTGGATACGTAAAAATCATACCCAATTTCCTCAAAAAATGAATGTTTGGTGAGGTATAAAGTGTGGAAAAATAATCAGTCCCCTTCTTTCTGAAAGACACATTAACTGGAGAAAGATATTTGAATTTTCTAAGGATCGAAATTGTCCAGCTATTGCAGAACTATTTCCGAATAACCGTAAGTTTCTTACTTTACCTACTGTGTTAACTATTTAAACTTGATTTTTATGTAATGGTGTACCAAATGATGAAATATGGTTTCAGCAGGATAGACGGACAATGGCCATCTCAAACTCCGGACTTGACGCTCATCGACTACTTTTTGTGGGAACACCTTAAAAATGTATTGTATAAAACTTAGCCCAATAACCTCGAGGATGTAAAGGAGCAAATAGAAATCGAATGTAGACGAATCGAGGAGGCTGGCATTCTTTTTAATGTATTAAATGTTTTCCCACAGTATTTGGCCTATTGTCAGGAAGTAAATGGACAACGCTTTAGACACCTTACTTATATACTTACTAATTTCATTAATTTGTTTGTTGTAATAGGTATTTCTTTTTTATATTGTGTTGTTTCAGTTGTTTTTTACAAATTATTTTTAAAGTTGAGACCCTGTTTTCTCTTCTAGTATTTGGGTAGCAAGTTGAGTAATTATTATGCTTTCCGATCTGCCAGAACGTACAGAGTATTTACCTTTTCAGTTTCCCGAAATTTTTATTTTACTTACGGTAGATTTAGTTATTGAATTTCTGTTAGGATATTTGACATTAAAAATGTTACAAACATGCATCTTGCAGGTTTCGCATTCTATCCCCATAACCCAGTATAATTAAAATTTTTATAGGGTATAGGGTTTTTCAGTTCTTTGGGTTTCAGTTAAACGATCCATATTTATAAATCACCAAAACTGACTTTGTCAAATATATCAGGTACTGAATAATAAAAGGCATTACATTAAATTATAGATATTAGACCCTAATTTTCGCAAAATATGTTGACTTTCATAAAAAGTGCTCTTAATAAATAAATAGGTTAATAAATCTTACGTTAATTTTTAAAAAGTAAGTAAGTGTACATATGTTTAATAAATTCAAGTAAGTAGTACCTGGGATATTTCGCCGTTTCTTTACTTTTGTTACACCCTGTATATCTTTTTTCTATCGATATAATCGGGTAACTATCGACATTATTGTTCACCTATCGGCACTTATCGATAACTATCGATATATCGATATTTTTTTATTTACCTACCTAACTACCGATATATCGATAAAACGCCCATGCCTAGTAATAACCCACAATGGAAACTAATGTTTTGATGGTTTGGCAATAGTTAGAACTACTCTAGAAGTTATTGTAAAAAAGTTCAGAAAGCAATTGGAGTTCATAAATCTAGGGTTAAACAACAGGCAGCTTTGGTTTTAGTCTATCATGCTATATTCTGGGTGGCAATATACAATTTTATAGGGTAGCCCTACAGGAAACAGATATCTAGGAATAATACAAAATACTTTACCAGATACATGCGATGCGGTTAGGTCTTTTATCTATGGCCTATAAGACGACCAGCTAGGTCATCGGACTTTTCAGGGCTCGTTTTTTCTCGTATTGGGTTATTTGTAAAATAAAATTTATGAGACCTAACTTGATTCGATGGAAGACCTGCGAAATGCTAAAGAGAGAATTAAGAAATTTACAAGCCAAGCCCATAATCATACTTAATGCGCTACGCAGAATAAAAAAACTCTGTCAAAATTACATTCAACAGCATTACATGTTTGTCATCAATTGAGTAGTTTCTTATGGTTATAATTTTATTAATAATAAATAAAAAGAATATTAGAATGATCTTTTTGCTGAAAGAAATATATTAAATAATAGAAAATATTAATAGAAAGGATAAATAGAAATAACAGTAGTTCATTTAAAAATGTATCAGTTACAGATACCTAAAATTACTTATTATAATAAAGAAATAAAAAAAAATCAGCAATATTTTTAACATGAATTAGGTCATCAACTTAACAGCCAAGTTATTTCATAGCCGAGTATGAAAAATTTAAATTATACTAGCAAAATTACATTTTAGGAGCTTAAGTGAAGAAATAGCTATAAAGGTAACATAAAAAAACACAAATTTGGGCTACATCTCACGACTCGTTGACTATGGACTACTAAAAATTTTCTTTACGACAATTTTCGTTTCACCAGAAAGTAGCAGCACATACAAATACAGTCATACACACTCATGACATAACCATTAATACCCACACAAGCACCTGTACAATCACACACTCATGACAACCAGTCATACCCATACAAACATAGACATGTACGTAGGTTTTTGATAATGAAAACCAAAGTTTGCGAAAATTATTGTTATCCAATATATTCTTAGATGAAACTTTATTTATTAAATACGATCACACCAAGCTCCTCCAATCGATCGAGGATGATTGATGTTTTATTTTTAAGATGCATCTAATTCGCCAAATCTGTCGATTTCTAATTTTCTCTAGGACCCCGTATGTTAAGTTCCCTTTCAGTTGACATAATTGTCTATTCCTTCTTCAGCTTTACCATATCACTGCTAGTACCATATTCTTTGAATAATAGGCAATGTCTAGTACACTGTAAAGCTAAATTTTCTGCAAATTGCTCAAAAACTGTGTTGATTTTTAAGGGGATGGGTAAAGCAGCATAAAAGGGTGTGTTTTGGTTTTTGAATTATAGTTGACGTAAGTTGACGAAAGATAGTTTGTACAAAAATGTGGGATGAGTTTCCTGACCTGCCTCATATATTTATGATCTACTTCCAAAAGTATTTGAACTGAGATATTATTTCAAGAAGAAAAAAGTTGGGTGTTGATTTTATATGAACATATCTTACAAAATTAAATTGACAAATTTTGTAGCATTATCAAGAATTACGAGAGGATCTCATTAATGAAATCAGGCAGTAGATTGATTGGGATAATATGTCTAAATTTTATATAAAAATTATTTTATTTACCATGGTTCTAGAAATAAATACTCCGCATTCAAGTAATTATTTGCATACAAAGTATCCATATTTGCATGCTTCATTAACATACACTGCATTTGTATCTTACTTAATTAGCATACATTGGTTAGAGCAGTTAAATTAATACCAAAACTAAAATTGTTTTAGTCTGAAAGGCTACCATTATTAATAAATCAGAGCTCTTCTTCCAGGTCTCCATCTTATGTCTATCGGTATTAGATCTATGTAAAAGGATCAAAAGGCTAAAGGGGAATTGGCCCGTTGGCGTTGTGTCTTTCAGTTGTAGAACTAAGGATCTTATATTCTTCGAGTATACTTGTGTTGAACAAAAAGCAGTTTTCAGAATCCAACAGTTATTACATGAACAGAATTCTATAAATATCAGAAGACCAAATAACACGTGGTTTAATTAGACTCCCGTTAGATTAATATTTGCTCTGTAGTTTTTGTTTCAAAATAAAATTTTTTGAAATTAAAGGGAATTTTTCTCAGTGTTCGAAACAATTTAAAAATCAATATGGTAGCGTTTCTTTCTGAAAAAATCAAAATAAGCAAGGTAAGATTGCGATTAAGTGTTTAAAAATCGTATAAAATATTACATAGTTACAAAAAAAATTAGAACAACCTAACTATTACTGATGTAAAAAAGAGATGCGAAATGAAAATCACATGTTGGAAAGGAATATAAATAAAATTCCTATATCTCGAATAGGTTGGACTAAATAAACTAACTTGGACTATAGTGGAAAATATTATTAAGTTGTTGCTTTTTGATTGTATGTATTTTATTGTTATAATTTCCCAAAATTACTTAATTTGCATTTTGGACAAATTAAAATTGAAAAAATCAGCTCGTCTTCCCTAGGATCAAACCCAGGACCTCTAGTATTCTAGGCAAACGCCACTGAGCCACGAAGACCATAAACTCAATACCAACTACGAAAATTTAACTTCAAAAATTATAATAGTATGCATTAAGTCCAATTTTAGTGTCCTTAACAAAAGTCTTAATAATATTTAATCGGCATTTCAGGGAAATTAAAATTGAAAAGTTAACTCGTCTTGCATTCTAGACACTCACCTCTCATCTAGAAAGACCATGAGCTCAACATCAACTACGACAACTTAACTTATTCAATTTTATGTTAGTGGAATTTATGCTATTGTAGCCTTCAGCGGTAAATGTGTTCATAACAATAATAACAACCGAATGGGCTAGGCAATAGCCCTGACCCGAGACACCGGCAATAAATAGGCGCTAGAACGTCTAAAAGGTCAGGTGCTTTCCCCGGAGGTCAATTCCTGGTCAATTGGTTATTTTACAAATATGACAACAGAACAGGTAGTGTGACGGAAAAAGATAAGACAACGTAGGAGAGGGCCTGCAGAGTACCTTGAGGTCCTCTGCCATCCCTAAGGAAGCGGCTGAGTACCTAGGCGACTCAAAAGAGGTAAGAGTTTTGATCTCCACTCCTGCTAGAACTTCCGGAAAAGTATTATTTAATTGAAATGATCAGCTTTAGCTTGAATAGAACGTGGAAATGCCGCTTCATTAAGGATAAAATCTTCAAAATTACACCAATAAATTATTTCAAACATTTTTATTTTTCCATTGATCCCAAACACCATCTTTGGTTGACGTAAATCTAAGCCAGGAGTGTCAAAGCAACCAACTGAGTCGGTACTAAAAAACAAAGGGACCAAACAAACCTTGGAACAGCAGTTAATAAGTTGCCAGGTGGCCAAGTTGAAATGTTTCCTAAGGAAAATTCGGTGGGTCAGGGACCCTTTCCATGAGGCGTTGGAATGACTGAAGTATACATATTCTGAAACGCGGGGCATCAAAAAGGAAATATCAATGCTCTAGCCTGGAGTTACTTTTTAGAAGTGGATCAGTTATTACTTCACAAAAATCAATCATCATAATTTATCCCATTTAAGAGTATATCGAAATAACTTTAAAACACGTCGGCTTTTCAACATCTTATTTACCTTCAAGAAAAATTACCACAATAAAAGTATATTGTTTTTCCATTAAAATTATTGAAAAGTCAGTATGTTTTCATTTTTTTTTCCATTTCAAAAAACGCATGGAACCCAATGGAAATTTCGTCATTCGTTTCTATTTACGACAAACTTTATTTTTCTTTGTGCATTTCTCGGTCTTTTGTTAGATATTTTTTTCAAATATAGGTTATAAACGGCTAAATTGCTAAGAAATTGCAGGGTTTTTTAAGGGTCAACCGGTATATTTTGTATTTCGCTGAACATCCGGCTCATTTGCTACACTAATGAGGTGTCCGCCGGTGACCCACATAATATAAATATAATAATCATACGTAAACAATGTAAATCATATGTATATAAATAAATCAGATGTAACAGCAACTAACAAGGTCAGGCAAGAAATGCACCCGAAATAACAGAAACAATAATTCACGTATTCCTGCTTTTATTACATCTAAAAAATCAACTACTATAACATAACAATGGTTACTTTCCCAAAGGTGTTGAAATTATATCATCATCTGAATGTGTACGTATTAAACAATTGAAACAATTATCCTAAAAATCAAAATACGCATCACATTTGTTAACAGGTTAACGCGCCACATGTTAGCGGCACAAACGCTTCGCCATTCTTTAATAAGATTTGCCTACTTAAATGATATCAATAAAATTTTGGACGAGCTCCTAAAATTTAAAAACAAATAATTTATCACAAAGAAGACGCTTCTAATTTCAAGCTTATATATAACTTTACTTATCTGTCTGTTTGTTTGGATCAAATCTTGTAATGGAATTTTAAACCACCTCCACTTGACCTATTGTTTTGAAATTTTGTAAACGTATAACAAAAATATGGTGACTTTAACTTTTCCTGCTACCTCAACAAAGTTTTTAGTCATTTTGAATCACTTCCACGTAAATTATTGCTTTCAAATTTAATATACATATAAAGGTAAAACGAAATTCTAGAATTTGTATCATCTTTACCGTGACTTTGATCAATTTTTCAAGTAAATTTCCAACTAAACTTCTGGACAAAGCAAACGGATCAAGCAAATTTTTAGGTAAAATTTAGGTATTCAGTAGCTATCCTTCAATTTTAATTGCATGTGACCGATATTAATCGTAAACCTTACCTGAGTTAAAAAGTTATTTATCACTTACTAATATATTATTACACAAATTTTCCAATATTCTCTTTGTTCTAAAAAAAACGAATTTTAGGTTCTGACTGCTAAATTATCTCAATCCTTAGCGAAATTTTAAAAAACAATTTTTTAGTTATAAAAAAATCAATTTGAGATATTTCTAAGAGGCAAATTACCAATGACAAAACTGTGAAGTTACTTCCGGTTTTGGATGTCTGGACAGCCATTTTTTGAAAAATCGACATTGCTTTACGAAAAAAAATGCAGTCACTTTTTACAAAATACTTGATTTAAACAGTTCAAAATAAGCACTTCGATTAAAAAATCGTTTTGGGTAATAATAAAGTTTTTTTATTTTTTTTACTTCTTGTTTTATCGAAAGAACAATTTACTCCAATATTTTTAATGGGACCTTGTATATTTTCTTCATAGCCATTTACACCGTAAAATTGCCTTTCAAAAATGGCTGGTATATCGCCATCTTAAAAATAAAGGTTAATATGCGATACATCTATACAAGGTGCTATTAAAAATAATGTAGGAAAATGCTCTTTCGATTAAACGAGAAGTAAAAAAAATTAAAAAAATATATTAGTACACAAAACGATTTGTAGTAAAGTGTTGTAGAAGTGAAGAATTAATTTTATTTTGGACTGTTTAAAACAAGTAATTTATAAATATTGAGTGTATTTTTTGTACATATAATGGGGCAATGCTGCCGCCATTTTGAAAACAAAAATTAATTTGTGATATATCGTTGAAAAGCTAATTTTAGGCTGCATAGGATAGTCCATAAAAATATACAGGATCCTATTTAACAAAAAGTAGGGGTCAGTTGTTTTTTTTTTCATAGAAAATTTACCTCTTATGAACTTTTATGAATATAGCAAATTTCGGATCGATATTTTTAAAAATAATAAAGTTACAGAAAAATGTTCACTACTCCTCAAAACTTAAATAAAAAGTTTAAAATTTAAAATCGATATTTTGGGGATCGTAAGCAATGTCCAATTTTCTTAGGTGTATTGGAGAAGAACACTACCTAACAATGGCTCCTTATCATTCTCCTTTGATGGAGTTGGATTACTATATCTTTTAATTGAACGCGTAATTTCTTCAGTGGAATGGCCATTGCCTTTGAGAGCTTCGGCCAATTTCGATGTTTCCGATGTTAGAGAATATAGTGAGTTAATAGCCGATTTCTTTTGTGCATTCTAGTTAGATCCCGAAGATATTTTAGTCAGATTCGATGTAGAATCATTATACACAAATGTTCCTGTCAACGACTCAATTTTCATTATATCAGACATACTGGATCATAATAATCGTAATAAGAACTTAATAGACCTAGTGGAAGCTTGTCTTACGTCTACTTATTTCATTTTTCAAGGACCTTGAACAAACTTCAGGGGTGGCTATGGGATCTCCTCTATCACTTGTGGTAGCGAATACCTTTATGGAATCTTTTGAGGATATTGCTCTAACATCCGCTCCACTAAAACCAAACCAGTGGGTCAGATATGTAGATGATAATTGTGTTGTTTGACCTCATGGACAGGATAATCTCCTTATATTTTTGGACCACCTTAATCAACAACATCATAATATCAAGTTCACAATAGAAATTGAATCTAATGGAACGATTCCGTTTCTAGATGTATGTGTTCAAAGGTAGGAAGATGGTACATTAGGATATTCTGGGTATAGAAAACCGACGCATACAAATAGATACTTAAATGCAAATTCCCATCACCATCCAGCCCAAAAGAAATCGGTTATTAACTCACTAGTATTCAGAGCTATTTCGATTTTTGATCAACATCGAAAATATCGAAACTGACCAAAGCTCTCAGAGGGAATGGCTATTGCACTGAAGATATTACGTGTTCAATTAAACGATATAGTAATCCAACTCCGTCAAAGGAGAATGATAACGAGCCACCGTTAGGTAGTGTTGTTCTTCCCTACATACATGGCACTACAGACAAAATAGGAGGTTTACCTTGGCGATCCAATATACGTACAATCTTCAATATACATAAGAAGCTTGGATCCCCGAAAGATATTGGACCTTTTCAAATAGAAGAGTATGTAAAATTCCTGTGGTGTATGTGGGCGAAACAAAATGTTCAATATCAACTAGACTTAAGGAACATGAACGATGTATTAAAAAGAAACAAATTGTTCAATCTGAGATAGCTGAACACCAGCATACCACTGGTCATATTATAATGTAAAGGAAACCAAGGTTCTAGCATTTCCAGGATTTTATAAACAAAAAATTAGGATATCTATTGAAATATTTAAACATACAAAAACTTTAAATAGAAATACGGTCTATAGTTTACGTCACATATGGAAACCGATCTTAACACAGAGTCACGGTTCGGCGAGCACAAGTCGGGTGTAAAAGCCCACCTGAATCTCTTCGAGCTAATTTATTGTTCAGATCTCGTAGACTAAAGATACCTGAAGATGCCTCGTGCAATCGAAAGCGAAACGTCGGATAGTAATTCCAATCTGACACGGTCTAATTCCAAGAACCATGATTTGAAAGGTGGATTGATGTAACAAATAGTAGTGTTGTCTTTATCTTTAGGAATGAGAACTTATAACGATATTGGTTGTTTGTTGTCATGTGACTTCAACAGACCAATCGAAATGCTTATGACTAAAGTTAATATTAAAGTGTAGGTTTCTATTTAGCCTGCAAAGATAGGTGAATATTCCGACAATATTCGCAACGGCCTGGCGACTGCTAGGCGACCAGGATGCCTTGGATGGTGACGGTTCTGGAAGCATGTTCTTGGACTGTCTGTAGTCTTCTGTCCCTTTCCAATTAGTCTTTTTTTTATCCCAGATCAATATGTTTAAGGTTTTGGAAGTTTGTCTCTTGTTTAGACCAAGGAAGAGGTTTGGTAACGAATGCGTGTCGAGAAACCTTGCCTTGCAAAGTGTCGGTCCGCTCGTTCCCCTCGATACTGCTGTGCCTGGGTTTTTAGATTGTCTTAAGGGCTGCTTGACTATCGGAGTAGATTTACATTCCTTCCTCCGGTCTGTCATCAGCTAAGGTAATTATCAGTGGTTCTATATTATTTGCATAAATGTAGCAATCTTCAACTTTTACGACATGCTGAATGGAATTCTACCAGCTTTCACAAAGAATAAATATCATTAACGACTTTTTGTTATTAATTCAACTACTGTAACTCCCAACGTAGAAAAAACGTTCTAAGCCTTTACTTTTGATTTAATTTGATGCAAAATATGTTCAATTCAATGACGTAAACAGTTATATGGGTCCCCATCACATATAGAATGTTTTACCTTCATGCCAATACAACATAATACATTTCTACAGTAATTAATTCCATCTCTCTCACACTGCATTGGAGTCAATGAAGCTTTACAAAGCCCAGTCCATTAACTTATGATGTCATTGGTTCAATCGGATCAAACACACAATAATATAAAGAAAGCCGAAAAACAGTGTGTACCATTTTCTCAGCCATACTAAATATACCTTTTTCAAATTTATAACTTTTAAAACCCTTCACTTATTTTATAGCTAAGTTCAAAATAAATGTAATTTTTCTAATTCAGATTTGATGTTAGCTGCATTCGGACCTTTATTTAGGAGGCGACTAAAGTAACTTGCATTATCTATAATAACAACACTACGTTCCGCTAACAACATAACATCATGGTATTGAACCAAGTTTTATCAAGGCCAATAATTGGCCTATCGCCTGATCGATAATTTTTAATTTGTTGTAGATAAGCATGTGACAGAATTCGTAATCTTTGTGCTTCCATCACTACTTGGCTTTTGCTATTTTTTAGGAAAGTGAATCTATTTTTAAAAAAAAATCTGTGAGGTGTTGCTCGACCGCATTGTATATTGGTTCCTTCCTGGACCAGTCTTAATGTTATTTTGTCCAATGCGGTCGCCAAGTCCATCCAATATCCAAGTACATGGAATATATTTTTCTTCTGATCATGTTTTTTCTCAATCGTCTACATGATGAGTCTGAAAATCTTTCCGTTTTTTTCTTGTTATTGAGAAATGGTTTTTCTACAATACCCTTAATCGTATGAATTGGAGTTCTGTCAGTTCACTGGTTTCTTGTAATACACTTTGTTTATTAAAACTCATTTTACTTCCCTCGTAAAAGGGAAGTATTGTAATCGTGATAACATTACTCTGCAAATTTTTTTCAGATCTTCACGTTTCGGGGTCCTTAGATGACGAAAAACATGTTTTCTCAATTCCGTCTGTCTGTCTGTGTTTCTGTCTGGTCTGTCTGTTCGCGGCGTAGCTAAAAAACTACTTACCCGATTGACTTGAAATTTTCGTCAAAAATTAAGGGTTATTTGGGAATGACCTGGTAATATTTTGGTAAAAATCCAATATGGCGAAACAAAATGGCGGCTTAGTGAAACGTTAAAAAATTATTATTAAAAAACTACTCATTCAATTTATTTGAAATTTTGCAAGTATTATGTTGAAATCAATCAATCAACTGGTAACATTTTTAAAATTATTTATATACAATATTTAAAAATTCAGCCTGAAAAGACAGCGGAATGGTTTGATTTCAAATTGTGTGCCATAAGTAATTATGGTATAGGGATCAATTAGTAAAATAGTGGTACTAATTCTGTCGGTCTGTCTGTCAGTTCGCGGCATAGCTTAAAAACTAACCCAACTGACTTCAAATTTCGATAAAAAATTAATAGGATGATCTGGTGAAATGTTAAAAAAATGTTATGAAAAAGCTACTTGTCGAATTTATTTCAAATTTTGCTTAAACATATATATACATCTATATCTAATATACCCCTATACCTAGTAAAACTGTGTTACTAATTCAAGATGGCGGAACAAACTTGCGGCCAAATAAAATTTTTGTAATCGTGAAAAAATCAATATGTTTTATCCATTCCCTCGGTCCGTCTGTCGGTCTGTCTGTCAGTTCGCGACATCGCTTAAATACTACTCACCAGATTGACTTCAAATTTTGACCAAAAATTAAGGGTCATATGGGGATGACCTGGTATTATTTTGGTAAAAATCCATTATGGCTGAACAATGTTAGAAAACTTTTGTTAGAGTGGTGTAATATTTGGGATTAGGATCCAGTAAAAAAGACAAGTTTTTTTTTAATTGTTGAAGTTTCGGAACATAATTTGTGCATCCTCGGGACACATAGATCCTCTATCCTGCATGAAACTCATATTATCCGTCTTTACCTACGCCGTTGGTCCGCAGATATTTCCTGGCTATTAAGTTTTTAAAAACCTCTTGTTGTTATGTTACAGTGGTGTATTATTTGGGGTGAGGGTCCAGTAAAAAAAAGTCTATTTTTAAATAGTCAACGTTTCGCAACTTTATTGTTGTATCCTCAAGACACATAGTTTCCGTATCCTGCATGAACCCCATATTATTAGTGTTTACCTACTCCGTTGGTCCGCAGATATTTCCCAAATATTATGTTTCTATGGTTTTCGTTAATGATCCTCTTGTTGTTATGTTATAGAGTGGTGTATTATTTGGGAGTAGGGTCCAGTAAAGAAACAAATTTTTTAAATTGTCGACGTTTCGCAACTTTATTGTTGCATCCTCAGGACACATATCTATATATATATATATATATATATATATATATATATATACATTCTATATCCTGCTTGAAACCCATATTTTCAGTCTTTACCTATTACCTGGTCCGCAAATATTTTCCAGATATTAAGTTTCTAAATAGTTTTCGTTAACGATCCTCTTGTTTTAATGTTAGAGTGATTATCCTTGGGGTTAGCATCCAGTAAAAAAAAAACAAAAGACTTTTTTAAATTGTCGACGTTTCGAAACTTTATTGTTGCGTCCTCAGGACACATATGTTGATTCTATATCCTGCTTGAAACCCATATTATCAGTCTTTATCTACTCCGTTGGTTCGCAGATATTTCCCAGATATTAAGTTTCTAAATGATTTGTGTTAACGATCTTCTTGTTGTTAGAGTGGTGTATTATTTGGGGTTAGGAAATATCTGCAGACCAACGGAGTAGGTAAAGACTGATAATATCGGTTTCATGTAGGATATAAATAAAATTGCGAAACGTCGACATTTTAAAAAAGTGTTTTTACTGGAACCTAACTCAAATAATTCACCACTTTAACATAACAACAAGAGGATCGTTAAGGTAAACCAGTTAGAAACTTAATATCTGGAAAGTATCTGCGGACCAAGGGAGTAGATAAAGACTGATAAAATGGGCTTCAATTTAAGATTGCGAAACAAAATGGCGGCCCAATAATTTTTTTAAAAAAATCAACGTAAACAAATTTTGTTCAATTGATTTTGCAGAAAAATTATATGTTAAAATGGGATAAACTGGTACAAATTCAACATGACGTAGCAAAATGGCGGTATATGTCAATGTATAAACTACTTTTTAAATTTATTTTGTTATGCCCAAAAGTCAAGTTGTGGCATAGGTTGAAAGAAAATGGTAAAATATTGGTAGGAATCCAATATGATGGAACAAATAGAAATGAAAAGACAGTATATGTAACACATATATACTGTGACTATGTACTGAAATAAATTGGGTCACACTTCACTATTCCTAACAAATGGAAAAAAATCATAACTACGGAAGTTCTGTGTAACGAAATTTACCAATTTTCTACCAAAGTTTCGTAAAAATTTTTCACTATTTATTTAGAGTCAAGTGATAAATGCTGTCTCTTGCGGTAGTCATAATTTTAATTTTCCCACGGAAAAAATAAATCTAAACGAAATAAATACTTTGCGTTTTAAGGACAAAGTATTTTTCGAATGTAATTCTGACCTGTGATCATCAGACCTATATTATGAAACATTTAATGGATTCCAAATAGGTTTAGCAGCAAAGGTATAAGTAAAAATAGTGCAATATGATTGCACTCAAAAGGAGCCAATAAAGCAGGTAAAATAAACATATTTTTACACTTTAACACCTGGTAACTATTTACAAAATCTTATTAGGGAATTTATTACCTGAAAAAGCAAAAAGTAGAATTTCGTATTCTGGGATGCACTTTACACTTCAGCACCGGCATGTCTATAACAACGATTTTATTAAACCAGAAATCCCAATTTACGAGGAAAATATATATGGTAAAGGTAAATGTCCGTTATTATGATGTAAACGCGAAGATCACTGATATATTACATAATCTTTGCAGAAACCAAACAAATACGAATATTTCTACATACGAATTTTCTGCTTAATCATAGTCCTGTCTCGTTTTAGTAAAGACTTAAGTATTTTCTTTCATTAGCATAATTTGTGGGAAAGTTTGGGCCGTAATGCAGCAACGATCCGTTTATCATTTTAGAAGGTATGGTAGAGTGTTGGATAATACTTATCAAATTAGAAAATTATGGGATTAGTTTTTTAGAAAATGTTATTGCTAAGTGCTTCTAGCAAAATAGCATAACTTTTGACAAAAATTTAAACCTTTTATTAAGTACATTGAAATTATTTCCATGATTGTTTTCTAACTTTATTTTGAAAAAAAGAATGCATCCACTCCATAATGAACAAAAATTTTATGATTTAAATTCTGTTTTACTTCAACTTATACGCTATAGAGTTGTTTTAGATTTTTAAGTAAAACAATGTTTTTTTCCAGAAAATTGGCATAAAATACCTACTTATAATTTACGAGCATATATTTACTCTTACGATTGGAGCTATAATTTAACGAAATTAGTGTTGGTGATGGTGTAATTTGTTAAGCAATTTTATAACAATTTTTTTTCAGATCACGATATGGTAAATTAAATGATTTTTTTCTTAAATCAACACTGATTAAATCGTTAACATC
The DNA here is from genome assembly GCA_030620095.1 of Kuschelorhynchus macadamiae. Lineage (NCBI taxonomy): Eukaryota > Metazoa > Arthropoda > Insecta > Coleoptera > Curculionidae > Kuschelorhynchus > Kuschelorhynchus macadamiae. Next base: position 230,336 of record JAUTXW010002734.1, on the reverse strand, counting down.
AATATTCGCATATAGTGATTATACATCAAAACTGACGAAAAGTTTTTCCAGAAAGTATGTAGAGTTTTTGATATAGGAATCTGTCTTCTGAATAAAGAAAATTTGGGAGATATTTACCTAGTTTGTACATGGGCAAGGCAGAAACCAAGGTTCTAGAGACAGTTCCAGAATTCTACGATAGATTAGAGAGTCTATTGAAATTTTGCAGATTTAAAAAATGTTAATAGAGATACGGTTTACGGTCTACATCTCACGTAGAAACCCATCTTAATACCGAGTCACAATTTGGTAAACACAGTGTTCAGAACTTATGATGTAAAAATCTCTCGGTCAATCGAAGGAGATCCGAATGTAAGCTGGAGGATTGTGGAGAGAAAGACTAAAAGACCTTTTTTTTTCAAGAGACATTTTAAATTTCCTATTTTATGTGATGTATCATTTGTAATTGCTTGATATGCGCCATAATTAATGGGTGTTTCTTCTGCGATAGGGATCCCTACGACAGGGTCTTGACTGTTTTTGGAAAGTACTTAAGGCTAGGTCAGGCTTAATAAAATATTATGTCGACCATTAGGCGATAAAAACGTTACTTTCAAGAAATGTGATGTTCAGTGAATTGTAACGTATTTGTTTTGATAGGAGAGTTTGTTATCCTGTGGAGACCAAAAAAGATTTTCATATTCTTGTTTTGTTTTATTTTCAGTCTACAAATCTTTCGAGTTATCTCATTTAGTGAATTTTATAGTACGTAACATTGCGGTTCACAATACTGATAATCGCGGGATAGGTCGTGGTTCTGATTATATTCGACATAACTTCAACTATGTTATGAATTGAAACTGGAAAGGTAAATCTAGATTGTTGTGACATGTAGTAGTAATAAGAAGGAGACAACAAGGACAGCAACTAGGCTTAAAAGGCCCGTTTCACTAACCCCACTTCCACCGATCTCACTCGACACCTCCACGAGGCGGCTAGCCCTTCCAAAGAAGGAGAGCATCTTATCTCACTCAAGGTGCTGCAATTCCTCCTTGCAAATGGATTCACCATAGAGGGTGTTCCTGCTTACCTTTCCTATGGTAAGGGCTTTTTTCGTCTATCCCACAACTGGGTTGGGTAGCCATTTATTTTGCTTCTCTACAGTAATTCGACCTAGACCAATTTTTTTCGGCTTTTCTTGAGTCTGGACCTGCAAGTATTATCGGTTGCTCCCATCCTGGCTTTGTCCTTTGTTTTTACCTGCATTTTGGTATAAACCTCAGTCTGAAAGAAAGTTGTGTGTCTTCCTAGCTAAATTGTCTCTCCGACACCACGATCCGACCAGTCAATACCGACGCCGTTTGACCTAAAAATAGCCATTCACGAGTTATCCTTATAACTACCCAATGGCGTCCTATTTTTCTCCCATTGATCATTTGTGTTTCGCTAGATCTCACAAGCCTTAGACGACTGTCTAGAAGAATCTCCCGTCAAATTATGGCTACAATTCTCATGTTTTTTTTTACCCCCAGCGCAACAATCAATTATCCTTTCTATAACCATATAAAAGCTCCGGGAAGCCAAGAAAGACTCCTGATGTGGTCCTCATTTCTCCGGAAATTCCTAAACAGATCAGTTTCTAAACTCCGATAAGTTTTCCTAGACCACTGTCGGCTATCATGATTACAAATTTATAGGTGATCCTCTGTCAGACAACCGCAGTAGAGAGCCAATGGAGGACCTAGGGGATAAACCCTATGTCCGAGTCACCACTTGATGTCGACTTTCCGACGTGAATTTTCCACGTGAGTTTCCTCTTTAAGATCTTAGTCGTTTTACGTCGTCCAATTACGCCTGCGCATAGTAGCCTTCAAATTATAGTTACTTGAAAAGACCATGCTTTGAAAAGTACCCTCGTAACCTTGGCTCAACCCGGCAGTCTTCCATGGTAAAACTAACCGTAGGGCTCCGAAGCACGGACTCTACCCATGTTGGTTCATGTGCAGTAGATATGTATAGGATACCTAACGGAGTATCCTCTGTTAGGTATCTGTTAACTATATTTTCTATAGTTTTTATTATTAAAGACGTTGGTCTAAGGAGTTCGACGCCTTGCAAAGCACTGCAAGCTCTCGGCTCTTGAGATGAAGAAGATATTTGCCGAACTCCACACTTTGGGGACATATTCCACTGATACGCTTGCCTATACACCATCTCCCATCGTGTGAATACAGTTTCCAAGCCTGCCTGCAACGTTGAGGGAATAATTCCACCAGGACCAGGTGTCTAATCTTTAAACTCCAGAGGCCAAAGCTAAATAAAACCTTATTTTTAAATAAAAAAAAATTTTTAATTGAAATATATTTTATTTCATTTGTAATAATATAATAAAGATTAATATTTTCAGTTGTTAACTATGAAATAAAATGTCTTTATTTTAAACATGAAATTGTATTAAGAATATTTCCTTTCTTTTGTTTAAAAATAAGTTATCTTAATATTTGGCTTTAACTTTTTTCTTTACATTTTATTGTAAAAAGTAATATTGAAAACATAAAAAAACAAATTTTGTATTTTAAGAAATTAAACAGAATTTCTTATTCAAAGAATAACTCTCAGCGCCATTTTGAAGAGAATAAAAAAAAAGAGAAACTAACCTACATTTTAAACACTAAAACATTCATCAATCGGTGTGCAAAAAAACTAAAATTGAATCAATTTTCAAAATGAAGTGAATTTTTTAACTGTTCTGTTAGATATATAGTCCTAGCATTTTGTATCTTTAATATTAACCACCAGAAACATCTTTTCACAAATTTTTATCAAAACTCATTGAACACTAGTAAAATTATGATGAAAATTAAAAAATTCTTTATGTCATGTAGTTTTGCCGGAAATTGCCAAGAAATTGGTATTTTTGGACCGATACAAGCCGCTACTTATTTCATAGTTTAAAATATTGCCCAAAACCCTATTTATCTACAAAAGTAAAAAAAATGGCTTCCTTTGATTGTGCAGTGGAAAAACTCGGGATTATCTTCCTTTGTGAGCCCACCAACATGCTAACACGTGTATACAAAAAACTCCGGGGGAAAAAGTAGTTCCTTTTTTACGAAAATTTCAGGTATGTTGACTCCACTATAATGGTACTTATGATGCCTGAAGAGTAGAGTCAGAGTCAATTGAAGATTCTTTCTAGGGTCGTGACCCATCAATGCATATCACTGAATATTATCCATAGTCGGTCTAATCAGTAACACATTGATTTCGTTTGAGCGTATTGTAAATATCTCCTTTGTCATTTTGTTTTAGGCCAACTGCGACTTCCTGTCAATTAACTGTTTTCTTTACCTAAATAAAGTTGGTAACAATATGGAGAAATGACATATCTATATAATTATTGTTAAATCAATACTCAAATAAATATACAATAGCGTGAAAGAACGATAGCAAATTCAATTTGTATTACGGATAATATCAGTCATTAATAAAATATGAACCTTTAGTAACATATACCTGTTTTATTTGTATTGTGAAAGCTATTTATGAGTTACCTTTTCCACACAATCAAAAGTATGAACATTGTATAACAGATAATGTAAATGATATTCCTAAATCTTAAAGTTTAGCGTAAAATGTCTGTTTATAGATGCTGCTTTTGGTTCTCTTTGAGGCTTGGAAGTCTTATATGTGCTATATTTTCTGCTGTAAGTATATATATTAAAATCTTTTCGACATTCCCAGTTAATAAATTAACTTATTTTTTTTTATTTTCTTATTTACAATGATGAATGTTACATCACGTCATAAATTTTACATACGCCATTTTTTGTGGGATTTGGAAATTCTAAAGTAATTAATTGAGAGTAAAATAAATATTATGTAAACAAAAGTATACTTGTATAGGGTATCTCTAATTTAGGATAGTTAACTTCAGTTTTACAAAATTTTCTGGGTCAGATACATTCTATTTATATGTAGCTCATAATTTACAACACATTACTTCAACCTCCCCACCTTGCTAAGATGAGGTTAACACCTATAATTTTAAATATAAGTGAGGGTCTAGTAGTTCCTTATTCCAGTTGTGAAAACGTTATCGAAATGATAATTTTCAATTCGTATTTTATTTTTACTGTAGGCTTTTCAGATGAATTTACACTTTTTCCTAAAGAATAGGAAATCGTCACGATTCCCTATACCGGTCAGATGATTCTAAGGGAATTTTGTAAAATTCACACTTTACCAAAAGGTTAAACATATGGGCCGTAATATTTAAAGAACATTTTGTTGACCTTTTCTTTCTAGAAGTGGATTTGACATTAATCTAACTCTACTGGAAGGCGCAATAAATTTAATAACTACTGATAATTATGAACAAATTAAAGAATATTAGAGGGTATTTCTGCAAGATAAAGCTTGCGTAAGCAACGGTTTGTCGACAAATATATTCCTGGTCAATAGATGGGGAGGGTCGAAATCTTCACGATTTACGGATTTGTCCCCACTGGACTACTTTCTGTAGCACTTCTCAAAACCAAAATTTATGCTGCTCAACCCCATTTATTGGAGCTGTTACAACAACGAATTTAAAATGAGTTCCAGCAAACAATTTCAGCAGTTTTTCATAATATCCGAGGATGGTTCGAATATACCTTAGTGGTGTTGCGTGCAGCAATTAATAAATGAATACGATGAGGTTGTGTTTTGTTTTCGTTGAATCACCCGACATAATACATTCAGATGTTTCTTATTACTTTTTTGTTTAAGAAAAATATTCTACAAATTGTTTTATTCACAAGATCCAATCTTGAAAAATATTTACTTTAATAACTTTAAAGCTGACAAGTAAAAAAACTTTTCCAATATTTACTTAATGAATTTAACAGACACCACTAATTGATAGTACAAGAAAAATTTGCGCTTCCATTACGTTTTACTCTCTTACTATTTAGTTTCATTCATTCAGATTTATTTTGTAAACCCCAGCTTTTATGTACTTACATACATTCTCTTACATTGCATCGTTTACCACACTTATCATTCAGATCGATGACATTAATATGCATGAGTGTATTGCACGAAAATTATAAAATTACAAAATTGGGCAACGAAATTTTACCTAAGGTTTGTTTATTTTTTCGAATTGTTTACTTTAACAATTATGAACCACTTCGTGACTTCTTATAAAGTACTACTTTGACGACCTTGTGCGAGATCTATTCGTAAGAATGGTATATGCAAGATCTATAAATTTACATATTTATGTGTAGCGTGCATGAGACGCTGCTCATTATTTTACGATAGTCATTCCATAACAATTATGGAAAATTGATCTAAAACAAATCAGTTAATTAACCTCCATTGCAATTTATTTTTTACAATAAACAATATATAATATTTTAATTTAAGTAAACCTGGGCACCTTGAATATACGCAATTTTTTTTTATCTATGTGCAGACCACGATATTCGAAGGCCTAAGTACAGTGTACCGTGGGTTGCTTTAAGTGAAAACAGTTTATTGGTGCGGAATTTAAAGAATTTCAGATTAGGAAAAAAGGGAAAGGCTTTTGCTTGTAACATATCCCATAATCGGGACACTCTGGCAATAAAGGAGCTAACAACGTGTATAATAATAGGTGCCTTTGGTATTTGCAGTTGGACGGTGAAGAGATGTATATCTGTCGATGCTCGTACCACATTAAGGAAGGCATAATGGTTGATAATTCATCAGAACAAAATCCGTGATAGAAACTGTAAAACAGAGACAGATCGCCAACATTTCGATTCGATGCTCTAGTGAAGGAAGCTTCCTTGTGATGTTTGGATCATCAGTCAGGCGAGTAACACTTATTTTGACAGAGTTAAGGATCTTAAGGTTTGAATAAGAGGCTTCTCCCATATATAAGAGCAATACTCAAGGCAATTGAGGTGACGTGATCACGCCAGCGAAGATCTTTTTGAAAAAAGATACCAAATAGGCTATAGGAATCTTTAGCTTCAAGCTTTTGATTATTTATTTAAATGATGTGGGTACTGGAAGATAATTTATGAGATAGTAAACATAATTGTGTCTTAGTGGCGTTAAACTGGACAAGGTTTTTTGTTCCCCATTCTACGATTTTAATGAAGTTCTCGGTTAGGGATAGTCATTACTCTATGCTTATCATCAATTTCAGTCTTGGAAATAGGTTTGGGAAATTGTTGTTGTAGTGGAGTATACTATCGTCAGCATAGCTGTGATTAGGATTGGCTGGTAAAAGAAAGCAGATCATTAATGTGCATCAATAATACAAAAATACTTCTGTTGGATAGACTTATTCCAGTTGAGGGTTACGAAGATAAGACGATCTGCATTTCGACCTTTTGTGTCGGAAGCCGTATTGCCTATCGTGGATAAGTTGATACCTTTCAAGGTAATTTAAAAGATCGGTATTGATATACTCCTCCATTGCCTTGGGAGTAGGGATATAGGTTTGTAGTTGAAGGAAAGAACTTTGGACCCCTTTCTGAGAACAGACTGTACAGGGTAGTTTCTTTTCTTTGATATTATAGGGTATAGGCTAAACGGTAAGAAATACAAAAAAACTAAGATACGTGTCCCATTCTCTTTTTTAGCTAGATTTGTTCAGAAAATACATGGTGATTCTTAAAATCTCCCGTTTTTTATTATCTTTTATTACTCGGTTATTTATGGAGTTAAAAAAACTTTAAATACAAAAGTTTTATGACTTTTTACGTAGAATCCAGCGGCGCACTTAAAAAATATAGTTGTTTTAATTTTTAAGACATTATCAAAAGTAGCATTTTTTTAAATGGGACACTTTATATCTAAGTATCTAGAAAAAGTGCATTTTTTCTTACGATTGCAACAATATATAATACTTAATATTTTGCAACATTTATTTTTAGTTGGCCATGGACTGAATTCTTTAGGCGTTTGTTTTTGTATGTTTACATGTCATGAAATTACATAACAATTAAGTATTGATTGTCAAATTCCGTTTTCAATTATATTTTTTAAAAAAAGGTGTCCAAAGTGAATGTTTTTTTAAAACTACGAAAAGTAAAACATGTTTTAGACAGCCAGACAAACAAATATTTCGAAGGAATTTTTAACCGACATAGCAATCGATATTGGTCAAACATAAACCCTTATCAGACCGCCGTTAGGGTATAACAAGGACGCTTTGGGTTCCATGTGTGGGTGACACTATATCAAAATTACCGGATTTATAATGAATACTGAAGGACACATCGAAATTTTGGAAGAATGTGTAATAAACGAGTTGGAGAACAAGCCATTTGCTGTAAGAAATAATGTTTATCTACAACAAGACGGTGCCCCAGCCCATAATAGCCATATGGTAAGGCACTTATACTAACTGTCAATTTCGGCGAAAATTGGCTTGGTACATATGGACCAAATAAAAAGCCTCCGCGTTCCCCCGATCTGAGGCCACTAGACTTTTTGGGGGTTTATCATGAATCATCAGAATGAGGTACATAAAATCCGAAGTAGGTAATACTTTAAAAGAACTTAGAGCAACTTTTATTAATTGCATTGGAAGAGTGCCAAATATTCATATTTATAACTCCACTAGTTCAGTAGCACGCCAAGTCCAAAAATGCATCGAGCAGAATAGAATACAATTTTAGCACCTTTTGTGATTAAACAACTATGCTAATCGTTAAGTATTCAAGATAATTGTTGAGCTGTTATTATAATTTTTTGTAGATGTTTTGGTTTATCAATGTTTTAATATTCTTGGTAACTGTGTTTTTAAGATACCTATTATAAAATAATAGAATAATGATTCAATCCATGGCCAAAAAAATGTTTTTTTGGTATTTTGGCTATTTAGGACAAAGAAAAATATTAGGTATTTTATTTTGTTGCAATCGCAAAAAAATGCAATTTTTCTAGATACTTAGATATAGGGTGTCCCATTTAAGAAAATGCTACTTTTAATGATATCTCAAATATTAAAACATTTATATTTTTTTAAGTACGCCGCTGGATTCTACGTAAAAAGTCATAAAACTTTTTTATTTAAAGTTTTTTTATCTGCATAAATAACCCAATAATAAAATATAATAAGAAACGGGAGATTTTGACAATCACCCTGTATTTTCTAAACCAATCCAGTTAGCGTAGATCTGACCGCGCAATTAAACTAAACACTAAAGAAGAGAACGGGACACGTATCTTAGGTTTTTTTGTATCTTACCGTTCAGCCTATAACCTTAATATTAATTAAAAAAACACCCTGTACACGAGTAGATTTGCAGCCTTTAGGAAAAATGGCCTTGTCATAGAACACTTGGAATAACCTGGTAAGGATAGAGACCAGTCCAGAAGTGCACTTTTTTAGGACTATGGCCGGAATACCATTAAGGCCAGAGAACTTTTTGGTTTTAAGTGTTTTGAGAATACGTCGATATTTGATGAAATATACACCGAATCACTCCAAATGTTGTGATATTAAGTGCATAATGTATAGCAAAGCTGGTACTGATGGCAGCAGAAAGTAAAGAAGAGGGATAAAGTAGAATTTGCGGCGAATAGTTTTGAAAAAAGGCCAGCTTTTGCTTTAGTACTTTGTACAAGTTTTGATTCAAATTTTTGGTAAGAGACCAAAACCATTGGCAACCATTTTATTTTTGCTTGTAGTTTGTGCCACATGATATCGGATCTGCTCGATTCAAGATTTAAAAAAAGATAGATTACTGCGAACGTAGGTGCAAACGCTATCGGTCAGGCAGAATGATGGAAGAAGTTTATAGCCAGGAAAGCAAAGGTGATTGGTTGCATTTTTTCGGCTTATTTTGGATTGAAGATAGTGGTGAACAGAGTTGTGGTTTTTACTCAAGCCACAGATAGTGGTGAATGATTTCGATGGTGGGGGTCCATAAATACCTCTTACCCGAAAATCCTAACGTAGTATTTTGACTTCGGAATATTTTTCTTGAGGAAGAGCCATAATGATTTGTTTCATATAACATTGTTCGACTTGGGTATAATAAGAAGGAAAAAAATTAAAGAAAATAAAAAAGGGAAGGAAAACGAAAACCGACTCATATACACAGGGCTGAAAACGTCAGTAAACACTTCAACGATTCTTGAAACGTGCATGTGGGATGATACCTCCTCGGGCAACTAAAAAAACTCCTCTACCACTTCCATAGAAACATCGCTTATCCTAGGCCGCCAACCAGACTATTCCTAGAAAACAGGACCAGTTTATAGCCATATGACCACTAAAGTCTTTCCCTCTTTCCCATGGTTCGGCAGCTCTGCACTGTAATCTTTTTCCGAAGTAAAGTTTCCAAGTTACCTTGACACCAAATGTTACAGCTAAACATTTCACTTTCACTGCAAATGTCAGTTATATATGTTCAGTATTGAGGAGAATATGTGCCCGCATTGTCTTCAATTGCCTTTTTCTAGTGGATCATCTACTTGGGGTAAACTGGGAACATGATCTTTGTACATTTTTTCGATTGTTTGTAAGGCTCCCTTCATTTTCTGGCAGAGAACTATCTCCAGTTAACTAAGCATTGAGTTGACACAAGGCTGTTAAAAACTAGATTCCATACCAAGAATAATAAAACACCTGTTTGAACATAGCCTTTCGTAACTGTGCCTCTAAAAGACTGTTTGATCCTGAGAGAACTTTTGCTTACTATCGCCAGCTTTCCCCCTAAACAACATCCTTAGCTGCTTTAAAAGAATATGCCACAGGCTACAGAACAGGTGCTTCCAAGAGAAAACATTCATTTTAATGCTTATCTCATCCTAGCTTAGCTTACATTATCAGCTCTGTAGCAGCTTGCTTTTGACTTTCCCAATAGATTCCAGCTCAATTATCTTGTTCTTTTGGATCTGTGTATCCACAGACATACATCAGCAGCCTTAAGAAGGTTGGTTTCTTGATGGGGTTTGTATCGCTTATTCTCCTTTTTGTTACATATATTCAGAAGCATTTAAATTTATGACGGATTGGTTCGTTTTCAAAATTTGTACTTATACATTATATTTCTAGAAATATCATCAGGTTTTCACAGTAGTGATTATTGCTTTTCTAATAGCTAATAGCTAATAGTTTAGCTGATTAAAGATTCTAATTTTGTTGATGTATTTTCACTTTTTCTCAATTTACTTTGATATTTCAATATTTTTAATAACGGAACACCCAGCATAAGAATTTCAAGATTTAATTAAATAATATATTTACCATCATCAGCATCAGCAATTATTTGTGAGTTAATAACATTTCCTTGTTGAAATCACCTTGGGGGCTCAATTTACATTTTATTATAATATCTTATTAAAGAAATATAAAAGTGAAATTTTAGGTACTGGGAAGGTACTAATTTATATAAAACATTACTTAAATATGTTACTTAAATTATATGTTTACTAAAAACCGTTTTATTAATTTATTTTGTTTTTATTTAGGTACAGTAGTTTTATTTAGGTAACAGTCATTTTTATATGTCTGCTTTTTAAATGTGGATAATCTTACTTTTTAACATATCGATATGAATCAAAAAACACATTATATATTTACTACTTAATTTTTTGCAGGTACGTTTGTTTCTGATTTTAGGGATATAGACCACTATATACATTAAATTAGGAATCGTTCCCAAAAATGTAAGATAAAGGGTTCATTCATATGATATATATATATATATATATATATATATATATATATATATATATATATATATATATATATATATATATATATATATATATATATATATATACATATATATATATATATATATATATATATATATATATATATATATATATATATATATATATATATATATATATATATATATATATATATATATATATATATATATATATATATATATATATATACATATATATATCACCTTTATTCCGAAGTAAAATAACGAATATTTAAATGTTTTGACATAATTTGGAAAGTACTAAATTAATACCTAAACATTTTATTTAGAAAAATCGGAAATACTCTGTCTAGCTAAAAATATATCAGGTTTTTGATTTTAAAAAATGTGTGTTATGTAATCAATTTTTTTGTTCTGCTGCCAAAAAAACTAAATGGTCTTTTTGCTACCATTATAGAATGTCAAACGGAAAACTAGAGTAGGATGTTCACAATTTCCCTTGCACGCATGATTTTTTGATTGATACCTTTCAATTCCCAATACAATTTATTAAAATTAAATTTGGGAACAGAATTAAATTATTCTTTGACACTTTGTTTTTGTGACACCTCGTATTTTTGACCTATTTTATATTGTTGTCACAAATACAGAGAATTACCTGAACCTTGAACAAGCTTTATTAATTTTTATGCATCTTATTTTAGGTGAAGGCCATATGTATTTTGGCAATCATTTTGTTAAAAGGCGGAAACGATTTGAAGAGCTACATAGCAAAATTTCTGCTGAAAATAGATTATGATCAATCATTAACTAATTTCTTTGTTCAAGGTACTAGATTTACTTTCAGATTAAATATCTTAAAATTTGGAAACATGCCCATTATCAAAATTCTTCTTTGTAGGAAAGTTTTATTCTATGTGCTAAATAAGGCTTAATATTAAATAATAATCAGGAAAATAGAACTACATTTGAAAATGTACTTTAAAAACTGATATTTTTACTTCACTCTTAAAAAGGAAGTATTGTAATCGTAAAAAATAACCCTTCCGAGTTTTTCCAGATATTCTCGTTTTAGAGTCTTTAAATGCTAAAAAAACATGGTTTCTTAATGCTGTCGACCTGTCTGTCTCTCCCTCTCTATCTGTTAGCAAAACATCTTACCTGATTGACTTCAAAAATTAAGGGTCATAGGGGGATGTCTTGCTAACATTTTGGTAAAAATCTCAAATAGCCGTCTAGTGAAATGTTAAAGAAATTTATTATTAAAAAACTACTTATCCAATTTACCTCAAATTTTATACAAAAATCAAGTATCAAGTATAAAAAACTACTTATTAGATTGATATCAAATTTTGCTCAAGAATTAAGCGTAATATAGAGATAAGCTGGTAAAGTTGTGGTACAAATTCAAGATGGGGGAGAAAATGGCGGCCAAATAAAATCAACGTAAAAAAACTTTTTTATTTAATTGACAAATTTTGCACAAAAATTAGATGGGATATAGGAACACAAAATACATAACAAAATGGCAGTATAATGAAATTTCTAAAAAGTCAGTAGTTACTCAATGTATTTTAAATTATGCTCAAAAATCAAGTGTAAGATATATAGAAACTGGTAAAATAATGATACGAAACCAATATGGTGGAACAGAATTACGCCTAATAAGAATGTTTAAAAAGAAATTATACATATTTATAATTGACTATGTGCGGCACTAAGTTGGGTCATATTTCACTATTCCTAATAAAAGGAAAGATTCATATCGATTTTTCTAATCTTTAAATAGTAATAACTTCAACTACCTCTCTAATATCTGCTATTTATACAAATGTGTTTTTGTGATTACATTATTATTTATTTTTCATCATCTATGGGGTCTATTTATTGCCAGAAGAGAACAACCGCCCTAGAACAAGCTTTCCTCCGCAGATACATGTATACAAAGGGACTGGGGAGAGTCAATTGACAAAACATATTATTAAATTGCTTTCCGTTTGTTTATAAAGTAAGAAAAATGTATGTAAAGCTGAACTTTTTTTACATAACGTAAAGCTGGATTTTTTTAGACATTAGTTGATTTTTTTCCTTTTCCCATCCGTTCACAAAATCTTTCCTCTTCCCATCCATTCCCACACTAGCCTCAACGTTACTTTCTGGTATTAAAGTGGTTTTAGATTAATTTGACGGTCTGAAAACATGATAAACTCTCGATTATGAATTCGTCTTTTTCTTATTCTTTACCACTTCAACATTTGAGGCTACTTTTCTTATAAATAATCAAACTCTATATAATCTGTTGTATAACAAGGTAAATAAGATTGGTGATGTCGTGAGACGAGACTAGAGGAGATTAAGGCTTCATCTCGTCTCGTCTCGACTTTGGCTAATCTTTTTTCGTCTCGATCTCGAACATTTGGCGAGACGAGAACAGGATTTGTGTTGTCTCGCCTGGAAAAATATCGTTTCTGCTTAAAGTACATTAATCTGTCCGGTTAAAAATTAAATAAATGTGTGAACTGAACATAAAACTTCAGCTTTTATAAAGTGACCGTATTTAATATAACAACTATCTAACTACTAAAAATAAAAAGAAAGTACAAAACTATTTCGCTCTAAGTGAAGCCGTTTAATAGGATTTATCAAGAAAACTTTAGATGGTTAAGTGTATAAGATTATCAAAAAGGGGCCTTGAAAAGTTATTAATATATAATTTGTAAATTTCCCCAATTTCCATAAAAATTTAAAGATAATTTAAAAATCAATAATACAGCGAAAGTAATAAGCTAAAAATTACATGATAATAATTGATCATGTGCTTGTACAGGATTTCTGTTTATATTTTAAAAAATAGAAAAAAACAAAAGTTTTAAGTTTTTATCTGAAGCGCCAGCAAGGAAAATAGAGAAATGACATTTGGAAATTAAAAAATTGCCTGCAGCTTCGTTATTTTAATAAAACACCCTGTGTAATATGATTTCATTAAATCGATCTTCTTCTTGTCAATTATAAATATCCCAAGTTTAATGCCTTTATCTTTAAAAATAATCGATAAAATTGACAAAAACCCCGTCATTCAAAGCAATGGGTTAGAGGGAGACAGAACATTTTAGGCCAATAGGTTTTTGTAAATTTAGCAAAAAAAGCATCTAACCTAGTATATAAGTGATTATTTTTTAGCAAATCCGAAGAATTTTGTTGATGCATTAATAATATCCTCTGTCAGAAATCGAAATAGATATCTAAATATATTTATAAGTATAAACTGATGGTTTCTTTTACTAAAAGTCGAGACGAGACGAGAATGCATATTTTGTCTCGTTTCGAGGCATCACCAAATAATATATATTATTTTTAGATTTCCAAGTGCTATTGATAGTTACATTGATGTTTTTTGGAACTTATTTTCTAACATGTATTTTATTGATAATTGGAGCAGTGTCGGTAAGTTTGTTAAAATTATCATAAATCAATTTGTTTAGTAGTTTAGTTAAGTTATTAAGTTCAGTTTACCCTATAAACGGATAAAATTAAAGAACTTGTAAGACGAGGTTTTCAATCTAAATATTTAAAAAATATAACTGTCCAAATTTTGGATAGCAATGCCAGTTATCGAAAAAAAATTCCAAAAATATAAGGTTACAGAGTCCAGTTTGCTAGCCATTACACCATGGACTCTGTATGTGAATATATGCACACAAGCAATGCAATGTTCTTAAATTTTGTATAAAAAGGTTCGAAACTCAAAAACTCCAAGATTTCATCGTGATTTTAATTCGGATCGGATTCAAAGTCCAAGCCATTAAACCACAACCAAGCCAGCCACCTACACATGTGCACTAAAGAAACTCATTTTATTCAATACACAGTAAACAACAATACCAAAAATAATTTTCAAGGAAATAATAACAAAGCTGTTAAACTTTAGTTCCACCGGGGATTGAACTCGGACCGCTGGATTTAAAGGCTAAAGTGATTTCACTACATCATGAAACCTGCATATGTGTTCCCAAAAAAACTCTTTTCAATCAATTCACAGTAAACAATATTACCAAAAATAATTTTGAAGAAATAACCAAAAAATCAGTAAAACTGTAGATTCCAACGAGATTTGAATTCAGATCGCTGGATGCAAAGTCCAGAGTGCTAACCTTTACACCAAGGAACCTGCATATGTGTACTAAAGAAACTCTTTTTATTTCATACAAAGTAAACAACAATACCAAGAATAATTTTGAAGGAATAATAAAACAGTTGTAAAACTTTAGGTTCCACCGAGATTTTAACTCGGATCGCTGGATTCAAAATTCAGAGTGCTAACCATTACACCATGGACCTCCATATGTGCACTAAAGAAACTCTTTTTATTTAATACATAGTAAACAACAATACCAAACATACTTTTCAAGAAATAATAAAAAAGCTGTAAAGTTTAAGGTTCGACCGAGATTTGAACTCGCATCGCTGGATTCAAAGTCCAGATCCATTACATCATGGAACCTGCATATGGGCACTAAAGAAACTCCTTTTATTCAATACACAGGAAACAATAACACCAAAAATAATTTTTAAGAAATAATAAAAAAGCTTTAAAACTTTAGGTTCCATCGAGATTTGAACTCGGATTGCTGGATTCAAAGTCCAGAGTGCTAACCATTACACCATGTAACCTGCATATGTGCAC